>CP092876.1:28883136-28907685 GCA_030710605.1 Cordylochernes scorpioides
GTGCCTACTTCGATGAAAAATAGCAGTAGGAACTGATTGATCTGTGGTGAACCCTCCCAGCGGTGTTTCTCAAGTTCAATCTACACCGTAATCTCTAAAATTGTATTTGTCTATTCTGAACATATATCCTATAGTTTAGAGGTATTCCTGGTTAAGATATTTAAGGAAAGTTTAGAATGTGTGTGAGTATGAATATATTGATACATAGTTTTCATCACAGTAAGGAGTAGAGAAAATTATTTTATTAAAAATCAAAATATAAGGATTCATTTTATAATATAAAAACTTATATAATGATACTTTCTTTTAATTCGCATAATATTTAATTCAAAAACAATTTTTCCATTGTAAAAAATTGTATAGATTGTCATGGTAAATTTTTCAAATGTATGGTCGTTGGACGAGTTGTCCCGACATTCATGAACCGGGATCGAATCCCACATTGTACACTTTTTCTGTGAAGAACCTATTCATACATTTCATCGTAAATAAAATAAGTTAGGTTTCTATTTTTGAGCGGTACCTAATAAAGTTATTTCGGAACAGGTATTTGAAAGTTGCCAAAGAGGTTATTTTCGGTAACCATGTGGGGAATTTCTCCAGCTGGGATTGAAACTTTCTTGACCTTGGTGAAAGGGATTATTGAATATTCATTCGAATAAAATAAATTGTTCAACTTCGACATTTATAGATTTAGAAATATGGTACGTTTACATTTATATTTATGTTCAAAATTGAGCAGCTTTCAACATGTGTTAGAATACAAGGTGTCGCAGCAACAATGATTATCATGGCGTTTACTATTTTTCTATCTTGAGATAAGTGAAGAAAAGTTCATATAAACCCGTTTTTTTCCCTTTGGATTATAACGCCAATTATTTGATCTTAATTCACTCTACAGCCACATGGGCAGTTTACTGGAGAGTTGACATGTCAGACAGTCAGTGACGTAGGTGTTGGACACAAAGAAACATTGTCACGTGTTCTAATATCTAGGAAGGATGACGTAAAGCTAGACTCAGTTGATCAGCGGTCACCATCTCCATTCTACTCTTATCTAGGTCATATCAGGACGTGCTCTTATTTTTTAATACAAAAATTAACATGTTGTCACCAAGCATCGGTGGTTCAGTGGTAGAATGCTCGCCTGCCACGCGGGCGGCCCGGGTTCGATTCCCGGCCGATGCATCTTTTTTTAACGTCTTTTAAGTAATGAATATTTATTTTAAAATACTCAAAATATATACTTTTTATTTAATCGAAAAAATGCGTAATCAATCTTTTTTTTTTTTTTTAATATTAGGCCACCACCCTTTGATTCTCTCTTGCCTAATAAGGCCTTTTAGTTATATAAACTGTTATACAACAATATTAGATGGTCAAATTAATGATGGCTTGCACCATTTATCAAATAAAGGTTGCTTTTTTTTCAGAATATTTATCAAATACACTTTTTGAATCAACAAGTAAAGCCGACCACGTACGTCTCTCAAGCTCTCGGCCCTCACCAGCGTAGTGCAAGCTGCACCTCAAAGACTAAATTTATGTCAACTGAGGTCAATTGTTGTGAGTATATGAATCGTTGTTGGCGATAAAGTTTTTTTTTTTTTTGAGACTCAAGTTGAAATTGTTGTGCATAAGGTAGACACTACTGAGTAGACACAACAATGTTAATTGCTGTAGATGAAGCGATCATTGTTGGTGATAAATTATCTTTTTTTTTTTTAAGTTGTTATTTTTTATATTAAAGATTTTTATTGTGAATATACACACATCTACACACATATTGTTGAGATTAAAGAAAAATTGTTGCGGCGGATAAAGATTAATTGCTGCAGATTATGTTTAAATGTGTGTCTAAAGTCGTCATTGCTGTAAATAAGGTTTGATTGAGACGTATAAATTAGATGATTTTATGTAGAGAGTGGCTTTTGTTGCGGATAAAGTAGCATTTGTTGTGGTAAATTCTCATTGTTACAGATCAAATGTCATTGTTTTGACAAAAGTCGTCATTTTTGCGGATAAAATTTCGATGTTGTTGAATAAAAGTTCATTGTTTCGGATAAGGTAACCAATTTTGTGGATAAAATTGCGATAAATAAGATGATATTTTCTATGGTTAGAATCTTTACTCCGAAATATTTGAATTGTTGGAGATGAATTTAATTGGTGTGATTTAATTCGTCATTTTGTGGATAAAATTTGATTTTTACGGATAAATTTGTTAATTTATAGGTTCTTGTTGTTGAAATATTAGGCAATGTTTTAGTAAAGTTTCATTGTTTCTTGAATATTTTTTTTGGTACGTGTGTGAATAAACTAGACATTGTGGTAGAAAAAGTGTCATCGTTGTGATTAGTGCCAGAAATGTGACAGATAAAATAGTCATTGTGGCGGATAAATTAATAAATTTTAGCGGAAAAATAGCAATGTTGTGGATAAATTAGTCGTTTTTTTTTTGTTTAAAAGAAAGTATTGTAGTTTAAATTTCAGTGTTGCGTATAAATTTTTCATTGTTATGGTTTATATTAGGGTATCATGCTTGTAAAGTTTGAGATCATATCTGGATGAAGTAGAATGCGTCTGCCTTTGTCATTTAGACTGTGATCACTACTCAGTAGCAGGCTGACTTAGCTCCAGAAGAAATGGCCGCCTTTGACATGAGGAACAGACGCCATGTGCAGCTGCTCCTAACATGGAGTAAAAACGCTACTTATCCTGTATCCCTGGATTAGGAGCCCTTACAGGGTACTATCAGCCGGACCAGCTGAGCCCAGGTTTTTTAGTGAGCTTGTTACTGCTGCCCCTCCTCCTTTTTCATCCGGGCTTGGGACCGGCAAAGGCGGTGTTTCATTTATTTATGATTGTTTTATTCAAAATTTGATTGTTGCAGAATGAGTTTCATTGATGTGAGTAAAGTAGTCATTGTTGTTGATGATTTTTTATTGATGTGACTGAAGTCCACATTGTAGTGAAACAATATTTAATATTTCATTTTTGAAAAATTAACAATATATTTTTAAATATTTATAAAAGTAAAATAAGTTTTTCTAAATAAATATTTGAATAAATGATGGATATGCAAATTAAGTGAATGTATAAAAGTATATTGTTATAAATAAAAGTTCAAATTATTTTCGATTAAGTTCGGATAGTGTTTCCTCGTGCTTTCGCTCTTTCCCTCCAATTTCTTCATATACAAACTTTATAAGTTGTTTATATAGGGATTGGGTTTCAATTTCCAAGTTATTGGAGAGGTCGATTTAAAAGATAAATATCATACCAGATTTTTAGAAAACTTGGGAAAAAATACAAACTTCATCACGTGCGGGACTTCGAGGATTGAAGTAACTCCAGAAAATAATACATTTGAACCTCCATGAGAGAACACTCACATTAGAGGAAACCTCTTTACAGAGGACAGTTTTGATTGTCAAAATTACCAATTTTACTATGTAACAACTCTTCAGTAAGAGGACACCTATCCATAAAGGACACTTTTGCTCTGCAACTAGATTTTGTCTTTTACAGAGAGGTTTTACTGTATATTGTGTTAATTGATAAGAGAGAGAGATTTCTAACAGATTTTGTATAATTTATTGTGTAAATCATTAAGTTCATTAGAAAGAATATAGAATTCTGCTAAGAATGTCTAGCAGAGAGAATAGGCACACTCTGTCTTGTGATGTATTTATTATGTAAAGTTTTTTTTTTTTTTTTTACAAAAGGCATCATTCGAATTGAAGATATATATAGAACAAAAATAAACAATATTTTAAATCATTTATACTATTATTAAGAGCTTTAATGTGTGTTTTATATATAGAAAATTTTATATATTAGATAGCGCCAGCCATCAGCAACTTTCAGTTGCAAGATAAGGAAATGCTTCTGTTATTCCTTAATTTATTGAATAATTTAATAAAAATTAAATTATATTTTTGAAATATGAAATTTTTTTTGCTCAGAGGTTTCATAATACAGTAGAACTTGGATAATTCGAACTTCTTTAATTCGAAAACCTCTTTAATTCGAATATTTATCTTGGTCCCTAGAAATTGAAATTAATAAAATTTCCGTTTTTAATTCGAATTTTTTTATGGTCTCTTGGGGTTCGAATTATCCAAGTTCGACTGTATCTCTATCTTTCCCGAAAATAAAATCATACCTCATCCAAAAAAGGTTAGAAATAGTCGATATTTCACCTTTAAATAAAAAAATAAAAAATTTTATTTGTCGTTGAAAAGAAACTCATGCGGTGTAACTTCAAGTGTCGTTTTACAATTACAGGCCGCAGTGTATTATATTGTATTATAAAATTTAATGTTTATTTATAATGATTTTTAAATAAGGTTAAAACCCTGTTTAACGCTAGCAGTAGAAATTGCTAGTTATGACAAACAATTTAAATTTTGGCAGCGTGTTCTCAAAGTAATTTCTATTCAATGTAAAAAAAAAAAAATGCGACGGCCGGGAATCGAACCCGGGTCAACTGCTTGGAAGGCAGCTATGCTAACCATTATACCACCGTCGCTCCATCTGATAGTTCTATTGCAAATTTATGAAAGTATATGGTTCTGAATAACTTGGTTTCATGTTGTAGTTTCCTGTTGCAATTGTTTATCTTTGCAACTGTTTAAACATTATCCAGAACATATTGGTTACTTTTGTCCCCAACAATTAAACTTTATCCAGAACATATATTGGTTAATTTTATCCCAACAATTAAACTTTATCCAAAACATATTGGTTACTTTTGTCTCAACAATTAAACTTTATCCAGAACATATATTGAATAATTTTATTCAAACAATTAAACTTTATCCAAAACATGTTGGTTTCTTTGGTCACAAAATTGGTTACAAAGCTACTTCCCTTTGGGAGCTGTGACCCACAGCTAGCAATTATTGTAGTTACTGACAAGGATCTGACGTTCTTCTACCAAGGATTCCATAGAAGTCTTGGAACTTTGTTCCTGGTACCTTTGCTTCTTTTTTTCTTGCGGCGTGAAGAGCGGCTTTGTCGTTGTATCGTCTATAGGGAAGTCATCTTGGAGGGAGGTCTTGGCTTTGACACGGCGGTGGAATCCTGGAGCCAGTCTCGGAAAATGTAGATCACAGCACCCATGGCTTCAAAGTCTTCTCGGCGATCTTCAGTTTGTCTTCCCTAACTTACCCAGCTTCTCCACCAAAACGCCACGTGGAAAATCAAGGAAGACAAACTTCAGAATGTTACACTGCAGTTTTATTTTAAGGCAAGAACAAAACTATGAATGATAAAAAAAAAAGATAAGCAATGAGGGAAGTTTGCAGAGTAGCAAAATATAAACATAAAAAATGAAACTCTGTGAATAAATTAATGATTACTTTTTTTACAATATTCGGTTAAAATTTTATCAGTTCAGATACACTATAATCTGTTTCATTGTTTTTTTTTTCAAATATGTCATTTTTACCTTGATTTATTTATATTGCTTTCGTAACAGTTAGCGTTCTGCGTTCCAAGAGAACCTGGTTTATTAATATCTCTAATATCTGAATATTTCATTCAATCAATTATAATCAGTGTATCCATATCATTAAAAGAAAAATACACAGGTGATTTTTACTTGGGTAATAATGTGAAAAAATATAACAAATGTGATATTGTACTGGGATAAGGTGCATAAATAATGAAAAAGGCATCTCCTTATCGTGTAACTGAAAGTTGCTGATGGCCTGCGCCATCTATCGGAATAAATATCAACTATTCTCCTTGATTTTTAATTATTCCAGAATTGGCCAAATACCCATTCTTGATTAATCAAGAAAAGCTAACCACGGACGGGTAATAATGTTTGCTATTACAAACGCAAATTAGCATATACTTTTTCAAATATTTAAAATATTACTCTATCAAATGATTTAAGTGTTTCTCAAAGCATACATTAAAATATTTGAATAATAAAAGAAAAAGTAAGATTAAAGAAGGTAATACATGCCCTTATCATCATTAAAATACGGGCGATGCAACTTGCTTCCATTCGCCTTGGTCGCCTAGTGCCGCGAGCAGGCTTCCGTCTATTTAAGGCCTAATCTCCAGTGAACTTTTGATTCTAAGTTTTGTAAATTCCTGACTAAAAACTAACAGAATAATTATTAAATAAAAATACTTTTTAAAATATTTTATTTAAATGCACCTAAAGAAAAAAATATATATTTTATCATCTGTCATTGAGCAATTAGATATATCTGAGTGAAAATAAAAGCGGCGGGGTACGATCATATTTAGAGAAGAGGTAAAAATATAGCAAACACTTATAAAAATCGCTAATCAGTTGCTACATATTAAATCACATTAAGTTCGAAATTCATGATGATTTTCTCCCGCCGCTTTTATTTTCACTCAGATACATCTAATTGCTCAATGACAGATGATAAAATATTTTAATTTTTACTTTTTAGTACATTTAAATAAAATATTTTTTTGAATGTATTTTTATTCATTAATTATTTATATATAGATTATGCTTCTATATATTAGAACGAGGAAGTGGTTCAATTTCTGTAGCTTTCCATGTCAACAAACTTTCCAGATCTTGTTTGATGGTCTTAAGTTAAAGTTTGATGTGATTTTATAATAATATATATGATTTAAATCAGAGTAAAATATTGTTGCATCATGGCTAATGCACCTATTTTATTTTATTTGTAGATTGTTTTTCATATATTTCAAATTCAAATTTATATTTCATATTTATTTATTTTATTAAACATAATATATATATTATAAACAGATTTATGTTTTTATAAAAATCACCATTTCTATTTTGCTACAATGTGTGATTGCACTGCTCTCTTTGATGTGAGAAATAAATAAATAATTCTGGAGGCTACTTAAAGTTATCTCATTATTCCCTATATAAATTTGTAGGATGGTTGAAACACGCTCTGGTAAGATACAAGACCCGGCACAGGAGAGAATCAAGGTTGAAGAGTTTCTAAGCCGCAACCTGGTGCAACAATATTATTTAATTATATTTACATGAAATGTTAAATAGCCTTAACATTTTTTTTTTATATTTTAACGGTGACTATATTTCCAATGCCAAATATTGGTGAGGGTTGTGAAAAATAATTGCAAAAGATACAAAGGCCACTGAAAGAAATTCAGAGGAAATAAATAATAGTAACCTGGAACATTGGTCAACTGTGGGATTGAGACCTCGTTCTTGTCTTCCCAGATTGTTCATCTGAAAAGAAGAGATTTCATATTTATATAAATTTACTGTATATAAACTATTAGAAGACATAAATAAAGAAATTTACATGAAATAAATACTTGCGCGTTTAGGGACTCCTCAGATTTTGATAAGTCTTTTCCCATTCTTTAATACACATTCTCATTATCAAAAAAGAAAACATTCACTGCAGGATTCGTGGAAATATGATATCTGATGAAATCTCCCACTATATCATAGAATGCAAATATTTAGGTGAAGAAAGAGAAAAAAACTCTTAAAACACCTTCTGGAGATTTAGCAACCCACTGAAGACGCTGAGAACTATTTCACAAAAGAAAAATATAGCAATAGATTTCTATAATTTCTACAGATCAATTGTAAATAGATTCATACACAAAAGAGGTAGTGAGGAAATTTTTAGAACAGATGTGTAAATAAATCCCTTTTCAATCAAAGGCTCACGTACATATTGGAAAAGGGGAAAAAATACTGAATTATTTTGTTGTTGTATGGCGAGTCCATACAGGGCAATGGGCCCTAATAGAAGTCTTTTTGTTGTTGTATGGCGAATCCATACAGGGCAATGGGCCCTAATAAAAGTCTTTTTTGTTGTTGTATGGCGAATCCATACAGGGCAATGGGTCCTAATAAAAGTATTTTTGTTGTTGTTCTTTAATATACACTTCAATTTCTTGTATAGTTATTTTGTAGCATTATATACTCAATTTTAATCAATATATATTTGTTTGATATAATTTGGTATAATTTGTATAATTTTCTTATTGTCTCTATTGTTGATGATAAGTCGGTGATGGTTTTGAAAGATTAAAATAATCAACTTTGTCTTCCTCATGTTTGTCTACTTTTGTTTCTTTAGGTGACATTATTTACTACAAACACGATACGTTATAGTATTATTCTTAACAGCTGTCAGATGTTAAATAATTGCAACAGGAAACTACAATATAAAAATAAGTTATCCAGAACCAGATACTCTCATAAAATTAATTCAGAACATCTTATTCAAGCGACGGGGGTATAATGGTTAGCATAGCTGCCTTCCAAGCAGTTGACCCGGGTTCGATTCCCGGCCGTCGCATTTTTTTTTACATTATATAGAAATTACTTTGAGAACATTTTACCAAAATGTAACTTGTTTCTTTAACTATCAATTTTGGTGCTAGTGTGTTGAACGGGATTTTACCTTTTTTGTAAATAATTATAAGCTTTAAATTCTATAAGAATTTTATTTGCGGAAAAGAAAAATATTTTGAGAACTCCGAAGAAAAAAAATCTTCATATTTCAAAAAAGAAAGATAGTGTTTTTATTAAATTATATCATAAATATACTGTGTTTAAATTTTCTATATATAAAACTAAAGCTCTTAATATAATAGTATAAATTATTCACACCATTTACTCTCATGTATGGGGCTGAAAGACGAACGAGAAGTGCTCCTCAGTGAAATAGGTCTCGAGGGACTCTCTTTGGAGCTCCTGTTGAATGAGGTGGTGAGAAACAGAGCTGGAGCTTTTGCGTTGTTCAAATTTTGGAAGACGGCTGAAGAGAAGAGGAGGCTATATACATAATCTAATTGATGTAAATAATTATATGCAAATAATCTATGTCAGGATTAGAATGGCGTAGACCAGTAAAAGGCTTGTTGCTGCTGTTGTATATAGTCACAGTGTAGAAAATACTATACCTTCTACATGTGGGTTTCTCTCTGCATTCTTAGTTCTCTTCTCTTACTCTGTAAACTGGCGAATCCTGTATAGGACGAGAGGTCCTCAATAAAGGCTTTTGTTGTTTTTGTTGTATAAATTATTCAAAATATTGTGCTTTTTTTCTAATTTCAATTCAAATAATGCATTTTGTAAAGAAAAACTTTACATAATAAATACATCACAAGGCATTTTGCAACTTTTCCTATTCTCTCTGCTTGACATTCTTAGCAGAATTCTATATTCTTTCTAATAATGATTTACACAGAATATATTTATACAAAATCTGTTAGAAATTTCTCTCTCTTTACACATCAGTCACAACACAATATACAGTAAAACCTCTCTGTAAAGGACAACACTTAGTTGCAGAGTCCTTTATGGAGAGGTGTCCTCTTACTGGAGAGTTGTTACATAGTAAAAATGATAACTTTGGCAATGAAGACAGTTTTTTTACATGTCCTTTTATTAGTCTCAATTAGACAAGATCTTGGAGGTCGTGCTCATAAAAAAGTTCAAGAACTCTTCTTGGTTCTCTGTACAGGGATCCTTTGTCCTTTCCAATGCAATTTAGTATATGTTGGGGAGTGGCCTCTTCGGTTTTGCACCTAGTGCATATGGGGAAACTTTTAGCTTCCTCTTATGAAAACTGTTCTTTGTAGAGAGGTGTCTTTTTGCTGGAGTGTCCTCTCATGGAGGTTTTACTGTATTATTTTCTGAAGTTACTTTAACCTTCTCGAAGTTCCTCACGTTATGAAGTTTGTCTTTGTTTTTTTTTTTTTTTTTGACCAATTTTTCTAAAACTCTGCTATGATCCTTATCCTTTAACATGACCTTTCTGAGAACTTGGAAGCTAAAACCCAAGTAATATTCCAACAACTTGTAGAGTTTGTACACAAGGAACATGGAAGGAAAGAGATAAAGCAAAAGGAAGCAATATCCTAACTTTATCGAATCTAATTCGAACTTTATTTATGACACATCTTTCATACTTCGCTAATTAGCATATCTATTATATATTCAATATTATATTTTGAAAAGCTCATTTTACTTTTATACAGTAGAACTCCTCAAATTCGGAAAGCTTGGGGCGCAAGGTATTCCGAATTTGAGAGAGTTAGATTTGTGAATATTTATGTGGCATAAATAGGCATTTAGATGACTGAGACAAAGATTTTGAAGCATATGAACAATTTTAGGTTGAATATTATATGTACATTACGTAATTTTAATTACGATTTTTAATCAAATGGTCCTTGACTTTTATGAGTTTTGAGCATGAAACCGATGAAAAATAGTAAACTATTTTATTATGTATGTAATGCAATTGATGGCCAAGTAAGTTATGGCTTGGCAAAGAAGTTGCTGATTGTTGTCTGTTTCTTTGGCTTGTTTAACAAAGCTTCTTCTTCTCTCATAAGCATAGTTCGAAGACTATTGATGGTGTTGTAGCTTGTAAGCATTTCAGGTTCAGTGCGCTTTTCCAAATATTTTAATGCAACATCCAAACTTTTCAACGCTTCGCATCTGGGAACATTCGGCTCCAAACTGTCTTCAGAAGTTGAGGAACTATCATCAGAACTGCTGATTTCCATTTTTTTCACTCAAAACAGCTTCAACTATATCATCATTGCTAAGAACATTGTGACCTGGATCATCAAGGTCTATATCGATCCATTCATTAATGCTTTCTTGATTTACTTCAATTCTAGCTCTTTGAAATAATTGCTCCAGCCGTCTAATTTCTTGTTCATCTTCATCAGATTCATCCTCGGATAATTGTAATGCATCACCTGCTGTTTCCAAATCTGAATTATTTTTGTGTTCAAGCAAAATCTTCCATCCATTTCTTATTGTAGAAGATTTTAATTCATCCCAAGAATTTCCAAAATTGAATATCGCTTTCTTGATGTCGTACCTTTTTAAATTAGAAAAAGTTTGTTCACCCACAGAGTTATTTGGCTGATCTGCATCACTTGAAAATACTAAACAACTTTCTAACTGTCTTCGTTTATACAACCTTTTAAAGGCAACAATAACTCCCTGGTCCATAGGCTGCAATACAGATGTTGTATTAGGTGGTAAAAACTTGCATTTAATGTTGCCGTCATTACTGATCAGCTCTGTTGGATGAGCAGGAGAATTGTCAACTAGTAGTAACGCTTTTACTTGATCTGGAGCAACTCTTAACTTATTTTCTTGAAAATTGCGAACTTCGTTTATGAACCGTTTAAAAAACCATTCACTAAAAATGCTTTGATTAAACCAAGCCTTGTGTGAAGAATAGTAATGGACAGGCATTCGATCAATGATGTTTTTGATTGCTCTTGGACGTTTTGATTTTCCAACAACAGCCAAAACATTTTTATGTGAAGCGTCTGCATTTGCACAAAGTAAAACAGAGAGTCGATCTTTGGATTGCTTATGACCACTAGCGCTGTTTGCATTTTTGACTTGAGAATTATCGGGTAATGACTTCCAGTAAACTCCTGTTTCGTCAGCATTATAAATTTGGAACTGTTCATACTTTTCGTCAGTCATTAGTTTGTGAAAATCATCTTTAAAGCGATTAGCTGCATCTTCGTCAGCACTCAATGCTTCCCCGACAACTTTTTTATTTTTCAAATTATGTCTGGCTCTATATCGTGACAACCATCCACCACTAGCTTTAAAAGTGGGATTATTCAATTTTGATGCAAAATGACTGGCAGCTGTTTGGAGTTCAATATCACGAATAGGAACCCCTGATAATTTCTGACTTTCGTACCAGATGTTAACTGCTTTATCAACATTTTCGTATAACGGATTTTTTACTTGAGAAAACCTTTTGACATCTTTTTCGGTAGAATCAACAAACTTTGTAAGTTTAAGCTCAGACTTTTTTATATCATAAACAGTTGACTTAGAAATTTTATACTTTTGCATTATCGTTGTATAGCTTAATCCTTTTTTAATGTCACTAAGAACATCTAACTTTTCACCAAGCTTAAGAATTCGGTACTTGCCTCGTTTTTGCCGCTCCTCTTTGGATGCCATTTTGTTGATGAACAAACTTGTAAATGCAAAAAATTGAGAGTTGAATAAAAGAATTTGAAACTTACAATGTCTGAAAATGTTTGATAATTTGAACTTTAGGTGAATCAACTTTGCAATAAAAAATGCGTGAATGGCTTATGACGTAATAATGCTGCCTTCTTATTGGACAATATCCTAAACTAAGCACAAAGGTCAAATGAAACTGTTGATTTATTTAAGTTTTTAAAAAAGGGGATAAACCCCTAATTAGCGATTATAAATAATCGGTAAGAGTAAATTAATTAAACACTCAAATTAAAAATAAATTACTAATAAAAATTAAATTAAATAAAATAAAAGCAAAGCAAAAGTAAAAGTAAACAAAATAAAATAAAATAATGTTGAAATATCAACAAAATAAAAGCATGTGAAAATTGATTTTTTGTATGTAAAAAAAACATTACAATACTTTCCGAATTTGGGAGTTTCCGAATTTCAGAATTTCCGAATTTGAGGAGTTCTACTGTATATATATTAAAAATATATTGTTTATTTTTATTTCAATGAATATTTTTTCACTACAATATGGACTTCAGCCACATCAATTAAACGTAATCGACAACAATGATTACGCGCAACAATGAAACTTATTTCGCAGCAATGAAACTTTGATTAAAACATTCGTTTAAAAATGAACCAACAACAATGAAATTTGAACTACAACAATTATTTTTTTCCAAAACACAATGACTAAATTATCCACAAAAAAAAAAAAATTGACAATTTTTTCACAAAAATATAACTCTGCCACAAAACTATTTTAGCAGTAACATATAACCACAACATTGGATATCCATAAACAAAGAAATTGTATCGTAATAATTTCTACTTTATTCATAACAATTACTAATTTATACGACAATGAAACCTCATCCACAACAAAGAAGACTTTGTTCACAAAAATTATATTTTATCAGCAACAATTGAATTTTAAGTGGCAACAATGTAATATACCTACAATAAAGAACAGTTTAGCTGCCACAATATAACTATTAGGAAATACAAACTAAACTAAAGTACATTTTACTGAACTCTTTAAAATTGAAATGTTTGGTCGTGTGTGTGCTTTATACATATATTTAAAAACATTGATTATGTAATTTATTATTAAATAAAAAGTATATATTTAGCATTTTTAAAATAATTTTTAAGTGAATAAGACATAAAAAAAACTGCATCGGCCGGGAATCGAACCCGGGCCGCCCGCGTGGCAGGCGAGCATTCTACCACTGAACCACCGATGCTTGGTTAAAGGATTCTAATTATAATATAAAAGAACGAGAAGGCCAGGGGTGAACTAGATAAATAGAGGAATAGATAACCCTGGTTCAAATTCACATAAATAGGTACCGCTCATCAAGAGCAACCTAGTTCATGATAATTAAACAATGAATAATATGTGAAGGTTATTCACATATTAAACAAATTTTAACGCGGGATTTAATCCCGGTTCATGACTGTCGGGAATCGAGCGTGTTACCCTCTCATCCACCGACTTTTTACTTGGAATAGATAATGACTGCTGGTCAACTGAGGCTATTTATTAGAATATGTGACATTTGTTCTTTGTGTCCAACACTTCGAACCTACGTTACTGACATGTCAACTAGATCTCTCTAGCAAACTGTGCAGCCCATTTAACTGGGACTTTCTTATTCTTGTTTATATTTAAGATCAAATAGTTTGAGTCAAAAGGCGATCCATCAATTAAAATTATATAAAAGGGCGTACCTGGATCTGTAAAGAAAAAAAAATGTTTTTCTCAAAATATTTCAAGAGATTGCTCCCTCACTATGCAATAAATTGATAAAGAGGGAGCAATCTCTTGAAATATTTTGAGATTTTTTTTTCTTTACAGATCCAGGTACGCCCTTTTATATAAGATCAAATAGTCGAAGTAAAAGGCCAGAGTAAAAAACCGGTCTGTTTGAATTTCTATCCACTTACCTCAAGGTAGTCACATAGTAAACGCCTTTATAATCATTGTCGCTGCGACAGCTTGTATTCTAATACATGTTTTAAGCAGCTCGTTTTTGAACAAACAAATTTTAAACATTTTATGACACTCTCTTCACAACAATGTCTAGTTCATTCGCAACAATCAAACAGTATCCACAACAATGAAACCTTATCTGACACAATAGCTAAGTTTTCAACAACAAAAACCTTTTCATCTAAGAATAGACTCGGTTCGGTTCAAAATCACTTTATTAGGTACCGCTCAACAAGAGCAACCTAGTTTATGATAATTGAAACAGTGAATAATATGTGAAGTTCACATATTAAACAAAATGTTAACGCGGGATTCAATCCCGGGTCATGTCTGTCGGGAATCGAGGGTGTTACCCACTCGTCCACCGACTTATTAAGAATAGACTAATTTATATACGAATATATTCGCAAAAACCTTATCCACAAAGATGTCGACATAAGCCACAACAATTAAGTCATTCGTTAAAGGACTGACAAGTTAGAAAGCTTGAAAATAAAAATTTGAACAAGAAACTTAGCCCTGGAAGCTTTATTTATTTTATAAAATTGTAAACATCCCTATATATATCGCACTCTATGAATGCCAAAGTTGGGAAATTTGTTTTATCCCAAATTATTATTCAGTAAACCTTGTCCACAATAAGGTAAAAACAGTTACAATCATTGACCACAGCTGGAGAAATTCTACACACAGGTTTACTGAAACTAATCCCTTTGGCAACTTTTGAATAATTTACCTTGACAATATTTACATTATGAAAAAAGGCATCTACTTATCGTGCAACTCAAAGTTGCTGATGGCTTGCACCATCTATCGGAATAAATATCAACTATCTTGTTGGTTTTTAATTATTCCAGAATCGGCCAAATCCTCCTCACTGCCGGGAAGAGTCACAGACTGTGGATCACCCCCTCTTCTCCTGTCCAGCTTTTATGCTACACAGGCTACAGACAGTCCTTCTGCTTGGAGTACAAGACTTCAGCCCGACAGCCCTGCTTCTACTTCCTGACTCCCTGCTGGCCTGGAACTACCTGGTTCACCTCAGACTAGACTTCTCCTCTAGACTGCTGTACAGCCCGGGTAGTTGGCGTTTTACGCTCCAGGAGCCCGGGTTACCTCTATTTTCTCTTCTACTTGCTCACCTACGATTATAATGCGATTATTTGAGCGCCTCTTAATGGTTTTCAACGAATTCATTTCTACCAGCTCACTAACGATGACAATAAATTATTTAGAAATACATTGAATTATAATACAGGATCTCTGTTTAAGGATATTTTCTGTGCTTATTTATAAATATTTATTCAATTATTTTTACTATTTTCTTTTCTATTATCGAATTTCTCAATTTTATTTGAAATCTTTCTTCTCTTCCAAGTTTATTTTCCAAAGTTTCTCTTCTATTGAATTTCATCTTTTACGTCTTCATCTAATCCTTTAATATACCTCAAATTCAACGTTCCCAAATATTAGACAATTACAAAACAAAATAGCTACAATATAAACTAGATGATTGGAAAATTTATATTTTGATAAGGCTACCTTGGGAATAATATATGAGCGACGGTGGTATAATGGTTAGCATAGCTGCCTTCCAAGCAGTTGACCCGGGTTCGATTCCCGGCCGTCGCATTTTTTTTTTTTTTTTTTGCGTTACATATACAAAACTTAGAATTATCTCCCAGTACAATTTCATTACATATATAATAGTATGAAAAAAAACCCACAAATATATAATTATACTTAGATTAGGTGGATAAATTGTTTAAAAAAGCATATCCTGATCGTAAAACTAAAAGTTGTAGGTGACTTAACCATCTATCGGAATATAATATTAACTAATCGTTGATTTTTAATTATTCCAGAATTAGCCAGATGCCGTTTTTTGTTTAATAAAGAAATTATTAATAATATATGTATAAATGCTTATTTAAATATCATTAAATTCTTTGAAATTTATATAATTTGATTTCCAGGAAACATGAAAAATCATTAACCATTTTATTTATATTTGAATTATGAAACTTTTTACGGTGTTTTTAAAATGTGGTGTGTGTCTGTAATTGCATAAACAAGCACATATATCAACCTGCAACTGCATAATACAAGATTGAGCTTAACATCAAATAACGAAATTTGAACAACAGCAATGTCATCTACCAGATACCCTGTGAATCTTGTCCTACCACTTACATATGTTAAACATCAACAAACATAAGAATCAAAGAACACTAGAACATATCCAAAAACAAATATCAAAATCCTCTTATTATCCAACACATACAACAAACCAACCTTAAAGAAGACACCAAAAATCTATAATCAAACACCGAAACATACAGGGCTAAACAACCAGACTAACACTGAAGCCATACAGCAAAGAAATCAAACTATATAAATAGGTTTATTAAACTTCCAAATGAGTATCTTTTTTTTTTTTTTTTTGCTTATCCCAAGTACATGTGGTACAGGCCATGATAATCATGGTGGGTTAAAGTAGGCGACTGCTTTAACTGTGAGTGCACCACATGTCTACACATGTGAAAAGCAGTTCGACTTTGCACTTACAAATGTGCCAGAGCCCTTTGGTTACTTGCACTCGCTGGTGGTGTTGGACTCTTGCAAGAATCGGGGGCCATTGGAGCATTTTTTTAATCAGAAAAAAAGTGGCCAATGTGGGAATCGAATTCGGGTCGTAGCGGTCCAAAACCAACGATTTTGACCATCCTTCCACCGACCCCAATGAGTATCTTCAACTAAGTAAACCACAAATTTCAAAATAACTTAACGAAAAAAATGCAAGAGCCATCCTACTCCATCCGGACTTTCCAATATATATAGATTATATCAGTAAATTTTATTATCTGAATATTTCTGTACCCTCGCCTTCTAGTTTCAATTCTCTCATTACATCAGCCATCTCACTAAAACATCTTTTCATTTGGTGTAAAGGATTATATTTATATTATTGTTTATTCACTTTTTTTTCTTTTTGTTTGTTTACTAGCATTGTTTACCATTTTGCAGTATTGTTGTATATATTCAAATCTCCAATGTATTATCGATTCATAATTCGATCCCTCCATGGGCCACCAAAAGGGAAGCCTATGTACATCTTGCAGAGCTTGATGGCTCTAATGCGAGAAGTGTGCGGTCGGGCGTTAGTTCCCGTGGACGCACCCAGATGTGTGTCAGCTGTGATCTGACGTATAGACCAACCTGTCCTTTTCAGTCCGATCTCCATGCCCCTCGAAAAAGCATCTGTCTGCTGGAACTGCCTCTGTTGACGACGGCCTGACATTATCTGATATTACACGTGTCTTTAAAACAAGAACAAAATATCTACAATGACTTTCCTTGAAGAAATAACGGCACGAATACCGTCCTTTATGCAAGTTCCTTTCTTTTATCTTACTCCACGTGCGCAAGAGAGATGCGCATTCTTGAAATGGATATTGTGGCAAATATATCCCGAATATGTGCAGTAATATCGCTTTCTTGGATAAATATAAAAAAAATAAAGAATAATTTCAACTTTATATATAATTAATTATAATAATTCTATATATAGATAAACAATAATAAACAATAATATCACATATAAAAAAAAAACTAAAAAAAAAAATGCATCGGCCGGGAATCGAACCCGGGCCGCCCGCGTGGCAGGCGAGCATTCTACCACTGAACCACCGATGCTTGTAAACAAAATTAGAATTAGGATATAAAAAGAAGATACCGGCCACTGTGACCTAGAAACGGTGAGGGGTGACCATAGTGACCGCTGGTCAACTGAGACTAGAGCCACGACATCCTCCCCTAGATAACTCTATATAACACAATGTACAATATATTTCATGGACTACAATTTTATTGTCAATACTGGAAGTTATATCAGCTACATTGTCATTTTACAGCGATGCTATATCTTTCTTTTAAAAGTGGAACACCCTCTGTACTTTTGACATCGTAGTTATGAATTCCATGCAATCTAGTGTGTACAAAGTTTAAATATTTCAGCAGTGTACATAGTGTCTTTATATTTATTATATATTATTCTGTCTATGCTTTCTACAAGGAGTCCATGTGACCAAAAACAATCTGAATAATGTGTAAACAGAGTATATACAAAGAGGAATACAAACCTGAAAGGTATCTCTTGCTTATAGTTTCCTAATTCATAAAGAAAGAAACCCCAGAAGCCTGAGTTAATTGTTGCTCTTAACCTATATCAATAAGAAATGATACACTTATTTTTTATTCAAATATCGCTCAGAATATTCCACAAGATGAAATATTATATTGTAGCTTCGTTTCTATTTATATGGTACGCCTAAATGAAACATTATTCGATGATATATGCAAATGTTTGATGTCCAATTTACAGATATATTCAATGTTTATACAGTTCGTGAACCTCGATGTTCAAGCAAAGTCCAAATAGTGTATAAGAAATCAACCAGATTATATAGAGAGCCTAAACAAATTCGAAAGAGTTTAAAGTTTATAGACAGTGAAATTAACTTCTTTATAGCTGCTGGCCACCGTAAATGCAACACCCTGAAAGAAGAATGCAAATAACATGAAATTTACAACATGAATTAGCGGAGGAGAGATATGCAAATGATTAGAATTTCAGCGCAGACGCCTATGACGCGCTCCCTTGGCTCCACTTCAAAACCCTATTTAAGGCTTGGAGATTTCGACGATTTCAAGTTCGGAAATTGTGTTTTTCTTGTGTTAAAAAAAATATCAATTATGCCTCGTAGAAAACAGTGATCATCTTTTGATCAAGTATCCGAGTTCGACAGAAAGATAGTGGACTACCGAGATTGTGGATTATCTTTCATGGAGATCGGTAGTCGTGTTGGACGGAACCAAACAACTGTTTGGGTGCAGGAAGATACGACGGACCGACTTGTTCGATCGCATTCACCTCAGTGCACTACTTCACGTCTTGACAGGCAAATTGTGCACATGGCAGTGACAGATCGCTCAGACACATCACGAACCGTAGCACAGCACATTCAGTCTGTAACGCATCATCCAGTGTCTGCGCGTACCATTCGACGCCGTATACATCAGATTGGTCTGCGCTCAAGACGTCCATTACTTCGTCTACCCTTGACGCTGAACCACAGACGTCTCCGCCGCCAATTTTGCGAAGAAAAAAATGATGTGGACGGCAGAATGGAAATAAATTGTCTTTACTGACGAGTCACGCTTCTGTCTGCAACAACACGATGGTCGGATTTGAGTCTGGAGACACCGTGGAGAGAGGATGCTGAACAGCTACGTTATACACCGCTACACTGGTCCTGCACCGGGTATTATGGTATGGGGCGGTATTGGATATCACTCTCGCACTGCTCTAGTACGCATTGCCGGTACCTTAAACAGCCAACGCTGCATCTCCGAGGTGTTGAGGCAGTTGTCCTTCCTTACCTTCAGGGCTTACCCACAGACTTTTTTCAACATGATAAATGCGCGACCACATGTGGCACGCATTGTCCAAAGATTCTTCGTCAATCGCCAGATTGAATTGCTTCCCTGGCCGGCTCCATAACTTTCGCCGATAGAAAACATGTGGTCCATGGTTGTTCAACGATTGACCCAGATTACATCCCCAGCTGTCACACCAGATCAACTTTGGCAACGTGTGGAAGCTGCTTGGTCTGCTGAACTCCAAGAACGTATCCAAAATCTCTTTGAATCAATGCCGAGGTGTGTGGCAGCGATGATCTCCAACAATGGCGTCTACTCTGGCTACTGATTCTGGCAGGAACCACACTTCGCATAAGTCTATAAATTTAATCATTTGATACTTGGTCAACAAGTTATCTACAAAATGAATGTTGTTGTGATATCTCTTGACTACTTGGTGTTGCAATTTGGGTGCCCAGCAGTATAGAAACAAAATAATGGTCTCGCCAAACTCATCAAATTGTCCATGAACTAGTCCACAATGAAGGATCCATTTGCATGAATAAATGTATGATTTACGTGTTTATCTGTTTATAATACACTAATAACATGTGTTGGTAGATTAATTTTGAGGAAATGTATTAAAATATTCTTTATAAATACCCTATTCACTCTATTTATCCCGCTAAGCGGCCAAGACGAAAGGAAGCAAATTGCATAGCTCGTCGTTTTTATAGGTATGTGCATTTAATATTTTATCTTTTATTCTTTAAATATTTTGATGTGTGCTTTGAGAAAAACTTATATTATTTATTATAGTAATAATTATTTTAAATAATCGAAAAATATATGCAAATTTACATATTTGCATTTGTAATAACAAACATTATTACCCAAGTAAAAATCACCTGTATGTTAGAGTAAGACATGGATAAACTGATCATAACGGATTCGATGAAATATTTAAATATCAGAAATATTTATAACCCAGGTTCTCTCTTGGAACGCAGAACGCTAACTAATACGAAAGCAATATGAAAAATCTAGGTAAAAATGACATATTTGAAGAAAAAAAAACGATAAAATAGATTAAATATAGTGATTTTGAACTGATAATAACGACAACAACAAAAAGGCTTTTATTAGGGCCCTGTATGGATTCGCCGTACAACAACAAAATGCTGAACTGATGATATTATAACAGAGTATTAATAAAATACAGGAATGCTTAGGCATTAATTTTAATTTCATCAAGGAAGACGAATAAAATAGCAAACATTAATACAGATGCATATATTTACATATTTACCACAACTATATTTAGATAGTTTGCATAGAGTTGTATATCCTGGAAGAGACAGATTCATTTACCTAGATGTTTGTGAAGACTCATCAAGTTGCATCGTGACGCCTTTTTCCACCATTAGATCTCCTAGAATGCCATCTCTGGTCAGATGGTGACAATGATTCATATGTAGGTGTTTATCTCTCTCTTTGAAGGTTGAGGATCTGTTTAAGGTAACTAGACGCTGACTCCTTCCTGTCACCCCTATATAGGGATTATTACAGGTGCGAAATTGAATTTTCTGTTGTATACCTAACTAAGAGGGAGGACGTACTCGAGTATCTCTCGCCCGAGCAGAGATTTTCTCTGAAGAAATTCCTTGACATGACAATCACCCATGTCGGGGACTCCGACCTAGGCAAAATGCTGTCCGACTTCAGGGCAGAATGTGATATTGAACGAGACCACACCCAGTGGTATTCGCCTGATACAAATAATTTGTAATTATTTTGTTTTTATACAATTTCCCCTCTCTATATAATTAACCATATATAATCTTATATGTACATTGTGATAAATAAGTTACAATCTCTATCTCTCTCTCTTTCTCTCAGGAGAAGGTGGATATAAGACTAAAGGTCTTATTTTATTCACTGATTATATTAAAACCCTACACATACGTTATAAAAAATGTAAGAAGAAATCACGAGATGGTAAGATATAACTTGGATTTAGGATGGATCTTGTAGTAGACTTGATAAAGACAGTGTAGATGCACAGATTTTGAGTGTTGGCAATAAAATTGTAGTCCACCAATAAAAACATTTCTTTTACATTGCTCCATATTGGGATATCGAGGGGATGATGTTGTACTTCTAGTCTCAGCTGACCGGCGGTCACTATGGTCACTCCTCAACATTTCTAGGTCATAGTGACCAGTATCTCTTCCTCTTATTTTAAAATTAGAATTTATTTACAAGCATCGGTGGTTCAGTGGTAGAATGCTCGCCTGCCACGCGGGCGGCCCGGGTTCGATTCCCGGCCGATGCATTTTTTTTTTCACATTTGATTTTTTCAGTTGATATTACATCTTTATTTCCTTACATTTTTTCTCTCTGATAGTATATCGTTGATAGGGGACAATTTTATTTTTTAGATGAAAAAGTCATTGTTTTGAATGATGTTTCACTGTGGGATTTATATATAAAGTTTATTGTTGTAACTGAGGCCGTTATCTTTTGCGGATAGAGTAGTCATTATTGTGAATGAAATTTCATTGTTGCAGATAAAATTGTTGTTACTGAAGTCTTAATTGTTGCTGATCAAGTTTCATTGTTGCCAAATAATTTTTTGTTGTTGTGAGTAAAGTAGTCATTTTTGTTGATTAAGTTTGATTGTTTTTGACTAAAGTGTGTGTGTCAGCATTTTTGAGTATAACGTTTAATTTGGCCTATTAATTAGCTTTTGTTGTCTATAAATTAGTCTTTGTTGTGTTTAAATTTTATCTCTTCTTCTTCTTTCTTATCTCCATTCAAATCATATTAGGGTGTCAAGTTTGTAAAGCTTGAGATTTGACAACCCTCATGATTGGGTGAAATAGAATGCGTCTGCCTTTGTCATTAAGACTGGGAGCACTACTTAGTGGCAGGCCGACTTAGCTCCAAAAGAAATGGCCGCCTCTGACATGAGGAACAGATGTCATGTGCAGCTGCTCCTAACATGGAGTACAAACGCTGCTCATCCTGTATCCCCGGATTAGGAGCCCTTACAGGGTACTATCAGCCGGGCCAGCTGAGCCCAGGTTTTTTAGTGAGCTTGTTACTGCTCCCCCTCCTCCTTTTTCATCCGGGCTTGGGACCGGCAAAGGCGTTTTTTAATTTTATTTTATTATTGCATATCTCTATCTCTCTATTGAGGTAACCCGGATTCCTGGAGCATACTAAAGGTTACACATCAAATTTCATTGTTGTTAGTAAAGTCATCATTGTTGCGGGTGAATTTATTGTTAAAGATAAAATTTCATTGTTGTTATTAAAATCAAATAATAATATTTGTGATTAATTTTTTATTTTCGAGCGCAAATTATATGGTTAAAAAATTTTTTGTGGTGATTGAGGTACAATCAATGTTGTTTAGATTTCACTGTTGTTGTAGTAAAGTTCCATTATTGTTTCTAATATAGTCATTGTTGTAGATGGATTATCAATTTTTGTGAATAATTTACTCATTGTTGTGTGACAAAAGAAATAATTGTTGTTAATAAGGTAGTTATTTTGAGGATAAAGTTTCATTGTTGGAACTAAAGTCGACATAGTTTTGTATAAAATATCATTGATAAAGATAAAGAAGTCATTGTTGTGGTTATCGTTTTAATTGTTGTAGAATGTTTTTTTTCCATTGTTGCGACAGAAGTATCCAATATTCTGGATAAGGTTTAATTGTTGTCAATTAAATGGTTATTGTTGAGGATAATTATTTCTACAGAAATCGCTCGTTGTTGTCGTTAAAGTTTCATTGTTGTGTCTATGTGTTACGGATAAAATTTAATTTTTGTGGATTAAGTAGTCAATGTTAAGGAAAAGGTTTCATTGTGATGACTAAGGTAGTCTTTTTTATTGTTAGAGTTTTATTTTTGTGGATACATTCATTTATTTATTTTTCAGATTATGTTACATTGTTGCCGAATAAATTAATTGTAACTGAATTACTCATTGTGTGTGGTGGAGTAAGTTACATTTCCTGGAAAAATTAGGTGGGGTTTCAGATAAAATGTATTTGTTGTTTGAAAATTTGTAATTGTTTTTGATAAAGTTTCACATTGTTCCAGATAATTTTTCGTTGCAGTGTATACATTAGAAATATTGTTTAGAAAGTTCATTGTTTAAACTGCTATAAGTTTTACCGATATAGTAGTTATTTTTGTGGGTAAAGTTTTAATTTTGTGTAGAGATTTTCATTGTTGACGATAAATTATTTGTTTTTAGAAAAAAAAAGTAATTTTTGTCGTTAAAATTTCATTGTTGCGGATAAATCAAACATTGTTGTGGTTGAAGTCTAATTGTTGCTGAATAAATATCATTGGTATTAGTAGAGTAGTCATTGTTGCCAATTATATTTCATTGATATGTCTGAAATTGATATTGCGGTGGATAAAGTTTAATTGTAGCATATGAATTAATCAATGCTTTGTATAAATAGTCATTGTTAGGAATAGAACGATGTATAATTATAATCTATATAAAAAAAAGAGCGAGAGTGAATTTTTAATTATATTTTTAAATATATGAAAAAAGGCGGATGTGTGTATAAAATAAAAGTTTATAATACAATATAATGCGGCTTATGATTGTAGAACGACATTTGAAAATTATCCCGCATGTGTTTCTTTTGAACGAAAAATCGAAATTTATTTTAAGGAGAAATAACGATTATTTCTAACCTTAGGGATGAAGTATGGAAGGATGAATTGTGAAGAGTAATGATAAACGGAAAAATAAAAGTGTCCAGGGATGGGATTCGAATTCGATTTTTCGTTCAAAAGAAACAAATGCGGGATAATTTTCAAATGTCGTTCTACAAAAGAAAAGATTGTTATTAATAAAATTTCGAAGCTTCAATTCGAATAAGTTAATATATTGCTACCTCGTGTATGTGCGTATTTCTTTCCCTCCGTTTTTCCCGCGTACAAACTCTGCAAACCTCGTTGTTTGAAGAGTAATTGAGTTTTAACTTACAAGTTCTTGGAAAGGTCAAGTTAAAAGTTAACGAACATATTTGAATTATATAAAAAAGGGCGTGCCTGGATCTGTAAATAAAATTTAAAAAAAT
>CP092876.1:28907785-28937783 GCA_030710605.1 Cordylochernes scorpioides
CAAAAGTGAAGTGAAAGATTCGTTAAATCATATAAAATATATATAAGGTAGTGTTAATTCTATTTATCCCCTGTAGATAAGGATAGAACTGATCTCAAATTCAAGATTCCGCAGCTAATGGTGTTATTTTTGAGTTCAATATATTTGATGTCTAAAGTTCAAATTTCTTTAAGAATTTATAAATTATAAAAAACGAAATACGATTACAAATTTTGATTAACTTTATTCATTTTCAATATTAGTTTGAAATAACGAAGAATATATTTTAATATAAGTTTCAAAAATAATTATAGAATTTATTTAATGTGAGAAAATGACATGTTTTATTATCATCATATTGTTGCACCAAGTTGAAGCTTTGCAGGGTCGTCGACCTTGGTTTCTTCCTTTTTGGTGTTATACACGTTTCCCGAGCGGGTTTCCATATTAAAAGTAAATAAATAAAATTAAATAAAAATAAATTACCTTTTAAAGTTATTGTGTTTATTTATTCTTGTCTTCCTCGTAGGTTGCGATCCGCAGTCTTCGTCTAGGTCTTCTCCCGCTCCAATCAGCAATAAAGATATATGTACAATAAATATTTAAAAAGGAGTGAAACTATAGAAAGGAATGATGCTAATCTAAATATTCTGTTTTAAATAAATATTAAATATCATAGAATATTTTGAATAAATGTAAGGCGCATTAAAATTGATGTAACACTTCCCCCTCTCCAGAGGTTGTCACGTCCTCGTGAATGACCTCATCCATTCTCTCATAATAAGGCTTGATTCTTGAAACATGAACTATCAGAGGGTCTTGGCCCGGATTATCTTTCGGTTCTATTAGATAATTGACGCTAGACATCTTTTTTAATATCCTATATGGACCAAAATAATTTCTCAGAAGTTTCTCATACTTTCCTATTTTCCTAATTGGTGTCCAAACTGCTACTAATTCTCCTGGTTCGTAGCTTCTTTCCATGTGTTTCTTGTCATAGTTCTTTTTCATTCTTTCTTGAGTCTTTATTGTGTTGTTAATAACTAATATTCTTGTTCTGTCTATTTTGTCTAAGTGATGTTTTATGTATTCATCATAATCATCCTTGTCAATGTCCACCGAGATATTCCTGTCGTCCAAAAGAGACGTGGGTTCTCTTCCAAACATCAGGAAAAATGGAGAATATCCTGTGGTTTCCTGAATTGTAGTATTGTAAGCGTGAGTGATGAACGGGAGTATTTCGTCCCAATTCTTCTGATCAGTGTTCACATACATACTGAGCATATTGATCAATGTTCTATTTAACCGTTCTGTCAATCCATTAGTCTGGGGATGATAGCTCGTTGTGAATCAATGTTTAATCTTGCACATTTTCATCACCTCTTCCATTAAATTACTGGTAAATTGAGAGCCCCTGTCACTAATAAGATATTGTGGGGCTCCGTGCCGGAGAAAAATATCCTCTACTGGAAATTTTGAAACTTCTTTCACTGTTGCTTCCGAGACTGCTTTTGTTTCTGCATATCTAGTGTAGTAGTCCGTCAGCACGATTATCCATTTTTTCCTGTTTTTCGTAGATGGCAATGGACCAACAAAGTCAATTCCAATTCTTTCGAAAGGAAAGTTGGCTGGGGTACTGGGCTGTAGTAGTCCAGAAGTAATTGGTTTAAGCCTTTTCTACTTTGGCAAAGGTGACACGTCTTAACGAATTCTGAGACATCCTTTAGCATGGATGGCCAAAAGTATTTACTCTTTATTCGGTACATGGTTCTGGCGACACCTAGATGGCCATTCGACATATGATTGTGATATTCTTTCATAATTTCTCTCTTTTTCTTCTCTGGAACCACAAGCAACCACGCCCTGCCTTCAGGGTTCGGGTTTTTCTTAAAGAGGCATCCATCTTCTACTTTAAAGTTTTGCGCAATTGATCGCATGCTTCCATTAAGGTTTTTCTTAACACTTTCGATAAACTTATCCTCTTCGTCTGTTATTTGATTTAAAAATAGCCTTTCAAAATCCTCATCCCAATCAGTTTCTGGTAAGGGTCCCCTAGATAAGCCATCGGCGTCCAGATGCTTCTTTCCTTATTTATGTATTATATCGAAGTCATAATCTTGAATTTTTAATGCCCATCTTGCCAATCGACCTGTTGGATCCTTCAAGTTTTTGAGCCAGCATAAGGCGTGATGGTCTGTTACTATTTTAAAGTGTCTTCCATAAAGGTAGGGCCGTAATTTTGACATTGACCAGACAACGGCCAGACATTCTTTTTCAGTTGTTGAATAATTTTGCTCCGCTTTACTTAGGGTACGACTCAAATATGAGATCACCTTCTCTTCACCACCGATGTCTTGGACAAGTGTTGCACCTATGCCGATGTTGGACGCATCAGTATGAACATAAGTAGGCGCATTTTGATTGAAGTGACCTAAAATTGGTGGACTTAATAGTGCTGTTTTTAGGGTTTGAAACGCTTCCTCTTGTCTTTCTGTCCAGGTAAATGATACACTTTTTTTATAAGGTTGGTCAAAGGGTCAGCGATTTTTGAGAAATCTTTGATAAATTTTCTATAATATGAACACATTTCCAAAAATGATTGTACTTCTTTGACCTTTTTGGGCCCAGGAAAATTTCTGACAGCTTTGATGTTATGTTCCGCGGGTTTTATACCATGTTTGCTCGTTATATAGCCGAGAATCTCCAATTCTTCAAAAGCAAATAGGCATTTTTTGTCGTTTAACCTTAAATTAGATTCACGAAAACATCTAAAAACAGCTTCAAGTCTTTTGAGGTGCGTTGGAAAATCCGGGCTATATATGATAACATCATCCAGATAACACAAACAAATTTGCCATCTTAGATTTCCAAGCATATTCTCCATATTTCTCTCAAAGGTAGCAGGCGCGTTACAAAGTCCAAAAGGTATCACGTTGAATTCATATAATCCATGCGCTGTAGTGAAAGCTGTTTTCTCTTTGTCTCTTTCTTCGACTTCAACTTGCCAATATCCAGATCTGAGGTCTATTGCTGAGTAGTATGTAGATCCTTGGAGAGTATCCATAACTTCGTCTATTCTAGAGATCGGATAGACATCTTTTACTGTCACATTATTCAGTTTTCTGTAGTCCACACAAAATCTGTATTTACCATCTCGCTTCTTGACCAATATTACTGGAAAAGACCAGGGGCTAGAAGATGGCCTAATTATGCCTTCTGTAAGCATCTTGTCAATTTGCTCTTTTATAATATCTCGTTCTTTAGCACTTACCCGGTAAGGCTTGTGTTTAATTGGCTTCGCGTCTTCTGTGTCTATCCGATGTTTTGCCAAATTGGTTCTCCCTAATCTCGACGAAAACAGATCTCCATACCTTTCTAAAACTTGTTTTAACTCCTTCTGTTCCTTTGGTGAAAGATTTTCGTTTACTTGGAATCTAGGTTCTTCGTTCTCTTCTACCTCTCTTTCTCGACTCACATTTATTTTCGCTGGACTACTTCCAAAAGCCAATGTTTGGTTTTTCATTATTTTTAACGGTCGAGGATACGGATTAGTTATCCAGATATGTGTTTCCCTATTTATAACATTGATCAAGCTTCTTGCTAGACGAAGTCCATTTGTTTGAAACATTTTGCTGCTCTCCTCGATAATATATTCCCCATCCTCTGTTTCTACCAATGCCTTGATCAGTTTAATAGAACATTCCGGTACAATGGAATCCTTGGCACTCTTTATTTTCAACATTTCAAAATTGCTTTCGTCATGATTATTCGTCAAATCGTATTTTATAGGTTCTTGCTTACAATCTATTTTCGCGTTCATTTTCTTAAGGAAATCTCTTCCAAGAATTAATGTCCGTAAATGCGTTTTCAATATCACAAATTTGTGTGATAATGTTTCGTCATCAATTTTTATATTTAAAAATATACTTCCTACCATGTCTAAATTTTTTCCATCGGGTCCTGCACAAGTTTTTGCGAGATTACTTATACAATGGCCTGTATCGAGGGCCGTTCTGAGGTTGACCACTGAGAGGTCAGCGCCTGTATCAACCAAAGCTTCAAAAGTCCCTATCTTGTCCACATGAATTTTCAATTTGTATTTAGGGTCAAATTTCTTGATTCCATTTATGGTCGACTTGCTTTGATTGACAGATTCAGGCGCGACGCTTAGTTTAAATCTTCCAACACGGAATATCTATTCCGGGTAGGAATATTTGTCTGTGGGCTATGACATACATCAGCATAAAGCCGAGGTCCCGATTTATCTGATATTCCATTCATTTGGCATTTCTCTTCGACCTTCTCTTGGGTGGCTGTTGGATCCTCTTCTAGGATTCTTATAAACTTAACTTTACAATAACGGGCCACGTGCCCTGGCTTGTTACACTTAAAGCAGATTGGTCTTCCATCTTCCGTCCTATTTTTGTTCACTTCTTGGCTTTTATTGTAGGTGTTTCTCTGAAGGTTTGGTTTCGGCACAAAGTTTGGATTATAAGGACGTCTAGGGGTAGAGGGCTGGGGAAAGTTGTTTCGATACTGCCTGGGAGTAGGAGGGGAGTCATTCTTGTAATTATTGTAAACAGGGGCTTGGGGCCTGGAAGTGGTCTGATAGTTTCGCGTGGCAGTCGGCGGCACGTTCCTCGATTGTTGTTGGGGTCTAGAATAGCGTGGACCGTTATATAGGTTTCTGGAATTCTCCACACTTTCCCGATACTTCTTTTCAAAGGAATCCATTTTCTTGCACACGACGAGAAGTTCATCGGTCGTTTTAGGAGGGTTCAGGTAGAGCGCGAATGAGTACTCTTTTTTAAGTCCTCCAATGACATGTTCGATTTTCGTTTCTTCTTCCATTGCGGGGTCAACCTTGTTGCACAACACTAAGATGTCTTCCGCGAACCTGATTGCTGGTTCATTCCAGTGTTGCATTCTGCTAAGCTTCATTCTTAATTCTTCTTTATTCGCGTCCAGAGAAAAGTCCTGAATGAGGCGGATTTTAATATTTTCCCAACTCGTGAAACTAGCTTTGTGCAAATTTAACCAGGTTTTAGCACTTCCCGTCATGTTCATGGCGGCATAACGGGCAATTATGTAGTCTGCCCAATGGTACAGGAAACCAATCTCTTCGAGGGATTCTATCCATGGGCGAGGGTCGTCTGTCCCGTCATATTTCGGAATTTCTATATTGGGGTTCAAAGCAACTGGTTCGAAACCAGCATCTCCACCCATTGTTACACCAAGTTGAAGCTTTGCAGGGTCGTCGACCTTGGTTTCTTCCTTCTTGGTGTTATACACGTTTCCCGAGCGGGTTTCCATATTAAAAGTAAATAAATAAAATTAAATAAAAATTAATTACCTTTTAAAGTTATTGTGTTTATTTATTCTTGTCTTCCTCGTAGGTTGCGATCCGCAGTCTTCGTCTAGGTCTTCTCCCGCTCCAATCAGCAATAAAGATATATGTACAATAAATATTTAAAAAGGAGTGAAACTATAAAAAGGAATGATGCTAATCTAAATATTCTGTTTTAAATAAATATTAAATATCATAGAATATGTTGAATAAATGTAAGGCGCATTAAAATTGATGTAACAATATATCACACGAAAATATAATAGATATGAAAAATATTCTATTAAACAATAAAATATGAATATGAACTTAATTGTATTTCACAGCAAAAAGCAATTTCTTCTTTCATACAATATTGAATAATATTTTGTTAAGAAACTTAATTTTAATTCATATTTATGCTGGACTTTGTTTTATATTTTAAAAAGCTGGACTTATGTGTTCAATATTTATATTTAACAATAGAGGAAATGGTTACTAGATGAAAAATAATTTTTAAATTTTTTATCATCAACATATTCATATTTCTATCTATAAATCTATCTTGAATCTGTTTTAACGTGAATGTGAGTATTTGAATGATTTATATGTAATCTTAAAATTAAAAATGCAATCATTAATTTCCTAAAATGGATTATTTATTCATATATATTTGCAAAATAAATTTAAAACAAAGCAATTGACAAATATCAAAGCAAATATTATGATATTTTTAATTTAAATCTTTTCTTTCATAGCAACCAATTTTGATCAAAAGAGCAAGTCATTCATGAATAATCATATCACTTTCGAATTTAATAACAAAGTAACAAGGTTACGCGCGCACGAGCCAACAAGGATGCAAGGGATTAGTTTCCTCCACAAAATTTAAATTCAAATTGTTTTCTTTTCTTTAAATAAGTAAATATATAAAAAATGTCTGATGATAACAGGAAATTATTATGGGCGGAAGAAATAGAGCAATCAGAAGTCCCGACTCCAATTTATATAAAAACTAAAAAAGGCCTGAATGGAGAAAAATTATGCACAATTGATGCCACGCTTTTAAAACAAATTTTAGATCGTTGTCAAATCCCATATGTTTTTGAAGATGAGGCAGTTACTGCACGAAAACGACAACGACAATCAAAAGAACATTGCATTTCATCCTCTGATGATGAAGAAAATCCAAAGAATCCTAGAATTCAATTAGACAATCAGAGCCGTAATAATAAAAATGATTTGGACGAATTGGCGGAGGGTCACGATGAGGAAGGACCTTGGTGTGATGTCCCAAAAAGTAGAAAAATCAGAATTCCTCCTGTTATTGTTGAAAATGTGAACGATTGGAAATTGCTTTGTAAAGAACTAAACAACTTAGCTGATGAACCATTCCAAGCCACCATATCAGGACCTAAGCATATTATCAAAGCTAAGAATATAGGAGACTTCAAAAAGATCCGTGAATATGTTCGTTTAAATAACGGCGGCTACTCCTATAAATTACAAGAAGAAAAACCTTTAAAGGTAGTCATAAAAGGCGTTTCAACCAGTTTTAAAATTGAAGACATTGCAGTTGAATTATCCCACTTAGGCTTTAAAGAGGCTTCAGTAAAAAGGCTTCACCGCCAATCGTCAAAGCAGGCAATGAACATAGTTCTTGTTGAACTTCCAAAATATGATTCCAACAAGAATATTTATAATCTGACTGACCTGCTGTACCAGAAAGTGGTCGTTGAATCCTTCAGATCTCCCAAAAAGGTCACCCAATGTTTCAATTGTCAAGGGTTTGGCCATGGGCAATTGAATTGCTTTCTAAAACCTAAATGTGTCAAATGCGCCGAAGCTCATCATACCAAAGATTGCCCGAAAAAATCGAAGCAATATTCACCCAAGTGTGTAAACTGCGGGCAAGCTCACACGGCCAATTATCGTGGCTGCCCTGCGTTCCCAAAATTTCCCAACCAGTCTCTTAACCAACGACCACAAATTCCCAAGGTATCTTCATATATTCATAGCAATGTTACCAAAGACAACAGCGCAGTGCAGGAAAGTACTTTTAAGCCTAGTTATGCAAGTGTATCGAAACAAAACTTTGCGAATCAAAATATTAAAGCTCTTTGCGAAAAGCTATTAAGCATTATTGGCGAAGTTCTAAAATGAATACAAATATGATTTTAAAATTAGTAATCTGGAATGCCAATGGAATTTTAACTAAAAAAGATGAACTACTCTATTTTTTGGAATATAATGAAATCGATATAGCACTAATCTCAGAAACTCATTTGAAAAATTCTAAAACTCTTAATCTTAGAAATTACGACGTTATTAGGATGGACCGTCTTATTGGGAGAGGAGGAGGAACGGCTATTATCCTCAGAAATTTCTTCAAGTATAGAAAGATTATTGTTAAGACTGATTATTTGGAAAATACTACTATAGTATTTAAACCTGATGGAAAAACCAGCCTGCAAATTTCTTCTGTTTATCGCAAACCAGATCAACTATTGAAATGTGAGGATTTGAGTAAATTATTTCAAAATAATCTTGTCATCGCTGCAGGAGACTGGAACTCCAAACATCCATTATGGGGCTCTAGTAAAAGTAATCCGAGTGGAATGGTTCTTCATGAGTTTTCGGAATCTGCAGGGTTGGACATAATAGCTCCTTCCTTGGCTACTCACTACAGTCATATTGGTCATCCTGACTTCTTGGACTTTGCGGTTTTCAAAAATGTGCCGTGGAATTTTGAAATTACCACAGTAGATGCATTATCTTCTGATCACTTACCTGTGGTTTTAAGGCTGGCATGTTCTAAATATGATTTTTCTATGAAAGTAAATAAGAACACAAACTGGATATATTTTCAGCAAGATTTAATCAATAATCCACCTCCCAGATCCCCTTTAAATTCTACTATAAATATTGATCTTGAAATTGGAACCCTCAACAAAACCATTCTTAATACTTATTCTAAAAATACAATAGTTTCTCCCATAGTTAAACCGCATTTGCCTATTTTTATTAAAACCATTATCAGAGAAAAGAATAAAGCTAGAAAGAAATGGCAGTCAACATGGGACCCCAGACACAGAGAAATTTATCTACATTTTCAAAAGAAAGTGAATATTATATTAAAAAAGTACAACCAGCAAAGTCAAAATGATCTTATCAACAGCGCGTTAAATACTCCAAACACCTTCTGGAGACTAGTGAAGTCAACTCGAAAAAAATCGGAAATTAAAAATATTAATGTGGATGGTGATATTCTACATTCAGATGAAGAAATTGGCAAGGCTTTGGCATTTAATTTCTCAAAACACTTTTCCATAGTTTCAAAAGAAGCCCTAACAAATCATCCAACCTTAAATGAAACTCGAATGACTCTTGCTAACAACGAAAATATTTTGAAACTTACATCACCACAAGAAGTAAAACAAGAAATAACAAAACTTTCTGCAAACAAGGCGCCTGGTCACGATGAAATAACTACCAAATTAATCAAAAACCTACCTATAAAATGGGTTGTATTTTTAACTAGCATCTTCAATGCATCTATTAATCTTTGCTACTTTCCAAAGATATGGAAGCATGCTATAGTTATCCCCATACCAAAAAAGCAACTATCTAAATCCCTGGATGATTTTAGGCCAATTAGTCTCTTGCCGATATTTGGAAAAATATTTGAGCGGATCATCCTTAAAAGACTCCAGACCTATATAGATACAAGAAATGTTCTAATTCCACAGCAATTTGGGTTTAGAGCAAATCATTCAACAACTCACCAATTGATTACCGTTATTGATTTCATACAAACTCGCAAATCCCTCAATGAAGCTGTTGGAGTAGTGCTTTTAGACTTAAAAAAAAGCTTTCGATATGGTTTGGCACAGAGGCCTCATCATTAAATTAACTTCTTATAATTTTCCTCAGAAATTCATCAGGTTCTTGAAGAATTATCTTCAGGATAGAACGTTCTCCGTAAAAGTTGGAACATATATATCAAGTCCTCGGCAAATAGAATCTGGTGTTCCTCAAGGCTCAATATTGAGTCCTATACTTTTCAATTTATACATCAATGATATTCCACATATCCCACAATGCCGACTAGCTCTTTTCGCTGATGATACTGCCCTGTTATCCAGCTCGCGTTCCCCAGATATTTTAATTTCCCGCCTTCAAAACTATCTTGAAATCATTTGCAATTGGTGTGATAAATGGAAACTCAATCTGAATCCAAAGAAATCTCAAGCAATTATCTTTCCTCCACGAAATAGCTTCAAGTTCACACCGAGGACAAATCTTATAATTTACTCATCTCCCATAAATTGGACCCAGCAGGTCAAATATTTGGGAGTCACTTTCGATTCCAAACTGAAATTCACCAGCCACGTGAAGGATATAATAAGAAAATCTAAAATAGCCAAAGCCTCATTATCCAATATGTTCAGTTCAAAAAGTGGTTTATCTGTTAACCAAAAATTTACTTTATACAGAAGCTGTATTCTCCCTATAGTAACATACGCATTGCCTGTATGGTTTAAATACATAACCTTGACTGATAGGAAAAGAATAGATGCATTCATGAGAATATGTTTAAGAAGTACTGTAAATGCCCCATTTAATCTATCAAATGCAATTTTAAAGCAGGACTTAAACCAGCCTAATATAGAAGAAATATACATATCCTCGACCCAGAAATTATATCTAAAACTCTCTACTTCTCAAAATCCAGTTATACAAGAATTGTTTCAATTTGATGGAGACCTCAATCCAAGACATAAAAGACCTGGACTTCACTCTACCTGAACTGTGACCTTCCAGTCAGTTCTGAAGGCCATTTTTTAGAAATTCTTGATGCCTAACATCCACGACAAAGTGACTCGTGAGCTTTATGCTCGAATGGTACACTGTAAATTTGAGAGGAAATAAACAAAGTAACTTGTGATCATTCAGAATAACAACAAAAGTATTTATTTAAAACCTTATAAAGCCATAGTTTTCATATGGTGAATATCAGGTATTTCAGGTAGATCATAAGAAATGTATCGAGCCTTTAAATCTGACGATACCCTGATATATTGCTTCAAGAAAGACACTGCCTTAACTTTATATAAAAAGACGTACTGTAAAAGAAAAAAATGTTGTTTCAAAATATTTTATCATCAATTTATTTATATTTCTTTCTGGGACTGCCCCGTAGGGAGAAGTACGGTGTCGTGAGCCCCGAGCCGCTACGGTAACCATGAACAGGGAACTCTGAAATGTGACTGACTAACGGGGCAATGGCACCCCCTTTTCTTTAAAGGTAGGCCTTTTATATAAACTTATTTAATGGATCGCCTTTTGACTCAAACTACCCTAACTGTTAACTCGAAAATTATATTCCTTTGCTTCATATCACTTGAGAGAGAAAAAGAATCACCCGAGGAAAATTTTCCATCAAAAGAATTTTATAATTAATTCAATCTTCCAGACTTTGGAGTCCTTCTACAGAAGTAATGTTAACTATTAAACCGCTTGTTAAAAAGGAAATCTATATTTACGGAATGCACAATTTACATAACTGAGGTGAGACAAAAAAAAGCTATATTCACATATATATTGTGGCGAAGAGAAATAATTTATATTTTATTATTTAATTTAATTATTCAATGAAAATATTTAAAACAGATTTATTACTTCATATTTGTAAAACCATCATTTAGTTACCTAGCTTGCTTGCTCGATATTCTCTAGCTGTAGATAGTTTGGTTAATAATTGTCGACAAATCCTACTGACGTCATCAATAAATACTTTGACATCTTAAGATATTCCAAGACTTGATTTCTACGCTACAATATGATAAAAGCAGATTATAATTCAAAAGAAGAAATTTAAACAAAGTGGAATTATTAATGAAATTTATACATATTATAAAATGACTATAAATTGACAAAATTTTCAACTGTTATTAACTAAGAGGGGAAAAATGGCAAGACATATGTGATAACTTTCAAATGAAATTCTATATGTTATAAACTTAAGTATTGATTTTTCTTGTCAATAGGCTATTATAAATATCTGGTAGATCTATGCATCTATTGATAGATTGGTGGCTTTGAGCTATGAGTGATTCCATAATTAAACGTTGTTGTTACTATTAATTTGAGAATAATAGATGGTAGGTTTTGATAGGTTAAAAGAGTGACCGGTGTCTCTGATTGGATTAAAGAGACAGATATGTTAAACCTTTTTAAAAATCAATCATACCTCTATTAATCCAATATATATTCAACCTCTAATTAAAAAAAATAATGTTAAATATATAATTATTCAACAAAAACGCATACATTCTTATTTGGAATATGAAGTTTTTCGGGCAGAGTTTTCAAAATTTCTTTGCTATCTTTCCTAGAATTTAATATTTTAGAAAAATTATGTCATAATTGCATATAACATTAAAACACGGTTTAACTGCCGTAGCAAAAATTTCTATATGTATCTAAAGAAAGTTATTTATACAAATTTTACATATTTTAACAAAGTACTTTCTCTTTAAGGTAAAAAAAAAAAAATGCGACGGCCGGGAATCGAACCCGGGTCAACTGCTTGGAAGGCAGCTATGCTAACCATTATACCACCGTCGCTTCCTAAAAAAGTTCCAATGTAATCTTATGAAATGTTAAATTCTGAATAACAGAGTTTCATATTGTAGTTTCTTGAGGCAATTGTTTGAAACTTAGCTACTCTGTTAGAATAATTTAATTGTCTTAGAGTTCGCTTGTTTCAGTAAAAAATGTCACCAAGAAAAACGAAGGAAGACAAAAATGTGGAGGGGGGGGGGTGGGATGACAAATAATTAATTTATATAAAAGGAGAGATTAAGAGGAACGTGGTAAGTTTCTTTATTAAGCAGTATACGAGCTTTCGGACGTCAGCCGTCCTTCATCAGGTATTGACATGAATGAGAAGGAGATGCTATATTTATAAGCGACAGTTTAGCATAAAAATAATTAAACAAGAAATAAAAGATTAAAAAGATTTGAGATTTGCATGCCAGTAATAAAAATATTTAAAAGTGTACAATATATAGATTTAAGAAAATCTGCATACCTAGGATGAAGGGAAAAAAGCGGAAAACTAGAGGCGAAGACAAAAGCAAGAATAGAAATAAAAATAAGAATATAAACGAGAATATAAAAAACAGCGGAATAAAGATAAAGTTAAAAGTTACGAAGGAGGTGTATCTGTTGGAATAGAATAAAAAGCAGAATATTGGGGCGGGAGGTCAATCTTTCTGTTGAGGCTGGGTGTAGTATTGGAGACAAGGGCTTCGAGAACTAAGCGTTGGTATTTATTTGCTATATCGCTATAAACGGGGGTTGTATTATCGAGATTGAAGGAATGTCCGGATTCGGCGATCGCCGAATCCGGACATTCCTTCAATCTCGATAATACAACCCCCGTTTATAGCGATATAGCAAATAAATACCAACGCTTAGTTCTCGAAGCCCTTGTCTCCAATACTACACCCAGCCTCAACAGAAAGATTGACCTCCCGCCCCAATATTCTGCTTTTTATTCTATTCCAACAGATACACCTCCTTCGTAACTTTTAACTTTATCTTTATTCCGCTGTTTTTTATATTCTCGTTTATATTCTTATTTTTATTTCTATTCTTGCTTTTGTCTTCGCCTCTAGTTTTCCGCTTTTTTCCCTTCATCCTAGGTATGCAGATTTTCTTAAATCTATATATTGTACACTTTTAAATATTTTTATTACTGGCATGCAAATCTCAAATCTTTTTAATCTTTTATTTCTTGTTTAATTATTTTTATGCTAAACTGTCGCTTATAAATATAGCATCTCCTTCTCATTCATGTCAATACCTGATGAAGGACGGCTGACGTCCGAAAGCTCGTATACTGCTTAATAAAGAAACTTACCACGTTCCTCTTAATCTCTCCTTTTATATTCCAAACGTGGCTTATCATGTCTGATCCCAATTAATTTATATCAAAATCAAATCACCAACTCATTATAACAAATTAAAGAAACAATAATCTAATAAATATGATGATCAACAGAATATTTAAATGAATAACCTATTAATTGAATTTAAATAATTTTATAACAATTTATTATTCAAGTAATTAAAGTGTATATAAAGGTAGAAGATTGACTTATCAAAAGAATCGATTCCTATCAAATAAACAAGCTGGGAAGACCTGAAAGATGACCCAAAGTTCACAAATGTACCAAGTTATTGTTATTTATTTATATTCACTGAATGTGTGTCTATCAGTGGCCTATGTATTCTTAACCATTCTTTTTTACAACCCTCACCAATAATCGGTATAGTCAATGTTGTCAACGTTAAAATATGAAAATTATTAATGCAATCTACATTTTACATATATATTTTAATCAAATTTTATTATATATATCTATGTATTAAAAATAAAGAAGGCATGACCAAAAGCACATGTGCTTTTTAGAAAGCAGAGCGCAGAGCTTTTGGTCAGGATATGCTTTCTTTATTTTTAATATCAACACTTTTTATCCTTTTTATTATTATTTTTTATTGTTTTCTCATATATATATATTTTATTTATAATAAAGAAAGCATATCCTAACCAGGAGCACATGTGCATGGCAGAGCGCCATCTAGTGGAACAGAAATCAACTAAACGTTGATTTAACCTGTTTCCTGATATTTGGCGATTTATTGACTGAAAGTCTTAATTAAGATATTGATTGATTAATTTATACTAGAATCTGAACCAAATATATTGAATGTTTTCCATATTTTTGAAGTCATAATCAATATTCTATCTTGAAATATTCGTTTTAAATATATGTACTAATTTCACCTTAAATAATTTCCTTAGTATACGATACATAACATTGAGACATGGAAACAAAATAAAGGTCTCACCACATTCAAATTGTCCATAGAATAGTCCATAATGGAGGATCTATGTGCAGAAATAAATGTAGAATTATCCTCTTTATCTGTTATAGGTCTACTAAGAACCAGTAAATTATTGTTCTAAGGAATTTGTCAATTGCTTCGAGAATAAAAACACTAATCATTCTTCGATTCAAAAAATTAAAAAGGTTCTCCAAGCTCATTTATAAATTTGGCATCGCCAAAAAATATATATTTATATATTAATATTACAGTTTTTTATCTCCAAGCTCATACCTGAAAATTTCAATACTATCAAAAACACATGGTTCCTTAGGTTTTGAAAATATTAAAATTATATATATAGAAATTCAAAAAACATTTTGTTATTTAGATCTATGACTGTTTTGATATATTATAATTAATTGATAAAAATAAAAAGCTTCGATAAGAATGCATTAAAAGTAAAAAAATAAATAATTATTGCTACCTCTATTTAACAATTAAATTTATATGAGTCAAAATGATAGCGGCGAGGAACAAGAGGTCCAGGCTGTGGTCTGTCAGGTTCGGCGGCCTAAATGTTCTCTTCACTCATGTCCTGCGTTTCTCCAGAGCGTGTTTTAATCATAATAAATAAGAAAGTAACAGAGTAATCTCCTTTAAATATATATTTCAAGTTTATTTCTCTCCCATATCTCAAAAGTAAATTATTGATATAAAAAATAACAATTTTACAAAAATATTAATTATGATATAGTACATATAATCAGTTAATATTAATTTGAAACAAGGGTAAAATATTTATTATATATATATATTATAAAATTAATAATATTTTTAAAATATATATGGGAGCATAAAGCATAATGCAACACTTCCCCCTATTAAGAGGTTGTTACATCTTCAAAATGACCTCCTCATCGATCCTTTCAAAATAAGGCTTGAGTCGAGAAACATGATCTATCAGCGAGTTTTGTGGCCAGTGTTATGTATCTTTCGGGTCTATTAAATAGTTTACTTTAAACATTTTCTTCAGTATTATACATATGGGCCAAACTATTTTCTTTGGAGTTTTTCGAATTTGCGATTTCGCTAACTGATTTCCAAAATGCTATTGAATTTCCTAGTGTTCATGGCATCTTTCATTATTTATTTTTATTCTTTTTTAAGTTTCCTCCGTGTTTTAACGGCCACTTGTATCGTCCTGGTTAGTTTATCCAAGTAATGTTTTATGTACACATCGTAATCCACCATGCTGATGTCAACCGAGATATTTCCTTCGTCCAAAAAAAGAAATAGGTTCAATCCTACACAAAAGAAAAATTGTGAAGTAACCTGTGGTATCCTAAATGGTAGTATTATAGGAATGGGTAACAAATAGGAAGATATTGTTTCAATTATTCTGCTCCGTGTTCACATACATGCTCACCATGTTTATTAATGTTCTATTTAACTGTTCTGTTAATCCATTGGTCCGGGGTTAGTAGCTCGTTGTGAATCATTGTTCAATCTTGAATATCTTCATTTATTTGATCAAATTTCTATTAAATTGAGAGCCTCTATCGTCATTATGAAGAACTTTGGAGCTCTGTTACGTTAAAAATATCTTCAGTTGTAAATTTGGATATTTATTTTAATTTCGCTTCTAAAACTGCCTTTAATTCTGTATACCTGGTGTAATAGTCCGTCAGCACGATTTTCTATTTATCCTGTTTTTCGTAGATGGCAAGGGGTCAACAAATTCAATTTCTATTTTCTCAAAAAGATATTTGTCAGAATAGGCTGCAGTATTCCAGAAGCTAACTGATTCGAGTCTCTTTTGGTTTGAAAAAGATGACAACTTTTGCGAATTCCGAAACATCTTCAAGAATGAAAAGTCAATAATATTTGTTCTTAATTAGGTACATAGTGCTGGCGACCATTTTCCCACATTATTTAATCTATTCTCTTCTTTAGAACCACAAGAAAATCACACCTTACTATCAGGATTTGAATTTTTCTTGTAAAGACATTCATTATCTTATTTAAAAGTTCTGTGTAATTGATAGCGCGCTCCCATTAAGACCTTTTTTAACAGTTTCAAAAAAAGTCATCTTGTGGTCGTTCATTATTTGCTTCAAAAATATTTTTTTGTAATCTTCTTCCCAATTCTCTTCTGGAAAGGGTTCTATAGACAAAACACCAGCGTCCAAATGCTTTAACCCGATTTGTGTATTCTTTCGAAATCATATATTTCGATCGTAGTGCCCATCTTGATGGTTGATCAGTCGGTTCTTTAAGATTCCTTTGAGCCATTATAATTGATGATCTCACATCATTTGATGACAATTTACTATTTTGAAGTGTCTTCCATATAAATAGGGTCGTGATTTCGACATTGAACACACAACTGCTAGCCATTCTTTTCAGTAGTCGAAACATTTCGCTCAGGTTTTCTTAAAGTTTGAATAAAAAAGATATCAGCTTTTCTTTACCGCTGACATTTTGAATTAATGTTTCACCCAGACCGTTGTTAGACGCGCCAGTATGAATACAAGTAATTGCATTTGAATCAAAATGCTCTAAAATTGGGTATTTTTTATCAATGCTTGTTTAAGGGTTTGCAATGTGTTTGTTTTTATTTTCTGTCCAGGTAAAAGATGCATTCATTTTAATGAGTTTGGTCAATCAGTCAGCGCAAATTTCGAAAACCTTTTCGTGGAATTTCTATAATATCAGCACATTCCTAAAATTTATCGAACTTCTTCAAAGATTTTTGGGCTGAGGAAAATATCTAATAGCCTTGTTCCAGAGTTTTATACCCTATTAGCACGTTAAGTGGCCGAGGATCTTTAGTTTTTCGAAAGCAAATCGGCATTTCGTGTTGTTCAATTTTAAATCAGCTTCGCGGAATAATCTTAAAACAACCTCTATTCTTTTAACAAGTTTTATTAAAATTCCTTAAATATTCCAGGACTATAAAAAGAAGGAATTTGCCCAATTTTTGTTTAATAAATAAACAGATTCCTACTCTCCTTCATGCGATGAAAAATATATTTGTAAGACTTAGTTCATCATTGGTGAAACATTTCAGCGGTATCGCTAATTTAATCCGCAAGTTCGAACTGCTTTTCACATGTGTAGATATGTAGTTCACTTACAGTAAAAGCATTCGCTAACTACCCACCATGATTATCATGGCTTGTACCACGTGTACTTGGGATAAATTTATATATATATATATATATATATCCGCAATACCGCTCTACTATATATGGTATATTTGGGATATTCTGCTTAGATATCCGTGAATAGAAAAATCTATTCGTCGAGATATTTTAGGAATATATGGGGTCAAAAGAAACATACATATATAGATGCATCGAGCATTTCTCTTCTGCAAACAAAAACATATTTAGGCCTAATTTAAACATAAGAAAGTAGAACGGTATCTATGTGTAAGAAATGGAACCATTTTATCGCGATTTATTTCATCTAAAGTATAATAGATTTCTAAATTGGTTTATTTATTTTTTACCCAGATGGCCTTCAATAGTTTTATATACCAGTACTTACATCAATTTTGGATGGGTTGGATAGGTTTATAAAAGATACACGAGTACTTGTATTTAAAATGACATTGGGTTGTTATCTTCTCACCATATGGAGGCAATATATCTTGGCTGGGACTTATACAAAATATTATCTGAAAATTATAAACATAATTCTTAACAAATTACAAAACTATTTTAGAGGCGTAATATTCTTTTTAAAATAAAACAATTTCTACTGTCCTTACTGCAATGGAAAAATTAAAGGGAGGGCCTGGCTCATCAGTGCTGAACCCTCCCAGCGGTTTCGCCAGTTTAATCTACCATTAATTTTCCATTGCAGTAAGGACAGTAGAAATTGTTTAATTTTAAAAAGAATATTACGCCTCTAAAATAGTTTTGTAATTTGATAACAGATGGCGCGCTAGTGCATCGTAATATAATTCTTAACGCTTCTTTTTTAATGAAACATGTACAATTAAAATTAAAGAGATGAAATAGAGAGGTGAAAATAGAGCAATGAGGTTTGTTATACCAAGAATTTGGCAAGAGTCCACTGATCACTAGAAATAACTGCTACTTTTGCATGGTGGACCTTTCTAAACGGTGGAGGGGCAAGAATGCACTTGCTATACTCTATCCAGATATTCCTTCATCCATTTCTTCTATTCCTCAGAGTCCTGAGTACCCAATACCTAATCCGCCAAAGAAACGCTTATCTACAACATTACAGTGCTGTAAATCAGAGGTGGAAGACAGCTTCCAAGAAGAAGAAGAATTACTGGGAAATAAGAGAAGACAGACCGACACTTTCCCAGCCAGACTGATGTGGAGGACTTAATTAGAGACCTAGATCTTACAAAATTAGAGGGAGAACTTCTGACGTCCAGACTCAGGCAGTGGAACCTGTTGGATCAAAGTGTGTAAATAAAGCGTCAGAGGAAACAACACAATACCAGAGAGAATTTTAAGCGATTTAATCCCTTTTGTAAATATATTTATGACTATCTGTATAACATGAAAGGAACAAGTTCGTTTCTACTTTTCTCTTCTTTTTTTTTTCTTGCATGATGATCTTTATAAATATTTCTGTTTAACAATTTTAAATTGACACAATTATCCCTGGCGGAGATATCACGTTTTGTGTGTTGAAATGAAAAACGGCACAAAACCTTTTCCTACTTCAATTCACTTCAAGATGGAATCGCCTTCTGCAACAATGCGATTGGCCTATTTAAAGCAATCGGCATTCCATGGAGCTCTCAAGAAAGATGGCTTTTCATTGGTATCTCAAAAAATAGTCTGAAAGCTGTGCTCCTCCATAACGGAAATTCCGTCTATTCTCCTAGCTCATGCATCTCACTTGAAGGAAGATTACATATATGTGAAGCATCTTCTGAATGTTCTGCAGTATCACAAATATAATTAGGAGGTCGTTGGAGATTTCAGAATGATCGCCTTTTTGATGGGACTCCAGGGTGGGTTTACAAAATTCCCTGCTATCTTTGTTTTGGGACAGTAGAGACCCTAAAGCACATTACCTGAGACAAAATTCTTCCTCACGATCTAATCTCTCTGTGGGAACAAGAAACGTCAAATAGCGGTGAATACTACATCTCAAAAGTATTTTTGCCACCACTCCACATCAAAGTGAATCTTATGAAGCAATTCGTTACAACCTTTGTTAAAGAGTCGACTGCATTTATCTTCCTCCGTTATTATTTTCCTAATATATCAGAGGTAAAAGTTAAGACACGTGTCTTTGTGAAACCACAGATAACGGAAATAACAGAAAGTAAGGAATTCTCGAAGACACTCTCTAAAGTGCAAAATACAGCTTGGAACTGCTTTGTTCAAGTTATTCATGGCTTCCTGGGAAACTACAAGGCTAATAATTATGTCGATTTGATTTAAAATCTGGTCGCTTTTTATAGAGCCATGGGATTCCGAATGGCTCTCAAAGTTTATTTGCTGGACGCACATCTCGGCACATTCAAGGACAACATGGGAGCATACTCAGAAAATCAAGGTGCGCTTCCATCAAGATATTACGGAGTTTGAGTCACGCTACAATGATTTGGTGAACATTATGGGGGACTATATATGGAATATAATTAGTGAAGCAAATTTAAATTATAGTCGAAAATATAGACAAAAAAGCATTAACATTAACCTAGCTAGCTAACCAGCTCAGAGCAATGTTTGGATGAGACCTTCTCAATTGGATAGATAAGAGTTTATAAAATAACCTTTTTTACCTAGCGCCATTAATCACTGAAAATGGTAAACATATTTTTTAACGCTACTTATTTTTTTACTTCTAAAAAACATATATAATCTTAATTATTTATGTGGAAAAATAGTACAAATGTGATATTGTACTGGGATAAGGTGAATAAATTAAGAAAAAGGCATCTCCTTATCGTGCAACTGAAAGTTGCTGATGGCTTGCGTCATCTATAGGAATAAATGTCAACTATTCTCGCTGATTTTTAATTATTCCAGAATTGGCCAAATACCCATTCTTGATTAATCAAGAAAAGCTAACCACGGACGCGTTTCGGGTTGTTGGCCCTCATCAGCGTGGTGCAAGCTGTACCTCAACGACCAAAAAATTGGTCATTCAGGCATCCTGAAAAAACAATAAACGGGTATTTAAGGCCAGAATTTGGCCAATTCTGGAATAATTAATAATCAACGTGAATAGTTCATATTTATTCCGATAGATGGCGCAAGCCATCAGCAACTTTCAGTTGCACGATAAGGAGATGCCTTTTTATGAATTAATTATATGTTTCATTAAAAATAAGCGTTAAGAAATATGTTCATAATTTCCAGATAAGATTTTGTAAAAGTCCTGGAAAGATATACTGCCTTCATCTGGAGAGAAGATAACCAACACATAAACCAACGTCATTTTATATATTTGTAGAGCTTTTATAAAGTAGTATAACCTTTCCAAAATTGATGTGTACATGCACTGGTGTTTAAAACAATAAAAGGCCATCTGGGTAAAAAAAAAATTCGAAATATTATTTATTTTAGATGAAATAAATGCGATTTCTTGCGCAAAGATGACGTTAGGCCTAAATGTGCTTTTGTTTGCAGCGAGCAATGCTCGATGCAACTATTTATATATATTTCTTCTAACTCCATATATTCCTCAGCTATCTCTTCGGAGATTTTTCTATTTCCGTATATCTAAGTAGAATATCCCAAATACCATATATAGTAGAGTGGTTTTGTGGATTAAATTAGCAAAACCTCTGAGAAGTTTTATCACTAATGAACTACAATTTTTTTTTTCATCGCAGGAAGGACAGTAGGAAGCTGTTTATTTATTTAACAAAATTTGTGCAAAATCTTTATTTTTCTTGTCCTGAAATATTTCAGAGATTTTTCTAACACTTGTCAAAAGAATAGAGGTTGTTTTAGGATGATTTCGCAAAGCTGATTTGATATTGAACAACAAGAAATCTCGATTTGCTTTCGAATAAATAGAGATCATCGACCACATAACGTGCCAACAGGGTATAAAACCCGCGGAACAATACTATTAGATATTTTTATCACGCCAAAAAGTTAAGTAAATTCGATCATTTTTAGTTATGTGCTCATATTATTGAAAATTTATCAAAGATTTTTCGAAAATTCTGACTGATTTACTAATATCATTAAAAATAATGTACCCTTTACGTGGACAAAATTCAAGAAAAGGAATTGCAAACCATATAAAACAGGCATTGATAAAAATACCCAATTTTAGGTCACTTTGATCCAAATGCAATTACTTATACAGTAGAACCTTTCTGTAAAGGACACCTAATTGCAGAGCCAATGTGTCTTTAAGGAGAGGTTTCCTCTTACCGGAGAGTTGCTAAATAGTAAACACGATAATTTTGTGAATGAGAACAGTCCTTTGTAGAGATGTGTCCTCTAGCGCGAGTGTCCTCTCGTGGAGGTTTTACTGTATTCATACTGGCGCGTCTAACATCGGCTTGGTCGCAACATTAATTCAAAATGTCAGCGGTGAAGAAAAGGTGATATCTTTCTAACTATAAGAAAACCTGAGCAAAATGTTTCGATTACTGAAAAGAATACCTAGCAGTTGTGTGGTCAATGCCGAAATCACGACCCCATAGTAACTTGTCATCATGTATTAGGATGACTTAAAAGAATCTCAAATACCTTACTGGTCGATTAGCAAGATGTGAAATAAAGATACAGGGATATGATATCTAAAAAGAATTCAAAAAACGAGGAAAAAGCATCTGGACGCTGATGTTTTGTCTAGAGAACCCTTAACAAAAGCGGACTGCGAAGAAGATTACGGAAGACCATTTTTAAAGCAAATGAGGAACAATCACAAGGTCTTAATGGTAATCAACGATCAAATAACCCAGAAATTCAAAGAAGATGGATATATCTACAAGAAAAATCCAAACCTTGCTTGTGGTTCCAAAGAAGAAAAGAGGAAAAATCATGTGAGAAGATCACAATCATATAATAAATGACCATTTCGGGGTCTTCAGGACTATGTACTGAATTAAGAATAAATACCATTGGCTTTTCATGCTGAAAGATGTGTCAGAATTCGAAAAAAAGTCCTATTTTCAAAACAGAAAAACTTGAATCAGTTACCTTCTGGAATACTTCAGCTTATTCCGCCAGCTATCCTTTTTAGAGAATCAATTTGACTTTGTTGGTCTCTTTCCATATACAAAAAATCAGGAAAAATGGATAATCGTGATGACGATCTATTACACCATGTATACAGAAATAAAGGTAGTGTCAGAAAGCGAAATTAAAATAAATTTCCAAGTTTTTAACTGAAGATATTCTTCATGCCACGGAGCTCCAAATTTATTTAATAGCGACAGAGAGGCTCTCAATTTATTCGCAATTTAGTGAAATGAATAAATAAAGATATTCAAGATTAAACACTGCTTCACAACGAGCTACCATCTCCGGACCAATGGATTAACAAATAGAATATCAATCAACATGGTGAGCATGTATGTGAACACGGAGCAGAAATATTGGAACAATATCCTCCCATTTGTTACCCATTCCTATAATACCACCATTAAGTAAACCACAGGTTACTCTCCATTTTTTATTTGTTTAGGAGAAAACCCATGTCCTTCTTGGACGAGGCAATATTCGTTGGACATCAGCATGGGGGATTACGATAAGTATATAAAACATTACTTGGATAAACTAACCAGAACGAGACAAGTAGCCGTTAAAACACAGAGGAAAAAAACCCAAAGAAAAAAATAAAATAAACACGATTAAATATACTATGAACCAGGAAATTTAATAGAAGTTTGAACAACAGTTTAAAAAAACGGAGAATTCGAAAAACTCCTAAGAGAAGATGTTGGCCTATATATAATACTGAATAAAATATCTAAAGTTGTTAATAGAAGCGAAAGATAATGCTGGCCAAGATTCGCTGATAGTTCATGTTTCTCGACTAAGCCTTATTTTGAAAGGATCAATGAGGAGGCTATTTACGAAGACGTGACAACCTCTTAACAGGGGGAAGTGTTGCATTATGTTTAATGTCCCCCCCATTTATTAATAAAATTATCTGATATTTTACTTTTATTTCAAATTAATATCAACAGAATATATGTACTATATCATAATTATTTTTATTTTGTAATATTGTTATTGTTTATATCTTTATAATTTATTTTGAGAGGTGGAATAGAAATATACTTTGAATATATTAGAAGGAGATTCCTCTGTTATTCATTGGAAGTATATCTCTCTCGATGGAGGTATCAGATAATGTTTCAAAAACTTTTCACTGCATTTTTATAAAAGCTTTCAAATGTTTCAGCAAATAGTTATAATACATCAACTCACAGTTATAGGTCTAAATAACAAAATGTTTGTTGAATTTATTTAGATATAATGATAGTATTTTCAAAACCTTTCTTCGCGTGTTTTAGACAATATTGAATATTTTTCAGGTATGAACTTGGAGAAACCTTTTTTCATTTTTCGAATTGAAGAATGAGTAGTGTCTTTATTCTCGGAGCAATCGACAAATCCGCCTAAAACAATAATCTACTGGCTCTTAGTAGATCTATAACAGATAAAAAGCACAATTTTACATTTATTCCATGAATATTCATCATATTATAAACATTTATTTCTGCACATGGATCTTCCATCTTGGTAATTTTATGGACAATTTGACGAGTGTGGAGAGAATTTTTTATTTCTTTATCTAAATGTTATATATGTGATATATTGTAAGGATATTATTAAAGGAGGTTAAATTAATGTCTATATAATTTTAAACATAGATTTTAAAATAGAATATTCATTATGTCATCAAAGATATAGAAGACAGTAAAAATTTGTTCGGTTTCTGTTATAAATAAATCAATATCTTGATTATGTTTTTAGTCTTATATGCAGATTATCCTAAGAGATATAAAAGATGAGTGGAAAATTTTATCAATAAAAAACTCGAAGTAACAAGTTATATGGTAAATATACACCTATAGATATATAAAATAGAGGACACCTCTCTTATCTAAAAATTAACGTCGAAGCTAGACGCCATCTATTGACCGACTTCGCAAACAAGAAGCCTCGGATTGGTGACAAAGCTACAACACTAGCTTCGGAAAACTGAAAAGCCATCACCTGGAGATCATGGTTTCGTGCTTTGTCTTTCATCAGTCAAGGGCAGAATTTATTTCAAGAGAGATCCAGAAGGAATCAAACAATATTTTCACAATCAGTCAAAAAAGTGTTTTGATGGCTAAGTAGCTAGGCCAAATCTATTGTTAAATATAGATGGAAATTTTGGCGGTTAGATATTATTGATCTATAAAAATGAAGGACAACTCTAATGTAAAATAGACGTTAAAACTATACGCCATTTATTGACTGTCGCCGCAAACTAGCGGTATCAGGTCGGTGACAAAGCCACAACACCAGCTTCGACAAACTGAGAAGTGTCAACCAGAAGACCATGGTTTCGAGGTATCATCCTCGTGAGTGCAATGCGGACTTTATTCCACGAGAAATACAAGGATCACTTCTATTGACAAAGCTGGTGTTGCGACCGACCCGAGAACGCTAGTTTGCGGCGACGGTCAATAGATGGCGTCCACCTTTGACGTTTATTTTCAAAAAAAGAGGTGTCCTTTATTTTTATAGATCATTATCCTTCCGGGAAAATTTGCATCAATAGATTTGTAATTATTTTACATAATATTATGATACATTAGCGCGCCATCTGTTATCATAAATATATACTATTTTCAACGCATATGATTATTTTTTAAACAAATCAATTATCTACTGCCCTTACTGCAATGATAAAATACTACTGATGGGCCAGGATCTTCTATATTTTATCATTGAAGTAAAGGCAGTAGTTAATTGATTTGTTAAAAAAAATCATTCGCGTCAAAATAGTTTATATATTTCTAATAATCTATATATCGTAATTTAAACAATGTGATATGTAAATAATAAAGTATGACGTCTTTTCTAGTCGTCTCAAAGTGACACCAGCTTGCCACCGGACACCCGGGGAATCCAGGGAGGGAAAAAAAAGGGGCGTTGGTCCGGATGTTGACAGTTAGTTAGGTGACAGTGGATATTTTCGGACAGCCCCGCTCAGTCTAGGTTCGTTGCCATCTCACGGCGGCCATCGTGGCCGCCGTTTTGGCTCCTCTCTGCCCCCGCGGCTTCAGGCTGGACGCCGAGCTTTCCTCTGTTAATCCTCAGCTTTCCCCTGGTTCTGGTGCCACTTGAGACGTACTGGGAGAGCGTCTTTTGATCCCAAACTTTGTCCTTACTGTCCCGTGCGGACTTCGCACTCTGCACGCCTTACCACTCAACCCGACTGCTTCCAACTCACTTGTTCGCTTACCCGGGTTTACGACATATATATATATATATATATATATATATGAATGTGTGTCTCTCTGTACTCGATAGATTCAAAAACGATACATCCAATCGCTGGGAAAATTTGAAAAATCATTAGGTATATATATCCCCGGGAAGATTTTTTGAATTTTTTTTTTTTTAAATCAGAGTTGGGGTTCTAGCACTACAAAGATAAAATTCACCATCAATCATCAAATATCATTCATTTCATTAAATATTTAATAATTACAAAATCGTTTACAATATTGTTTAATATCACAAGTGAAGAAGCATGTTTATTCTACCATCAACTATGTACTGTATATATATGTTTTGTTCATATTTTATATTCAAATGACATATAGGTAGGGATAACCTTATTGTTAATTTTAATTTTGATGTATTTTATACATTTGATCATTAATAAATTATGTTTGAGGTATCAAAACTGATTTTTTGTTCAAACACAGAAACGTGTGAACGGGTACAGCTAGGTGGAGCAGAGTATCAAACATAAAGTAATCTTGACAAGTATAGATTCAGTAGGGATTGGATGTTTGATAGAATCATTTTAACAAATGTTTGTTAGGCATAAGTTAACACAAAGCAATAACGCGCCATCTATATATATAAAATGAAAGGATTTAAGCACGAATGTTTCTTTTATAAATAATACAAACTTCTATATATTTTTTCATAGCAGTAAGGACAGTAGAAGTTTGTATTGTGTATAAAAGAAACATTCGTACTTTTTAATCCTTTCGTTTTAAATGTTTGTTAGGCAAACTTTTACTTGGGTAAAAACCGGGCAAAGCCGGGTACATTAGCTAGTATTATATAAAATGCTGAGCGGTTATGATATACTTTTTGTGTAACAATTAATAGGTAATCCCATAATATTATGTTCAAATCAATAAGCTTGAGGGATAAGTCTCTTTTAAATACATTTATTTCAAGCTTTCGGGCTCAACCGCCCTTCGACAGGAAAAATTATATTAGCTACTAAAGTTTTCGGATCTAATTTATATATACATTTGTGAGACGCCCGTGTGCTAAACGGCCACCTTTTCAAAGATCTCAAATAGATAATCTTTTATTTCCGAAATTTCAATGGGCTAAACGGCCACCTTTTCAAAGATCTCATCCCCTCCCGCGGCAAGCCTCGCATTACACTCGAGAAACGGGCGTCTCACAAATGTATATATAGATTAGATCCGAAAACTTTAGTAGCTAATATAATTTTTCCTGTCGAAGGGCGGTTGAGCCCGAAAGCTTGAAATAAATGTATTTAAAAGAGACTTATCCCTCAAGCTTATTGATTTGAACATACTTTTTGTGTGTTTATAATATTATATACAAAGGTTGTAGGTATTCTTTTGCTCTTTTTCTTATATACAATTATTGCTTCTAGTAGAACGATGAAGTGGATTTGTTTCTGTAGCTTTTGCTATTTATGAGTGCAAGTCAACGAGAAATGTCTTGACATTGATTGATGTTCTTTAGTGAAAGTTTGATGAGTTTTTTATTGATTGTGATTTACAAATTTCAATAAATAATGAACTATTTCAATTAAAATGCTAATATTGTTTTGAAAATAGAGCAATCCATAAATAAATCTATACATATAAAATTTCTCTCCCCATTGAATATAACAAAATATTTTTTTAAACTTAATTCTGTTGACGTTATGTGGGGCTGAGTTTGTTGTTGACACACTTTAAAATGTTATAACACCTTGATAAATGTTGGCGTTCAGCCAACTGGAATATTAGTAAAATAAATGATATTTTGATCCAATATATGCCTTTTTAATTGATAATAAATAAATATTTAAATAAAAAGGCATATATTGGATCAAAATATCATTTATTTTACCAATATTTCACTTGGCTAAACGTCAACCTTTATCAATATGTATGTAATAAATATATGTAAAATGTAGATTGCATTAACAATATTTATATTTTAACGTTGAGAATATTGGCTATGCCGAATATTGGTGAGGGTTGTAAAAAATAATGGTTAAAAATTCAATGGTCCTGACTGTAATTTTAGAAATCTATCAAACATCCAATTCCTACTGAATCTATACTTGTCAAGATAACTTTATGTTTGATACTCTGCTCCACCTATCTGTACCCGTTCACACGTTGATGTGTTTGAACAAAAAGGCAGTTTTGATACCTCAAACATAATTTATTAATGATCAAATATATACATCAAAATGAAAATTAACAATAAAATTATCCCTACATATATGTCATTTGAATATAACATATGTACAAAACATATAGTTGATGGTAGAATAAACATGCTTCTTCACTTGTGATATTAAACAATATTGTAAACGAAATTCAGTGAAAATAAATAAATAACAATAACTTGGTTTATTGGTCAACTCTGGGTCATCATTCAGGTCTTTCAGGCTTGTTTATTTGGCAGGGATGTGATTCTTTTGATAAGTCAATCCCCTATCTTTATATACACTTCAATTACTTTAATAATAAATTGTTATAAAATTATTCAATTTTTAATCAAAAGGTTATTCTTTTAAATATTCTGTTGGTCATCATATTTATCTTATTGTTATTTCTTTTATATGTTTTACAATAAGTTAGTGAGATGTGGTTTTGATAAAATTAAATTATATTTTGTTATTTCCATGTCTTTTTTTTTTCGTTTCTCTACGAAATGTTAGAATTATTCTAAACAGCCGCCAAATATGTTAAAAATTGCATCAAGAAACTACAGTATTAAACTGGTATATTCAGAAATCAATATTTTCATAAAGTTACTTTAAAACTTTCAAACGTAGCGACGGTGGTATAATGGTTAGCATAGCTGCCTTCCAAGCAGTTGACCCGGGTTCGATTCCCGGCCGTCGCATTTTTTTTTTACATAAAAGAGAAAATAATTTAGAAAAAAAGTATATAGAGCTTTCTTCTGATAGCTTCTACATATTTTGCTACGGCAGGGTTTCAACCTTATATTTAATTATGATATAATTGTTCTGAAAGATTTGGTTCAAGGAAAGATAAAGAAAATCTGAAAATTCTGCACAAAAAGCTCAATATTTCAAATAAGAAAGTGTGTTTTTATTGAATAATTATATATTTTACATTTTTATATTGATGGCTGAAGGTCTCAATATAGGTATGATTGGTTGAAAATATGTTTATCATGTCTATTTCTTTAATTAAAAAGGCATATATTGGATCAAAATATCATTTATTTTACCAATATTTCAGTTGGCTGAACGCCAACCTTTATCAAGGTGTTATAACATTTTAAAGTGTGTCAACAACAAACTCAGCGCCACATAACGTCAACAGAATTTAGTTTTGAAAATAATTTGTTATATTCAATGTGTGTGTGTGTGGGGAGAAAAATTTTGATATATATATTTATATTATGAACAAATAAATTTGGTAAAATATGGGTGTGAATATTTTGAAAATTAACAATAACAACTATTTTATATTTAAAATTATTTGTACTATGTGTAAAAAATATTTTCGTATTAAAAAAATAAATAAAAATAACAAAATATTTATAAAAGAAAATGTTAACTAAATTTTTTACCGAAAACACAAAGCGCAAAAAATGTTGAATAGTACAAATAATTTTAAATATAAAATAGGCGTTATTGTTAATTTTCAAAATATTCACACCCTTATTTTATAATTTTTTTTTTGTCCATAATATAAATTTATACATCAAAAATTTTCTCCCCATTGAATATAACAAAATATTTTTAAAAATTAATTCTGTTGACGTTATGTGGCGCTGAGTTTGTTGTTGACACACTTTAAAATGTTATAACACCTTGATAAAGGTTGGCGTTCAGCCAACTGAAATATTGGTAAAATAAATGATATTTTGATCCAATATATGCCTTTTTAATTAAATATTTATTTATGAATTGCTCTATTTTCAAAATGTCTATTTCTTTAATCCAAATTAAGCCTTTGTATAACATGATAAGAACATCACAATGGTACTTATTGCTATTATCTAAATAATTTTTGGTTATCATTGCCACAGGTACACGTGTTGCAGACAATGATAACCATGGTTGGTAGAACTTGGCGACTGCTTTTTCTGTAAATGCACCTACATATGTGAAAATCAGTTCGACTTTTTTACGTTTATAAGTGAGCCCTTTGGTTACTGGTACTCGCTAGTGGGGTTGGACTTTTGTAAGAATCAGGGGCCATTGGAGCATTTTTTTATTATTATAAAAAGTGCTCGATGCGAGATATGATCCCGAGTCGTATAGGTCGAAAACCAGCGGTTTAGGCCACTCGACCATCGACCCACCTATTCTCTAATAAATTAAATGATTTACACTGAATAT
>CP092876.1:28937883-28951051 GCA_030710605.1 Cordylochernes scorpioides
TACAATGGATAAAAACAGAAGATTTACATTTTATAATAATAGAAAACATCAATAATAATTACATAGAATAAATACTTGCATTCTTCAGTGACTTCTCGGATTGCTATGTCTTTCCTCTATCTTTAATACACACTAATTATACAATTCGCACTATTTTTCCAAACAGAATACCTATACAGTTCCATCCAAACTTCATAGTCACTAATTTGTCACATCACACGGAAAATTCCAGAAATACTCACATAAAATAGGTCTATTAGAAACACCAAATTGTTTCTGCAGAGAAACTGAACAAACTGCTCTTCACCTTATCTACGACTGTCCGAACTTTACAGAAGTGAGACATCGATTGTTCTTTATGTATATCATTTAACTCTCTTACATCAGCCACTTTGTCTATATAAATTTTTGAACACTGTCGAATAATACATGTAAATTTGTAAATATTCAATTCTAAGTTTTAATTCGTTTTTTTTTCTTTGTTTACTCTGTATTAGGCGCAAATATTTCAATATCGAACCTGGTTGATTAATAAAATGAAAACGAAATCTTTAATACACACGTTAATTACTCATTTATTTTTATGCTAGCATAATATATTGATTTTATAATCAATAGATTATTAATTAAAATATTTTGTTGATTAGCACATACGTAATCTTTTATTGTTTCTCTTATTTGTTGTAGATGAGCGCGCTTGTAAAATTGTTTTGAATGAAATAAATTATTTTTGTCATCCTCATGTTTGCCTTCGTTTTTTAAGTGACAATATTTACTGAAACAAACGAAGTACAAGATGGTGGAATTATTCTTTACAATCACCAAATTTTAACAATGGCAACAAAAAAAAACTATAATTAAAATAACTATGTTATCCAGGAATCAAAACTTTCTCAAGGTTATTCTGGAAATGTCTTACGTAGCGACGGTGGTATAATGGTTAGCATAGCTGCCTTCCAAGCAGTTGACCCGGGTTCGATTCCCGGCCGTCGCATTTTTTTTTTTACAATATTTTTATAATAAATTAAAATACTATAGAAAACATTTTGTCAAAAAATTGCTTCTGATAACTGTAGAAGATTTTGCTACGGCACAACGTTAAACAGGGTTATAATATCTATTTAAAAATCATTATATATACTTCAAATTCTATAAAAAATAATTTGCAGGGAAGATAGATATTTTCAAAACACTCCTCCTAAAAAGCTACTTATATCAAATGAGAACGTGTTTTATTTCAATAATTTATTATTTTTCATTACATATACAGTCTAACTCTTGGATAATTCGAAGCCCAAGGTACCGAAAAAATAATTGTAATTATCCAAAAATTCGAATTAAAAACGGAAAATCTATTTATAGTAAACTAGCCGAATGACCCGGGCAACGCCCGGGTTTTACCCGATTAAATGCTTTTATTAAAATACTATTTGTTACAATTATAAATTGGCGCAGTGGATGTCATTATATATAATATATAAATGAGTTTTAAAATTTGTAAAAAAAAATAAATGCATCGGCCGGGAATCTAACACGGGCCGCCCTCGTGGCAGGCGAGCATTCTATCACTGAACCACCGATGGTTATGAAAAATGGCCATATTTGGGTATTTATTCCATTCCTAAAGCAAACGGTGACAGAATTGATTGTTAAGAATTGTTGCTTGATGACTCTGATAACTGTATATATTAATTCTAGGAACCAAGATGAATATGCGAATTGAAGACGTTTTCGAATTAAAGACGTTACAATTACCCAAGTCCTACTGTAAATGGATAAAGAGATTAATAGAGGTATGATTGATTGAATAATGTTTTATATTTTTATATTTTTTGTTCTAATTGAGCCTTTGGTATAAAATAACTCTACATGGTAAGTATATTACAAGGACAGAGCTATTTCATTCTCTCTGTTGGGGATTCTCTCCTAGCAAACTTCTATATTCCCACATGATATATAATTAACACAGAATACATTTATAATTAATGTTATAAATCTACAGCCAACGAGATTGTTCTCTAAGGTTTCTTCAACCTTCTATACTCCGGGTGTGATTAAGTTTACATTTGGCACCAAGTTTTTTACATATATTTTATGATCATTATCTTTTGACTTGACCTCTCCACCAACTCGGAAGTTGAATCAAATCACTATAATAACAATGTTATGAGCATCATTTTTGTTCGGAAGTTTGTTTAAAAAAGATATAGCTTAATCAACCAATTTTTATATTTCCTTCCTTCCAAGTTTCAATGACACTCTGTAACTCTCCTTCAGAGGAATGTTTATGTCTGAACCCTATCTTATACTAAATTAGGAATCACTGTAATGTCGGGAAAGAAATATAAAAATCAGTTGAGATGTAGTTATTTATTTTCCAAATATAACAACAAAGGCCTTGCAGACTTTACACACGAGGATGACTTAGAGAAATAAAGACACGCGAAGCACCAATATTGCCACTTAGAAAATTAGGAAAGACAAACTTCAGGATGACACAGCAATTTATTTAAGAGAGAGATATATTTATAACCCAGGTTCCCGGAGCTCTATTTAAAACAAGAACAAACTATTAATGATAACAAAAATAAGCATAATATATTATCATGTTGTTGCTTATTTGTTTAATGTATATGTTTATTCAATGCTCTTTTCTTATTTTTTTATTTATTTTTTGACAATTCTATTACCTAATCTATTATAATATGAATTATTGTAAATAGTTTCACGCGCAATTATCCAGATCAGATATAGCGTGTCTTATTTGCAACCCCAGTAATAAATAAATAGATTTTTACATATATAAATTTTAACGATAGATGGCAATTAAATTTAATTTACAAATAAATAAATATTTTAAAACTCTGCCTGAAAAGCTCCATATTTCAAATGAGAAAGTGTCTTTTTTTTCAATCATTTAATATTTTTCATTACATATACAGTCTAACTCTTGGATAATTCGAAGCCCAAGGAACCGAAAAATAATTGTAATAATACAAAAATTCGAATTAAAAATGAAAAATCAATTTATAGGAAATTCTAGGGACCAAGATAAATATTCTAATTGAAGACGTTTTCGAAAAAAAAAGACGTTAGAATTACCCAAGTCCTACTGTATATGGATAAAGAGATTTATAGAGGTATGATTGATTGAATAATGTTTTATATTTTTATCTTTTTTTTGGTTCTAATTGAGCCTTTGGTATAAAATAACTCTACATGGTAAGTATATTACAAAGACAGCGCTATTTCATATTTTCTGTATGGTATTCTCTCCTAACAAACTTCTATATTCCCACATGATATATCATTCACACAGAATACATTTATAATTTAAGTTATATATCTACAGTCAACTTAGATTGTTCTCTATGGTTCCTTCAAACTTCTACACTCCGAATGTGATGAAGTTTAGATTCGGTACCAAGATTCCTACAACAATTTTATGATCGCTATCCTTCGACTCGACCTCTCCGCCAACTTGGAAACTAAAATATAATCACTATAATAACAATGTTCATATTTGTTTGGAAGTTTGTTTGAAAAAAAAAAAGATATAGCGCCTCATCTCAACTAATTTTTATATTTTCTTCCCCCCAAGTTTCAATGACACTCTGTAACTCTCCTCAGGAGAATGTTTATATTTATTAATCCTATCTTATACTAAAGTCACTGAACTTTAGTAATATTGTCATGTAGAATATTAGGAAAGACAAACTTAAGAATACCACGGCAATTTTTTTATGGCTAAAAACAAAATCAACATTTGTAAGATACAGGATAATCAATGAGGGAAGTTTCCAGAGTATCGAAATATAAATACAATAAGTTTTAATCTGTGTATATAATAAATACTTTGCTACAATAGCAATGAAATATGATCGACAACAATGGCTAATTTAACTACAAGAGTGACTTTTCCCCACGACAATGATTAATTTAATTTTAATGATTAATTTGCACATTAAATTGAATTTTTATCCTCAAATGGGACTACATAATCACAACAATGAAACTATTTCACAACAATGACTTCCACAACTAATCTGCAACAATCAACTTGTCCCAAAATAATCTGGACTTTATTCAAAACAATGAAATTTAATCTGTGACAATGAAACTTAATCTGTAACAATGAAACTTTAACTAAAACAAAAACTATTTTATCGGCGAATATGACTAATTTATACACAACAATAAAAACTTAATTCACAACAATGGGATCCATTCACAACAATATATCTTTAATCGGCAACAATAACTACTTACAAAATTGAAACAATCGACAAAAATTCGATTTTAAGTCCAATAATGAGTAATATATCCACAAAAACAAGATTTTAGTCTCATAATAATTAAATGTAGTCGGCAAGATACACACACACTAGGAAACAATCCGCAAAAAATATTTTAAATACAAAGGTTTTTATCGTCACCCCAATGAAACAATATTGAATTCCTAATCCACAATATCTACTTTATATTCACAACAACTGGCTAATTTAATGATGATATCTAAAAAATAAATTTATAATAAGAAATATAGATATTTTATTTTGGTTGATTAATTGAACGGTAAAAAGAAAATGCATCGGCCGGGAATCGAACCCGGGCCGCCCGCGTGGCAGGCGAGCATTCTACCACTGAACCACTGATGCTTGTAAGCAAAATTATAATTAAGATATAAAAGGAAGATACCGGCCACTATGACCTAGAAACGGCGAGAAATAGCTATAGTGACCGCTGGTCAAGTGAGACTTGAAATACGATATCATCCACTAACTAAAAAAGAGATAATTTAAGATAAATGTTTTATTCGTTATCTCTACAATTTTATTTTGTCAACACTTGACGCTATACCAGCAGCTACATTGTTTCTATCTATCAAGTATTCATTTATTCACCAGTTGCAAACAAGACACGCTATATCCGATCTGGATAATTGCGCGTGAAACTATTTACAATAATTGTAGTAGAATTAAATTTTATTGCCCTCTATCGTTAAAATTTTACACAAATAAATTTACTGGCAATGCGTTTCTTTTTTAAATCTCTACACACTGTAGAGATGCCAGTAAATTTATTTGTGTAAAATTTTAATTGTAGTAGAGTAGGTAACAGAATTATCAAAAAGAAAATAAACAATTAAGAAAAGAGCATTGAATAAACATATACATTAAACAAATAAGCAACAACATGAGCAGATAGAAGAAATCGCAAGGTAGTTTTTTACAGTATGTTAAGCAATGATGGAAGTTGATTTAATGAAATTATCTGTAATAATTAGTATCGTGGAGAGAGAAAGTTGATCAAGTTAAGCCATTTAAAATGAGTTATATTCTAAAGTAACTTATAATACAATATAATACACTGCGGCATGTGATTGTAAAACGACACTTGAAGTTACACCGCATGAGTTTATTTTAAACGACAAATTAAAATTTTATTTCAAGGTAAAATATCGACCATTTTTAACCTTTTTGGATGAGGTATGAAAAGGATGAATTATGAAGAGTAATAACGAACGGAAAAATAAAAGTGTTCCCATCCCTGGACACTTTTATTTTTCCGTTCGTCATTACTCTTCATAATTCATCCTTTCATACTTCATCCAAAAAGGTTAAAAATGGTCGATATTTTACCTTGAAATGAAATTTTAATTTGTCGTTTAAAAGAAACTCATGCGGTGTAACTTCAAGTGTCGTTTAACATTATTCTAAAGTACCTTATTAATTATTTACATTGGTGTAAATCAAGTCGCATAGTAGTATATTTCCTCAAGATGCATGAAGATGTCTATTTATAATAAAAAAGTCTGCAGAACCTATTAAATTTCATATATCTTTCCCTATTATAAACCATTTGACCCAGATAGGTTCTTTCCATCTTGCTCTACTGTCTTAGGTTTGACACCGGTGGGCATGAGTTCAGAATGTGTTCGGGGTTTCATCTTGCGCTCCACAAGAGCATCTGGGCGAATCTATTTTTCAATCCTACAATCCAAGTATCCTACAAGAGTTCAGACTAAACCTAAGTTATAGCGATCTCGTGATATTTCTGTCTATATTTGTTATATCGCTGAACTTAAATATATTCATTGAATAAACTATTCCTTTTTCATATTAAGACCTTTATTCTTATATCCTGGTTCTTCTGATAGATTCCGAAAATAAATATAAAAAGAAGTAAAAAATAAATTAAATCATTACCTTGTCGCGTGGTCAACCTAGGCAAGGTCATCTTATTACTCCGAAGCCAGCTTTATTGATATTCTTAAATTTTAGGCTTGAACAAATAACTAACACAATAGGAAGCAGTCTAAAATCTGTATTATATGCAAAATTGTTCTATATGCAAAATCTTTCTGCAGAATGGTTGATAGTAAATATATTTGTATGTAAATATAACAAATGTTTCTGACATTTTAGAAACCTTTGACAAATACAAACGTTCTGATGGTCTAAATATCATACAATAAAAACAGTTTATTTATCGATTCAAAATTTGACGTTTTTTATTAGAATTTTTAATCTTATGCATTGCAATTTTTTAGAAATGTCTATTCTTTGTTAGGAATGTTAGCACGAATACCAATTAGTTTGTGTCAATATGTCACTCATACAAAATAAGAACATCTCTCGATATATTACTTAAAAGGTATATTGAAACTTTTTTTAAAATGTGAAAGGGTTGCAGCTCTTGTACATTATAGATGAATCAATGAAATGCTCATATTACTGCAAAATCAGATGTCACTTCTCATAAATTTGTATCAAAAAACGCGCTTCAAGACTTACTTTTTGTTTGGAATGATTGGTTCAAATATTTTTTTTTACTATGGTTACCTTTATCTTTCAATATTTTTTTCAAATTATTAAAGACTTCATATTTTTTCTCCAAAAATATAGTACGAATAGCTATAACATATAAACGCCCAAACTTTTCTTAATAAAACAAGTTTCTAGTTTTAAGTGTTCTTGCATGGTGCAGGCTACGCCTCAAAGACTTAATGAGTTCATAGAAGCTTCTTAATGAATCAAATGAAAAGTATTTAATAGCAGAAGCTGTGTCTGAAGAAAATCTTTAAAAACATATATTTTTTACCTTGTTTCATACTCAACTATCGACGATGATTTATATGCTGCTAGTCTCAGTTGACCAACGATCACTATACCCCTAAGTCATCTCTAAGCGTTGCGTCATTTTTAATAATTATAATTGGCTTTTATATAAAATCATCGGTGGTTCAGTGGTAGAATGCTCGCCTGCCACGCGGGCGGCCCGGGTTCGATTCCCTGCCACAATTTTTTTTTTTGGGTTACCATTTTTTTTTTTTTGAAATATTCAATAAAATATACAGATCATATTCAAAAGCTGTTTCAACAGACCATGAGATCTTTCAAATTTTATCCATTGCAGTTTGAGGCCTATAGAATTCGATTTTAAAAGAAAGTTTGCGTTAAAATGGTTTCTTATTTCCAGCCATACATAGCGCTACGTTGATGATGCTATTTCAGAGAACATCTAGTTGAAGAAACAAAGTGTTTTTTTTTTTTTTTGTTGTAGAAGGTTTCCTCAACAAGAATATCTTATGTTTAATATAAAGTTATAATGCGTCATCTTTACACAGTATATAAAAACTTTAAAGCACGAATGTTTTTTATATATATATATATATATATATAAATAACTTCTACTGTCTTTACTGCGATGAAAAAAATATTGGGCGGTTTCGCTAATTCAATCTAAAAGACCGCTTCTCAGAGTTCTAATACTGTATTGTACGATTCTGCTTATATATGCTACACTGAAAGGTGGAATCTCTGAAATAGTATTCAATTAAACTATGGACATAAGCTTTTAGGACAGTAGAAAAAATATTTGCATTGAACAATGCTCTTCCGCAAACAATAAGAAAAATGCAGTTAGGCATACATTAATATAAAGCCATAACGCGCCATCTATATTCAGTAAATGAAAACATTAAAGCATGAATGAAGGTGATGAGCCTCTTGTAAAGTGTGGAAGTTTTGTCCTCGATCAATAACACTTCCGAGGATCTTGCTTAAGGTAAACTTCTTCAGGGAAGGTGTCCAGCTAAGGAGATCCATCATTACAGGGAATGATATCTTCTCTACATGCTAACTCTATATCTCCACGGAATATCTGATGATGCTTTCGTCTAGGATGTTTATTATCTCTTCATACGAGAGGATATGGTTTTACAGGCTACTATAACTAAAGTGTATAATTTTCGATCCTAAACCTTTTATACTGTCTGTAGGCTCTGTTATCTTTCAGTAATGGCAAAATCTCCAGCTCAGGAGGGTGTGATGTGTCTTATTGTCTTGGGCCTCCTTTATCAAGGAAATCCTAATCACACTTCCGTGAGTTTCATCCTGTATAGGGATTCCAGAAAGTGATCAAACCAATACTGGGAGACAAGGTATGAAAGTTGCAGTCTTTCCAAATAATGGGCCTTAAAGAAAAATACTACTCAGAAAAATAAGAACAGAAGACAATAATAAAAAAATAAAATAATTCCATGAATCACAATTTGAATAAGAGAAAAGACAGTATATTAAAGGATATGACTTGAATAGTAAAAGAATGATGCTCTCGTGATTAAGACATCTCAAAAACTGCTTCTCAAGGAAATATAGAAAAAAATAATAGTTATTTGCCTACCAACCTCGACTACGTAGAAGTCTGAAATTTTGTCTTCTTGCAATGTCATCACGTTTGAACGAGAATGAATCAAATATCAGAATTATAGGTGATTTCTATTAAGTATATTAAAATTTTCTCAAAAGATATGCGGAAAGACAAACAGAACCACAGCCAGACATGGAAACAAATTAAATACAAGTTTTCAAAAAGAGACTCGGTGACAAGTTCGGTTGACCAAAGGGTATGAATTCTAGACTGCTGTGTTTAACATCAATTTTAGATGGAACGCCACGCTATGGGAATTACCTGCGTTCCAGTTCTACCAAATACGTTGTTTTAGGATCTAGGTAGACAGTAATGTGCTAGTGAGAGCCGGTCGGGGCGCTCAGTCCTTTCACCACTGTGGTAATTATAAACATGTCCTTCACTGCGTGTCATGTAATTATCGTCCATTCCACGCCGGCCGGAGGGACGTCACTACCCTTGTTTGCACGTGGACTGGAACTCAACTTCCCGATAGCTTGCCAGGACTCTTCACTGCTTGTCAATGTAATTATCGTCCATTTACGTCGGCCAAAGGAACATCACTACCTTCTATGCACGTGAACTTGAACTCAACTTACCGTTAGCTCACTCGCTCTACAGACCCAGGACTAGGCATTGAGTACATGGCTGCTAATTCTGGCGCAAAACTCTAATGGCAGGCCTCTCGGGTGAGATATAGGTCCGAGATCAGCGTTGTTAGGATCAGCAGTGCTGTGTTCGATATCTAATCCGCTCTATTGGCCTCTGTTTTCAACATTCAATGGAAACTATCGGAATTGGAAGATGAAGTCAAGAAATACAGGACGGGGTATAAGATTATCTATCTAGATTCCACATGGAGCCTTGTATTTAGTCAAGCTCCCTTTTTTATAACTTGGTCCTCATGCAGCATATAAAAAAACTCTCTGTAAAAAACTTTTTGTAGAGAAATAATAAATGTAAACTTTTTTTTCATATACAAGCTTTCAACTATAATGGATGACTGAGATCAAAAATAGAAACACTAGACTTGCTTCGGTGGAACAAGGCTTGAATAAAATAAACTTGCGTCAACAACAGCTTGAGTCTTTCTTGGAAACTACATCTAAATCTGCCGTAGTCAATTCGACTAAGATCTGTCGACTCGAGAGACAGAGCTGGAGATTTGAGATGAAGCATAGGGAAGCATGAACTTAAATCTTAACGGACTTGAAGGAACTGAAAATGAATCCCCAGTGACAAATCTCACTTTTTGATTATAAATCTTACTAACAAGATATGACGATGTCGAAGATTGTCAAGAAAAGCTAACTTAAATATTTTTAAAAAAGATTACCTTACAGGTGTTAAAGACCAAATAAAACTATTAACAAGCAGAGAGCTCATGACTAAGGGAATTGTCTCTAAGCTGAGAGATAACAGGCTCCATGGCCTAGATTACTATGTAAAATAGTACAAAGATGAAATTGTACAAAATTGAAATTGGGATCATGTGGATAAATTAGAGAGATGCCTTTTTACTAATGAATTACAGTTTCATATGACCATATCATCATCAGCCCTAGAGATGTATTATAGCAATCAACCACATTGCACCTCAACACAACCATTTTTACAGGTGAAACTTGCTCAAAAGGAACCTCTACGACAATTTAGACACACACACAACTGATTCTCTCAACTGAAAAGGTTATTGAAGTTGTTTTCAAATTTTCTTCAAAATAATGTACTGGAACATAAATATTTTTAAAGATTTATTTTCTTTTCTCGATTTTTAAATATTAATATCTGCAATGATTTAATATTTTCGCTTTGTTTGAAACATGGTGTTTTATCACTGTTGAACCTCACATTGGAATATTTACAGTTTTAGGAATCACTGGCTACAAGGTCTTTGAATAGAGGTAAATACTTATTTTATAGTCACTTAATTTTTAATATCACTCTCTCTCTGAAAATTCCAGAAATACTTACATAAAAGGGTCAATCAGAAACATAAAATTGTTCCTGCAGAGAAACTGAACAAACTGCTCTTCACCTTATCTACGACTGTCCGAACTTTACAGAAGTGAGACATTATTTGGTCCCTGATCTAAATGATTTAACTCTCTTACATCAGCCACTTTGTCTATATAAATTCTATGAACTCTGTCGAATAATACATTTAAATTTGTGAATATTTAATTCTAAGTTCTTTTTGTTGTTGTTTTGTTTGTTTTCTCTGCAATAGGCGCAACTATTTCAATATCGCGCCTTGGTTGATTGATAAAATAAAAAATAAAATAAAAAAGTAGAGATAGATACTTAGGTGGTATCATTATTTGAATCGAGAAAAAGTTTTAAACATTACTCGATAGGGTTGACATTAAACCAAAGTGTATTTCACTCAAATCTGACTCAAACTCCTCCGACTTTCCTATATTTATTTTAATTACTCCGTTATTTATATTTTATAATAATATATTCTAAAATTGCATTCAATAAATTAATGATTTGAATATTTTTTTGTTCAGAATATTTCTCTTAATGTCTCTCATATAAGTTTGTAATTGCTTCAATTAAAATAAATTATTTTGTCATCCTTATGTTTGTCTTCTCTCTAATTCCTACGTAGTTTTATTTAATTAATGCAAGCGAACTATAAGACATTAGAATTATTTTCAAACGTAAAAAAAGGTCTAACAAGGAACTACAATATAAAATAAAAGTTATCCTTAAGATGATGTTTTATAAAATTAATTTGGAAATTTCTTATCGTAGCGACGGTGGTATAATGGTTAGCATAGCTGCCTTCCAAGCAGTTGACCCGGGTTCGATTCCCGGCCGTCGCATTTTTTTTTTTTTTTTCAATTTGTAACTTAATAGAAAATTAAAAAAGGCATCTCCTTATCGTGCAACTGAAAAATTAGTAGAAAATAGTATAGAGTATTTTTTACATTAAAATTTAATCCGGTTTAATGGGAGAATTTTTTCAAAAAGGACAAAAGTATATATTGATTTCATTTATAACTCTTAAATTTTATTTGACAATCTTGTTATTCAAATGTGTCTTTTTATCCTATATTTATAAATATACTACTCTGATAAAAAGTTTCGACACTTTGTTCATTAGTTAAAAAAAAACTTTATTATTCTACCAAATTCAAATTGTCCCCTTCAAAGTAGTCCCCGTTGGCCGCGATGCACTTCAGCCACCATTTTTTCCAGTCGGCAAAACACCTCTGGTAGTCTCTTTTCGGGATCGCCTTCATGGCCTTCTTCGATTCCACTTTGATCTCTTCTATGCTCAGAAATTTCCGACCCTTTAACTCTTTTTTGAACTTTCCAAAAAGGAAGAAGTCGCAGGGGGCCAAATCGGGACTGTAGGGGGATTGGGGAAACACAGAGGTTGAGTGGTCCTGCAGGAACTTCGTGATTTTGAGGGCTGTGTGCGCCGGCGCGTTATCGTGGTGGAGAATCCACGACTTGCTCCTCCACAGCTCCGGCCGTTTCTGCCTGATTGCTTCCCTCAATCGCCTCAAAACTCCCAGGTAGGAGTCAGCAGTTATTGTAGAGCCTTGTTGTTGATATTTCATGATGAACGATGCCCTGGTAGTCGAAGAACACCGTCAACATGACCTTGACTTTGCTGGGAACCTTCCTCGCTTTCTTTGGTCTCGGCTCATTTTTGAAGCGCCACTCCGATGCCTGTTGGGTAGTTTCCTAATCAAAGCCGTAAATCCATGTTTAGTCTCCAGTAATGACCCCCTTCAGCAATTCGGTGTTGTCGGTTGTCGCTTCGAGATTGAGACTGCCGTTTCTTTCCGGGCGTTCTTTTGATCAAAAGTCAAATCTTCGGGAACGAGAACGCGGCGTTGAGTCTTCTCACTCCCAAAATGTCTTCCATTATCGATTGAGTCGTCCCGAATGATATCCCTGCTTCTTCGGCAACCACCCATACAGTTTTTCGTCGGTCTTCACGCACCAGATCCAACACCTTGTCTCCCGGAACGCTCGTTGTCGGCGGTCTCTTCCCGACCCTCCTTGAAACGCTTGTACCACTCGAAAACTCGTCTTCAGCTCATGACGGCATTCCCGTAGGCAGTTTGCAACATCCAAAAAATTTCGGCACCCTTGAATCTGTTTTTCACACAGAACTTGATGCAAATTCGTTGATCCTCCATTTCGGTGACTAACGAAATCGAAGCACGGGCAAAATGGCTTCACTACGAACAGCCGCTGCTCACACTGTTGTGGCGCGTGATTTTTGAAAATTGGCAGGTCTCCAAGCCAAGGGCGACACTTGCGTTTGCCATATACCGGGAGAAAATATATTCGATTCGAAAAATCGAAATTTATTTTAAGGAGAAAAAACGATTATTTCTAACTTTAGGGATGAAGTAAGAAAAGATGAATTGTGAATAGTAATGATAAACGGAAAAATAAAAGTGTCCAGTGATGGGAATTCCCATCCCTTCCATACGAGGTGTGTTCA
>CP092876.1:28951151-29296119 GCA_030710605.1 Cordylochernes scorpioides
AAAGGTATCGCGACTTTTGTGTTTTTTCAAAAATTATTTATTATTCATGAATACTTATTTTGTCCCCTTCAAAGTACTCCCCCCATGAGATATTATACACTTGTGCCAACGGTTTTTCCAATATTCGAAGCACTTCAAAAAATCATTTTTTAAATTATTTTCAGCTCCTCCTTCGATGCCGTCTTTATCTCGTCAAGCGTAGCGTAACGTCGTCCTTTCATGGGCCTCTTCAGTTTAGGGAACAAGAAAAAGTCACAGGGGGCCAGATCTGGGGAATACGGTGGTTGCGGCATCATTAGTGTGTTGTTTTTGGCCAAAAAGTCGCGCACAAGCAACGATGTGTGAGCAGGGGCGTTATCGTGGTGCAAAAACAATTTTTGTTCTTCCACAATTCCGGGCGTTTCTGGCGGATTGCTTCGCGCAAATTGCGCATAACTTGCAGGTAATATTCCTTATTGACCGTTCTATCCTGTGGCAAGAACTCATGATGCACCACGCCCCTGCATTCGAAGAAAACTGTCAGCAAAGCTTTCACATTCGACCGAACTTGGCGCGCTTTTTTCGGTCTTGGTTCGTGCGGCAGCTTCCATTGAGATGATTGAGATTTGGTTTCCAGGTCATAACCATAAACCCACGCTTCGTCACCAGTTATGACCCTCTGGAGCAAATTTGGGTCGTCGCGGACAGAGTCCAACATCTCATTAGCAATGTTCATGCGATGCTTTTTTTGGTCGCAATTGAGCAATTTTGGTACGAATTTCGCGGCGACCCGTCTCATGCCCAAATCATTGATTAAAATCGAATGGCACGAGCCAATCGATATGTTTAGGTCCTCAGCAACTTCTCTAACGGTGATTCGACGATTGGCCAATATCATTTTCTCCACTTCATTAATTTTTTCGTCTGTTGTTGAAGTGCTCGGGCGTCCGGCACGCTCTTCGTCGTTCACATCTTCTCGGCCTTCTGAGAACATTTTTTTACCACCGATAAACGTTGCTTCGGTCCAAGGTATCTTCTCCGTATGCCACAGTCAACATTCGGAATGCATCCGCGCACTTAATTTCGTTTTTCACACAAAATTTGATACAGGTTCTTTGATCCATTTTTTTAAATAGGTAAAAATCGAAGTCGATCCAGAACACCTGCAAGGAAAGCAGCTGTCAACAATTAAGTGAACATTCAAAATGGCCGAGCTTGTCGACATAAGTGAGAGACATGAGTACCAACATAAAGCCACAAAAAGATCGAAATTCGAATATACGTAACCCGCGAAAATTCAAAATTCGCGATACTTTTTAAACACACCTCGTACTTCATCCCTAAGGTTAGAAATAATTTATCCTTGATATAAATTTCGATTTTTCGTTTAAAAGAAACACATGCGGGCTAATTTTCAAATGTCCTTCTACAATCATCAGCCGCATTATATTGTATTACAAATATATATTGTTTGAATAATATCCAGGAGATTCAAATCAATTGATATTGAAATATATTGTAACATAGAAAATTAGGAAAGACAAACTTCAAAATGACGCAGTAATTTATTTTAATGTAAAACCAGAAAGAGAGAGATATATTTACAACCCAGTTTACTGGAACGCAGAACGCCAACTACCTTGTAAAACCATATTAAAACAAATACAATAGCAGAGAGACAATGATAAAATTTACAGTTTATCAAAATACAGATATCGAAATTTAAAATACTTAATAGAATAATAAATAATATTTTACAATATAAATGTGTGTCAAGTCCCCGATCCCTTAGAACCCCAGCTGTTCATTGCCTAAGCGAAATGGCTGCGCTTATTTTCCTTCGTTTGAAAGAAAATATATAAATTCTCTCCATTAGTCTATTCCCAAACACTACGGCTAGATGGAAGTCTGAAATTTGTTCATTTGCAATGTTATTAGGAATTTAAAATATATAAAAAATAGACTTCTACGTAGTAAGGAATTTAACTAAAGCTTATTTTAAAACTTTTAAACCAAATATGGAAAAATAGTCTATTATCGACCGCTCGACCACCCAAGAAGTCTGGAATTTTGTCAACTTGCATCCTTAGCTGTAATTTTGCGTGTCTATGAATTATCTGTCTTTTGTGAGGTCTAGAAATATTTTTGAATTGATCATAAAATTTTGAAGGAAATATTGAAAAATTAATCCATTGCCGACCACTTCGATAACCCAGAAGTCCGTATTTTGTCACCTTGCAGAGTCATCAGGTTTGAACGAATGCGCAGATTTCAGACTTCTGGGGATACTCTGTAAGTAGATTAAAATTGATTACAAGATTGGTAGACAGACTGAACCACATCCAGATATGGAAACAAGTTAAATAGAAGCTTTTAAGAAATCGACTAGGTGACAAGTTCTGTTGACTTAAGAGTGGGAATTCTAGACTGCTGTGTTTAACAGCAATTTTAGATGGAACGCCACGCTGTGAGAATTCTTTGCGTTCCAGTTGTACCAAATACGTTGTTGTAGGATCTGGGTAGACAGTAATGTGCTAGTGAAAACCGGTTGGCGCGGTCAGTGCTTTCACCACTGAGGTAATTATAAATATGTCCTTCACTGCGTGTCAATGTAATTATCGCCTATTCCACGTCGGCCGAATCCATATCCATAGATGCCTCATTGATTTTGTCAAAGACAATATTTTAAATAATATTAGAAGACACAAAGAAATTTCACGTAAAATAAATACTGGTATTCTTTGATGATTCATTACTGATTTTAGTAAGACATTTCCCTACCTTTAAAAACATTAAATTACTTGGATAATTTTATTGTAGCATAAATTATTTTATTTTTAAACAATAGATTATTAATTTGAATATTTTTTCTCAGAATATTTCTCTTATTGTCTCTCAATATTTTGGTTAATATGTGACATATCTATGTGATATTATTCAATAGAGAAATTATTCGTCAAGAGACCGGCTATAATGCAATTCGCCTTATGTTTTAATGGCAAAAGTCGTAAAATCCAGACCCTTTGCATTCGCTTTTTATATATACTGGAAATCAGCTCAATCAAAATATTTAGCACAGACACCGGATCCAACTCGATAATTGGTCGAGGCCAATACCCAATACTTGTATATAACTACGATGCTAATCTGTTATTTATTCATTTTGTCCTACAGAGAGAACCCTGTATGGCACATGTGCCCAATAAAGGCTATTGTTGTTGTGTTGTTGATATTATTCAATAAAACAAGCTAACAAGATAGGATAGCTAGACAGTAATCCATATCCCTAGATTCCTCATTGATTTTGTCAGAGAGAATATTTTAAATAATATTAGAAGACACAAATAAATAAATTTTACCTAAAATAAATACTGGTATTCTTTGATGATTCATCTCTGAGATTTTAGAAAACATTTCACTATCTTCAAAGCCATCAAATTTTATGTATCAATTCATTGTAGCACAAATTATTTAATTTTTAATCAATAGATTATTAATTAAATATTTTGTTACTCAGCATATTTCTCTTATTGTCTCTCATATTTGTTGTTAATAAGTTGGTAATTGTTTTGATCAAAATAAATAACTTTGATGACCTTATGCTAGTATTCCATCGTTTATCGATATGGCAATATCCAATAAAAACAAGCTAATCACAAGACGTTAGATTTATTCATACCAGCCGCCAAATATTAAACAATATCATATAATCGGAAACTACAATTTTAAATTAGATATTCCAGAAAACTATACTTTTATATATATTTGCTTTAGAATTATTTACTGTAGCAACGGTGGTATAATGGTTAGCATAGCTGCCTTCCAAGCAGTTGACCCGGGTTCGATTCCCGGCCGTCGCATTTTTTTTTTCAATTTGTAACTTGAATAGAAAATAGTATAAAGTACTTAAAACAAAAGCCAATTTTATTCTAATAATTCTATCAATTTTTTTTTCAACGGGGGTCAAACAAGACTTTAGCCATGTTGGAATAGCGATCAAAATTGGCGTGGAGCATTGGGGGATCGACCAATCAACGGCCGCGGTGGCGCTGCGGTCGACGTCAATATATATAGTCTTTGTCTCTCGCCTTCCTATATATACTTGCTTTAAAATTTTGCTACTTTAACATCTTGTTTTAAGTTACTTTGTTTTAATAAATAATCCTTTTATTCCTTGAATCAATCTCAAACTTCAACAGGTTATGGGCCCAGCACGCTTCCACTGCGCCTAAAAGGATTAACCGCCAGCAGTGAGTAAGCCTTTGTTTTGCTCGAAGTTTAGGCGTCAACCGCCAACCATAACCCTAGTTTCTTTTGTCGTTGGCCGATTCCAAGACAAAGAAGATGAGCGAAGATTGTCTTTCAAGGATTAAAGTTTTTAATGGTGAAAACTTTTCACTATGGAAATTCCAATTCAGGCTTCTTTTGGAACAACAAAAATTACTAGAATTATTGGAAGGCTTAGAAATAAAGCCGAATGTTGTTTCCTCCGACAGTAACTCTGAAAGTTCACTACAGAATTGGAAATCAAAGGAAGTTAAGGCAAGGATGTTATTATCACAGGCAATCGAATTAAAGTTTCTTCAGCCCCTGATGAACTGTACTTCCGCTTCACAAATGTGGCAGAAATTACTTGCTATTCATGAACAAAAATCCGAATTTACTATTGGCCTACTTTGGCAACAATTCTTCGATGCACGATTGACATCGGAAACAATAAGTGATTACATAGCAAAAATTAAAAATATTTCTGCACAAATTTCACAAATGGGCGGAACCATAACGGAATATCAAAAGGTAGCAAAAATTTTAAATACTTTGCCTTCGAGTATGCGCTACTTTGTTGCAGCGTGGGAATCGTTAGATCCGAAAGCTCAAACTCTTAACAATTTAACTGCAAGACTTTTGATTGAAGAAACAAGGAATCAACAAAGCGGTTCTTCTAAACAAGATGAGGCCTTATTACACAGGCAAGCACGAACGAAGCCTAAAGATACACAACGTTCTTTTCAAGATGCCAAGAAGAACACTAAATGCCACTATTGTCACAAAATTGGACATTGGAGCCGCGAATGTAGAAAAAGATTAGCTAATGAGAAAAATAAATCCAAAAATCTTCATGATTCAAAAGGAAGTTCAAGTGATTATGGACTTATTTTGTGCGATAATCAAGTAGAGCCCAATGATATTTGGTATGCTGACAGCGGTGCAAGCTGCAGCATGACATTTCGACGAGAGTGGTTCAAGACCTACACGCCGTTCACCAGTGATCATCCAATCTACTTGGGAGACAACTCGACACTACTTGCAGAAGGCATGGGAGACATCGAGATTCAAGCCTACGTCGACGGTGGATGATACAATACGTACATAAGAAATGTGCTCTACTCGCCGCAACTAAAGAAAAATTTGTATAGCCTTTCTACGTCCACAAGAAGAGGATTCAACGTCATTATCAAACATGACAAGCTACAGATCTTCATGGATAATGACCTAAAAGCCGTAGGAGTGCGTCATGACGGCCTCTACAGGATGCTCTTCAAGGTTACGTCATCATCACAAGGATACATCACCAGCGAGAACAAGCTTCAGTTGTGGCACGAGAGACTTGCGCATCTTCCAGTTGCTACACTTCGAGAGATGGCGACCAAAGGATTGGTGGATGGTCTGCAGCCTCAAGATTTAGAGGGAGATTTTTTCTTCTGTGAAGGATGCCAACTTGGAAAAGCCCATAGAAAGTCGTGCTATCCCTCAGATGGCAAAAACTACCAGCTAGGTGAGTTTATTTATGCTGATATTTGTGGCCCAATGCAGACTCAATCATTAAGTAAATATCTGTATTTCTGCTTATTTAAAGATTACTTTAGTGGTTATCGCCATATTTATTTTATTAAAAACAAATCAGATGTGCTAGATATATTCAAAGAATATGCTACTCTAATCTATACTCAAACTGGAAATAAGATAAAAGTTCTTAGGACTGATAATGCGCTAGAATTCAAAAGCGATAATTTTGCAGATTTATGTAAAAGATTTGGGATAATTCACGAGTTCACTGCACCTTATGTGCACGAACAGATAGGACGTATAGAAAGAGACAATCGTACGATTGTGGAAGCAGCCAGGTCCATGCTAAATTCACGAAATCTTCCAGGATTTTTTTGGGCTGAGGCATGTAACACAGCAACTTATATTCTAAATAGAAGTGCGACTAAGCAAACCCCTGGAACGACACCTTATGAACTTTTCTTTGGCACAAAGCCTAATGTAGCTAACTATAAAATATTTGGCTGTAATGCTTATATGCATATTCCCAAAGAAAACCGTAAAAAGTGGGATAATAAATCGATAAAACTTATGTTTTTAGGTTATGAGAATACAAGCAAAAATTTTAGATTATGGGATTGGAAAACTAGAAAAATAAGAATTTCTAAAGATGTCACATTCGATGAGAAAGCTACTCCACATTCAGATAGAGAATCTACCAAACCGAAAGAAATAATATTTCAGATTAACAGCGCTCCGGATGAATCACCAGTTGCAACAACAAACATCCCAGTGCAGGAAATGCTGCCAGTATCCGATATCAGTTCGCATCCAATGATAACACGCTCTAAAGTTTCGAATAGCCAATGTAACTTTGCGCTCGCTGATGAACCCAGTAACTATATAGATGCAATAACAAGTTCAGATTCAGAAAGATGGAAATTAGCCATGGATGAAGAGATTGGTGCATTAAATAAAATATAAAACATGGACTTTAGAAAGTTTGGCAGATGGTCATAAACCTATCGGTTGTAAATGGGTTTATAAAATTAAAACGGAGTCCGATGGTACAATTCAACGGTTCAAAGCCAGATTAGTTGCAAAAGGCTATTCTCAAATCAAAAATGTTGACTATTTCGATACGTATAGCCCAGTAGTCAGGTATGATTCGTTACGCATTCTTTTATCACACGCTGCTTCTGAAAGGATGTTTCTTAAGCAATTCGATGTAAAGACAGTTTTTTCAATGGCGAATTAGAGGAACTTGTTTATCTTGAACAACCAGAAGGCTACAAGAGAGATGATAATAGCTGCTATAGATTACATAAAAGTCTGTATGGACTGAGACAATCTTCTAGAAATTGGAATAAGAAATTTACCAATTTTTTGTATAGCCATAATTTCAAAACATCAGACGCCGACCCGTGCATTTTCATTGGAACACACAATGATTCAAATGTTATCTTAGCTCTCTATGTTGATGATGGAATTATTCTATCTAAAGATAAAGAGGCAATAGCTATTATAATGGATGAGTTAGAACACGCATTTGATATTACATCTGGAAGTGTTAACTTTTTTGTTGGGCTACAAATTGAGCAGTCAGAAGATAGAGCAAGTATTTTCATTCACCAGTCATCATATATTGACAAAATTTTGAGTAAATTTAATATGGCTGACTGTATTCCTGCTTCGGTGCCTATGGATCCTTCTGTCATCTTAACAAAGCAGGACTGTCCTACTCCAGAACAAAAGGAAAAGATGCCTAAATTCCCTTTTCGAGAAGCTGTTGGATCCCTTATGTTTGCATCATGTGTTTCACGTCCAGATATCACTTATGCAGTTTCACAAGTGAGTAAATTCCTAGAATATCCAGGACCTGCACATTGTAAAACAGTGAAGAATATTTTCCGTTATCTGAAAGGCACTCCACACATGGGAATTCTCTTCATTGGACAAGACCAACTTGTTGGCTACTCTGATAGTGATTTTGCTCGTGATGTTGACTCCAGAAAAAGTACGACTGGTTATGCCTTCATGATGAACGGAGGAACTGTTTCTTGGGCAAGCCAACGACAACCAATTATCGCACTTTCAACCACCGAAAGTGAATACATCGCTGCCTGCAGTGCTGCTAAGGAATTGATTTGGATCAGAAGACTTCTACAGGGCATCGGCTGTGATATTACTAAAGAAACTGAACTTTATATCGACAACCAAGCAGCAATAAAACTTGTTGAAAATCCAGTATTCCACAAACGAACGAAACATATTGATGTTCGCTACCACTTCATTAGATCCAAACATGAAGAAGGTGAACTTAAAGTGCATCATGTTTGCAGCTCAGAACAGCTAGCTGATATAATGACTAAACCTCTTCCACGAAACAAATTCCACTACTTAAGAGGTCTACTAAACATTTTGGATCGAGAGGGAGTGTTGGAATAGCGATCAAAATTGGCGTGGAGCATTGGGGGATCGACCAATCAACGGCCGCGGTGGCGCTGCGGTCGACGTCAATATATATAGTCTTTGTCTCTCGCCTTCCTATATATACTTGCTTTTAAAATTTCGCTACTTTAACATATTGTTTTAAGTTACTTTGTTTAATAAATAATCTTTTTATTCCTTGATTCAATCTCAAACTTCAACAAGCCACAACAATGAGACTTTATTGTCAGCAGTGACTACTTTATCCACAAAAATTAATTCTTTATCTGTAACAATTAAGTTTACTCCGAACAATGACTTCAATCACAACACCAAATTTTAATCGGCAACCTTTAAACTTTATAACACTATGAAATTAGATTCATAACATTGACTATCTTTTACTAACTCAGAATTAAATAGTAACAGCATTGATTAATTTACCGGTGACAATAAAATCCATCCTCAACAATGACTCCTTTCTTCACAACAATAAATTGTATCCGCCTCAATGTCAACTTTATCAACAATGACGACTTTAGTCACACAACAATAACAAACCTAATTAGCAGCAATGATTACATGAGTCATAACAACGAAACCTAAACTGCATCAAAGAAACTTTAACCACAACGATGACTAATATATCCGACTCAATTTATACTAATTTATCCACAACAATGAAATTTCATCCATTGACTACTTTTGTCATAACAATGAAACTTATTCTGCAACGATGAAAATTTATGAACAATAATGACTAATTAACACCCAACAATAAAACTATCGACAATAATGTATATTTAGTCACAGCAATGAAATTTCATCCACAACAATATAATTTAAACAATGAAACTTGATCTTAACACATAATAATACTTTAACAACAACAAAAATCTATTTTTTTTTTCGGCAATGAGGACTACTATCAGTTTTACGTTTCATTGAAACTTTATCCTCAGCAAATGACCACTTTAGGCCCAACATTTAAACTTAATCTTTGGCAATGTAAGTTTATATCCAGATATCACAGAAAACATCAATTTATTCATTTTGAAGAATTGTAAAAATTTACGATATAGTAAGGAACATTAAACAAATATTAATAGCTTTAAAAGTTATATTTTAACTCTATCTTTCTTTTTGTCTTGAGGATTTCCTTTTGACTTGCTTGTTTGGTTCTTGTGATTTTATTTTACTGCAGATACACTTGTAATAAATAATTGTATACAGTATATAGAACTCTTTCATTAGATTTTACTCTCATGGAAGAGTACTATCTTCAAAGAACAGTTTTCATCAACAAAATTAAAAATTTTATTCCTGCCCAGAAGTCCACCTCTACGTGGTGAACAGGAGAAGCAGCACAAATAAGGGACTGCCCTGTAGGGCGAAATACGGTGTCATGAGCCCCGAGCCGCTACGGTAACCGTGAACAGGGAACTCTGAAATGTGGCTGACTAAAGGGGCAATGGCACCCCCCTCTCCATTTGGACAAGACACCACCACCATTTTTATTAATCAGAAACCCTCTGGTAAGAATACACCTCTAACTAAAGGACACTAAGGCATTGCAACTAGAAGTCCTTTACAAATAATTTCTACTGTATTGAGCTCAATATCCCTAACTTTTTGCAGACCCATTACAGCTAAACTTTGGTATCCAGGGTTGGTCTTAAAGTCCTGGATATCCTCACGCACCAAGCGCTGGAATGGATGATGGTGGATCAGTTCAGTGGACTTCTGATAACGTGACAAATTTCTCTTAAGGCAACAGTTCCTGGCCTGTATCGATAGAGCTTCTTTCAGATGAATAAACAAATTTTAAATTGAAAAAAAAAAAATTCTAATTTTAATTCAATAATTCGAATGTAAAAAAAAAAAAAGATGCATCGGCCGGGAATCGAACCCGGGCCGCCCGCGTGGCAGGCGAGCATTCTACCACTGAACCACCGATGCTTGTAAACAAAATTCTAATTAGGATATAAAATGAAGATACCGGCCCTTATGACCTAGAAATGGTGAGGGGAGACCATAGTGACCGCCGGTAAACTGAGACTAGAAGTTCAACATCATCCCCTCGATATCTCAGTACGGAAATATGTACAAGATGTCACGGACTACAATTTGTCAACTTTTGGTCCCTATATAATCAACATTGTCATTTTCTATCAAATCTCTAAACCTAAGTTGTAGCTGATGATCTTATGATTTCGGTCTATATTTATTTTACATCACCAAACTTTAATTAAAGAATACAATCAATCAACACCTTTATTAAGTCCTTTAGTATTTGTTATAATATGTCAAAGACACTAGAGGTGACAACCATTCATTGTCTGGCTGAAAAGTATTTATTCTGCTGCGAGGAGAATTTACATATTGGAAGGTTGCCATGGATTTGCATAGCGTTAAAAGATAAAACAAAATTCACATATGAATGAAAAATAGTTAATCATATCAAACGGACAAAATGTATAGTATATGATAATTCACCATATATCACAGTAGTCTTTTATACAGAATCTCCTCAGTGATAAATAAAAACAATGGGGAAATTTGAAAGAAAGAAATCAAATCAATACTTCATCGCACCTGAGAGTAGACGAGGTCAGGATTCATCACTGATGAGCTAGGTCCTCTTTTCACCTATTTTTTTTTTCATTACAGCAAGGCAGTAAAAAATGTTTTAACTTATAAAGAATCATACGCGTCTCTAAAATAGTGTATCAATTTCATATATAATTTTATGTAGAACGACGTTTGACAATTATCCCGCAAATGTTTCTTTTGAACGAAAAATGGAAATTTATTTTAAGGAGAAATAACGATTATTTCTAACCTTAGGGATAAAGTATGAAAGGATGAATTGTTAATTATAAATTACTTTATATAATTTTATGTTTGCAATTTTGATAGGGAAAGATTATTTATTTTTAAAGCACATATACTTATCCACACATATACATATACTATGTGTAGATGGGGCTTAGTTTCAGCGTCTATTTTGACGAGAGAGGCGACTTTTATTTTTATCAATCACTTTCCTACCGGAAAAAAATTAATCTATATATAATACTATAGATGAATTTTTTTCCGGGAGTATATTGATCTAAAGAGACAAAGGTCGCCTCTCCCGGCTTTGTCACCGACCCGAGGCCGCTAGGTGCGGCGACGGTCAATAGATGGCGTCTAGTTTTGATGTCTATTTGGACGGAGGGGCGACCTTTGTTTCTTTAGTATTATATAAATGTATATTATAATTTTTTTTTAATTTATATAGGATAATACGAACATTTTGATATAATTAATTTAAAATATATTTTCAATACACTACTATCAATTAAATCTGTTTAAAAAACAATAATAAACCTTTTTCTTTAGAAAAAATTTCACACCACGATAATTGACTATTTTTCCAAGTTTTACAAATGAGAAAATTCTCTGAGAACTTTCTATATTTTACTTACTTACTAGCTACTTAAGGAAAGCGAGGTTTGATGTCTATGTAATATTGTGTTTTACTATTCTTAAAGTTCATTCCTATATTTATTCGATACCTGCCCTTTACAAAGAATTATTTTAAAGTTTGTGGTACATAAATAAATATATACATATATTTAAAATAAAAAAGGCATTTCCTGACCACTAGCACATGTGCTATTTTGCGTGGTTAGGAAATGCCTTTTTTATTTTTAATATCAACACCTGACCCACTTATCTTTTATTTTTTCTATTGATTTTTCATATATATATAGGCAAAACAGCCTTTACAATAGTAGAGCGGTCTGGTAGATTAAACTGGTGAAACCGCTGGAATGGATCACAACTGATGATCCAGACTTTCTATTATTTTCACCTAAGTAGGAAGTGAAGGGTTTTTTGTTTAATATGAAAAATCTACATTTTCGCTAAATGTTTTTTTATATAACGATGTGGCTCAACAATTGCTTATGTTTAATTCTATAATTTATATTCATTGTGATCTGTGAAAGTGGGGAAACACTGAAATTTTATTGAAGTTGATTAGTTTCTGTCGAATAAGTTTTATTTTACCAGTTTATTAAAAGTATGGAAGTTTTTTTCCTTAACGAGCTTATTCCATAATAGAATTAATCCAGGTTCTCCCTTAGTGAATATGACCCCAAATACCTTAGGTTTACAATATCTGAGCTACATACAAGAAGAAAGTAACAGCCACATGGGCAGTTTACTGGAGAGTTGACATGGTAGACAGTCAGTGACGTAGGTGTTGGACTTAGGTGACGTATTCAGATATCGGGGAACCATGACTTGCCTCAGTTTACCAGCGGTCACTATCTCCATCCTACTCCTTATCTAGGTCATGTAACCGTTCCTTTCATTCATTTACAAAAATTAGAATCTTAACTACAAGCATCGGTGGTTCAGTGGTAGAATGCTCGCCTGCCACGCGGGCGGCCCGGGTTCGATTCCCGGCCGATGCATCTTTTTTTATGCTACATAATAATAGTTTTGAAATCTTCAATAAAATTTTATTTGAAATTTGAAATGACTTTTAATATGCCATTTTTATTTTTTAAAAATACGATTAAAAGCTTTTTATATAGACATTGAAATCTTTATATTTGTAATCATTGCAGTTTATTCTCTTTGAAAAATTGCTTTTAAATATCTATACATACCCTCAGCTCTTTTTGGGAAGGGGGGAATAAATGGCGTCGAACTGAAAATCCTTACCACCACGGTGTTTGTCGAAGCTCTCTTTCTTTCATCGCCGTAACACCACTCTCCTCTATAAAAAAAAGCAGTTTGCCCCAAACAGGACAATTCTCCGCTCCATTCTTAAGAAGACCTTCAAACCATTGAATGTCTCGGATCACATGAGGCATGTCTGCAGTTCTAAAACTTAACGACGGGATTGGCATCACACCTTGTTGTTGCGCCATTTTACAACTCCGGCCCTCTTTACACTTCCAGTCAATTTCGATACCTTGCTATCGAGCGACTGGCCTATCTAAAGGCGGTGGTTCTCCACATGGTGGCGACAATAGTTCACTCATTTCGATGGTTTCGTGTGTGGCTTTGTTTCTTCCTTGCACACATCTTGGAACAACCGTCGCTTTTTCTGTATCATTGGTAACTTCTATATTGTGACCTCGTCGTTTCTGTTTGCAGAAGCGTTGTAGGTCGTCTTTCATTACTGTGGAAGTGTCTTCCCGATTCGTGCTCTCCATCTTAAGCCTGTCCAGCACATATTCGTCTATGTCAGACTCCCTAAGATTGTCAAGGCAGATTCTTTGCTGGATTAGGTCCTCTGCCGGCCTCCCATTTTCTCTAGAAGTTTTCTCCCTCTAAGCGTTCTAGACTTATGCTTTTCGTGCCAATCTTGCACTGGACTATGGACTCTTAACTATTGGAGGCATCGGGGTCTATAGTAGTCTGAATTACCGCAGAACTATTTATAGGCGATGGCGTTTGCCTTGCACCTTGTCGGATGACGGGCAAAAGTCCGTTTCTTAACGATTTGGCTTGGTATGCAGACAGTGGCTTACACATTGCATGGAACTTCCTGGTCACTGACTGTCGTCGGACTTACATGGAGACTCCAATTGGTCGTCCTTTCCAGCCAGGTCGCCGGCTCCACTGGCTTCAACTGTGCTTCGATAATCCAGTCAAATCCCACTTCCAAGATGCGCCCAGCTCCGTCACGCCAAGTAGGATTTCCTCTGTAGTCCCAGACAAGCTCGCCTCGTCGCAGCGGTCCGTAACACCATTGTATTGCAGCTCATTAGGATCGCCGATGACCTCGAGATATACAGATGGGATACCGGGAGTGGAATTTTTACACAACACATCATCTGGAAAGCTTTCTTTCTAAGTCGACTTGACTTGGTTCAAAGTACTCGTGCAACAGCCTTTGTCGGAGGCGATCCGTTCGCTCTCCTCAGCTACACAACAAGTCTGGATATTTTTTTCTCCCTACACCATTTATAGTGAGCGCTCTCACACCATCTATCTTCCCTAGTGCGTTCTCCATATTGCCAAGCACAGAGTCCTGCCATCGGTCGACTTTCTCATTCAATAATGTATATCGCTGCTCGCTCTTCCCACAGATTTCAATAATTCCTTACATTGCTGAGAGAAGAGCTTGAATGAGGCCTGATTGCTCTACCGCCCCTTTCTGGTCTCAATGAAATTCAGAATTGTCTTCACAAAAAAGATCCCACTTCTGAAACCATTCGTTGCGTCGCCACCACCGCTGTCAGGGATTGTCCAGATGAGAACGAGGAATCAGTAAGGATCTCTGTTCGACTCTTATTTATTTACTTTGTATAATCAAAACACACACAAAACATATGGAGAAAAAGCAGGTAACAGGCAGAGAGCATCATCCAACAGACGCCGTTATCTGGCTTCTCCAGACATTCAGATAAGCTTCTTCAATGTTAACTCGTCCATCCACTCCCCTCAACTTTTCTTGGGGGTGAAACCATGTGGCCGAACCGACCCTATTTGCCACCACGGCGTTTGTTGAAGTTTTCTTTCTTCCATCGCCGTAACAATATTTTTATTGTCATCATTGTTGCGGGGAAGATTTCATTGTTGTGAAATAATTTTCATTGTTGTAACAAAGTACTCATTAAAAATTGAGGTTAATAGCACGAATACTTCTTTTACATTATTTAAAAAAACTTCTACTGTCTTTACTGTGATGAAAAATTTGCTTTTCGTTATAAAGCAGAGTCGTCCAATACAGAGATCGAAGAATCAGTCTGGTGGCTTAATTTGGCGAAGCGGCTGGGAGAGTTCACCTCTGATGAGCTAACCCTTCCAATATTTTTATAAATGTTAGGATAGTAGAAGTTTGTTTTATGTGTAAGAGAAATATTCGTATTCCAATATTTTCTTATATATAGATGGCGCGATATTTCTTTATAATTAAAGTACTCATTGTTGTGGTTAAAGTTTAATTGTGGCGGGTAGACAATTGATAATTCATTATATTTTGTTGACATTCTTAGTCAATATTGTTACAAAAATCAAAGAGAAATTAAACAAATATAAATGTAATTATTTACAATTTGGTGATAAAAAATAACTGTTCTCAGGAAGGGAGGCTTCCTCCATCTTGTCCTCCTCCAGCCAAGGAGGGATCTTTCAGTTCAGTGTTGAGATGGTACTTATAGAGACATGGCAAACGCCAGGATTTGGCGGGTAGAATTAGTCAATATTGTGAATCTATTTTATTTTGATGATTAAGTGTCATTTTTGAGTCTAAAGTCATCATTGTGTTGTAGATTAAAAACCATTTCTCTATATAAAATTTCAGTTCTGGTTTTGAGGTGATCATGGCTATAAGTAAAAATTTCAATTGTTACATTTAAATTATCAATTACTGTGGATAAATAATATTCTTATAACTACAGCCGCCACAATGTATTCAAGAAAATAATTATTGTTAATGATAAAGTTTAAATTTTTGTTGTTAAAGTTGTATTATTGCAAAATAAGTTTTTGTTATGACAATAGTAGTCCATGCTCTGAATAAAATTTCATCTGTGTGGATAAAGTAGTAATTGTTACAGATTATGTGCTCATTGTTGTGACTAAACAAATAATCATTATTAAGAATTAGGCCGTCATTGTTGTAGCTAGTTTCATTTTTGTAGGATAAGTTTCACTTTTTCGTCTAAAAAAAAAGAATATTCTGGTTAAAATTTCATTGTGGCTGAAAAGTTGTAATTGTTGCGGTTAGAGTAGTCAATATCGTGGTTAAAGCTTCATTGTTGTGGAAAAATTTACATTGTTGAAGATAAAGTTTTATTGTTGATGATTAATTTCACTTTTTGTGGTTGATGACATGATTATTTTGAATAAAATTTCATTGTTAAGGGTAAGTTGGGAATCATTGTGGAGAAATGAGTTATTGTTGCATATATAGTTTAAAATCGAAGCGTTTAAATTAGAAATGTTGTGGAGAAAATGTTATTGTTGCCTATTAAATTTGAGTGTTGTGACTAAAGTCACCATTGTTTCGGAAAAAATCTAATATTGAGGTTGAAGAATTCATTGTTTGAATTAAGTTTAATTTTGTTGAGAGGATAACGTAGTCATTGTTGTCAATTAAGTTTCTTTGTTGAGGGAATATTTATCGTTATTTTAGATAAATTGGTATTGTTGCCTATTAAGTGTCATTGTTGTGAATAAATAATTATTGTTGTGGATAAAAAACAATTAGTAGATAAAATATCATTATATGGACTAAATTCTACAGTGTTTTGGGGGTAAATCTGATTGTTATGGATAAAGTTCCGATGTTGCATGTAAAATAATCATTATTGGGGTTAAATTTTTATCGTTGTTATTAAAATCGGAAAAAATTCGGAGCGGATAAAATAACCATTATTAAGAATAAGACTGTCATTGTTATGGCTAGCGTTTCATTTTTGTAGAATGTCGTTTCACGGGCAGATTGATTTCTTTAATCATTGATGATTTATTATTTAGTAAATTATTCACTGACATTGCCCTCTTCTTAGGTGAATAGCGTCTCGCTGTACCAAGCTACTTGAACAGGTTCACCTGGTCCACCGAGTTATGGTATTGTACTATTTGTAGTAGGTGTGTGTACAGTCTGATGCTTCCACAATTTCGAATTTGTAGGTTACGTCGGATACTTTCCGTGTCACCATGTACAGTCCTAAATGCCTTTTAATGAGTTTTTTCTGAGATTCCCACCTTTCGTACTTGTGTGAAGATCCACATGAGATCACTGACGCTGTATTCTGCTGATTCGTGTTTGGAGTTGTATCTAACTTTGTCTGTTTCTTGGGCCTTCAAAGTTTCCAATCATGCCAGCTGCCTAGCGTCTTCAACTCTAGCTGCAATTATCTAACTGTATTTCTCTTGGAGATCTTCATTCGGATTTGGGAATAGAGTATCTACATTTGTTTCGACTTCGCGTCCAAGGATTAATTTAAACTGGTTAAAACCTGTCGTGTCCTGCTTGGCCGTGTTTTAGGCAAAAGTGATGTTGGGAAGGATAACATCCCAGTCTCTTCTTTCAACGCCACATACATTCCCAGCATGTTAGCTAATGTTTTGTTGAGTCTTTCCGTTAATCCATTTTACTGGGGATGATAGGCTGTTGTAAACCTGTGTATGGAAGAGCACTGGTTAGTAAGTTCCGTTAACATCTTTGATTGAAATACTCGCCCACGGTCCGTAATCATTTCTCTGAGGGCTCTGTGTTTGAGGGCAACTTCTTCTATCAGGAATTTTGCGAATTCTCTTGTCTCTCCTATGGATATGAAGACACATTAAAAGTCTAGAAAGGCTTTTAAAACTGAAATAGGTATATATTAATTTATTAGAAGCAGATTTTCAAGTGAGGTTAAATAAAAATACTTTCTAAACAAAGTATATACATTCGGGGCAGATACGGATAAATCATTGCCATCCAGAGTAGATCTCCAAGGAATTTCTATAAAGAAGTAATTCTGATTATGAGAAGAAAAGTAATTAACAATTGAATTCAAAACACAAAATATCTACTATCGAATAATTGATAAAAAAATCAATGATACAAATGTACTTATTTTAAAAAACACAAAAACTATTTATTAATGATAAATAATTAAAATAAAATTGGAAGCTAAAAATCTAAGAATGGAAAATTATCATATAAAATGTATACATAATTATACATTTAGAGAATAAAAATAGGCGTGACATTGCAAAAAAAATAACGAATATTTTGGTATATAGATAGCTAAGTATAGATCAGTTTTTTGAAGGAGATTGATTAAAACTTTACAACTGAAACTCTGTTAGGGTATTATATATTCCAAAATCACTTTACTAGGTACCGCTCAAAAAGAGAAAACTAGATTATGAAAATTACAACAATGAATAATATGTGCAGGTTATTCAAATATTAAATAAAATGTTAACGTGGGATTCAATCCCGGTTTATAGCTGTCGGGAATCGAGGGTGTTACCCACTCGTCCACCGACTTCGTTTCATGGGTATTATCTACTAGCTGAATGACCCGGGCAACGCCCGTGTTTTACCCGATTGAATGTTTTTATTCAAATACTATTTGTTACAATTATAAATTGGAGCCGTGGATGTCACTCTTGTGAAACGTCCCGCTCCAAACTTTACATGTACATTAGGTCAGCTGGTATTACCCCTCATTTTCACCGCTAGAGGCGGAAGCGAATTGACTTTTTGTAAATATACATAATTATGAAGATAGAAGCTTCTATAGAAATAAATAAAAAAAAAGCCGAAATAGCTCAGTTAGGAGAGCGTGTGAAAAAATAGTGCAAACGTGAAATAGTACTGGGATAAAGTAGATAAAATAAGAAAAAGGCATCTTCTGACCGTGAAACTAAAAGTTGCTGATGGCTTGCACCATCTGTCGGAATAAATATCAACTATTCGTTGATTTTTAGTTATTCTAGAATTGACCAAATACCCATTCTTGATTAATCAAGAACAGTTAGAATAATTAAAAAAAAAAGTAAGAACAGCTAGATTAATCAAGAACAGAACGTTTAGGGCTGTTGGCCCTCCTCATCAGCGTGGTGAAAGATGTATCTTAACGACCAAAAATTACTCGTCATTCAGGAATCCTGAGAAATTATGAAAAGAGTAGATAAAGACAGAAATGTGTGAGAACTGTTATTTTCTATACAAAGTAAAAATTGAAAAAAAAAACTGCTTGGAAGGCAGCTATGCTAACCATTATACCACCGTCGCTACGTTTGTAAGTTCTAAAATGACTTTATGAAAGTTCTAACTCCTATTTGCCTTCCTATTATAGTTGCTTTTTGTAAGTATTTAACATTTAGTGGCTGTTAGGAATAATTCTAGCGTCTTGTGGTTCGCTTGTTTTTGTAAATATTGTCAAGTAGAAAAACGAGGAAAAACAAATATATGAGAATGATAAATTGTTTTTTTTTATAGATCAATTTCATCCCGGAAAAAAATCTATATCTATTCCTATCTCATTCTTAATTCATTCCTGTTCATATAGGAGGCTATGAAAGATATTTTAAATCTCACATATGATTATTAAATCTTCATTAAAAAAAAAAAAACTTTTTCCTATTAAAATTTCTTTACTACTAATTAACTATTTTTTTCTGAGTTTCACACAAATAAGTTTTCTATGACCTTTCTATTAACTTACCTGCTAACTGCTTGAGTAAGAACGAGGGTTGATGCTGGTAATTGTGTTTATTTGTAAATATTTCTACTATCCCCTCAAATCTTATTCATATATTTCTTGGATAATGTCCTTTACAAAGAATTCCTCTAAAGTGTGTGCGGGTTATATACTTATATAGTGAAAGAGAAAATTATATATAAAGTTTAAAATCTAAACAGTAGCAAAATAAGTTTCTTTATCCGTTAAAAGTGAAAGCTTCAGGATCTTTATAATCCTTCCACAGGCATAGCTTTAGATTGAGAGAATGAGAATATATATTCACTCAACCTAAAGCTATACCAGTGATGGTGATGTCTTGTCCATAGGAATGGGGTGCCATTGCCCCGTTAGTCAACCACATTTCAGAGAGTTCCCTGTTCATGGTTACCGTAGCTGCTCGGGGCTCACGACACCGTACTTCACCCTACAGGGCAGTCCTTTACTTGTGCTGCTTCTCCCGCCCGCCACGTAGAGGAGGACTTCTAGGCAGGAGCTATGCCATTGGAAGGATTATAAAGATCCAAAATCTTGCACTTTTAACGAATAAAGAAACGCATTGCTACTGTTTATATTTTATCATATATATGTTTGTATAAGCAAAACAGCCCGTAAACTGGTCTGGTATATTGAACTGGTGAAACCTCTGGATAAGGGTTCAACACTGATGAGCCAGGCACTCCCTATTATTTTCATTTAGGTAAGATGTGAATTGATTTTTGTTTAATATGGAAAATCATCATTTGCGCTAAATGGTTTCTTATATATAGATAGATACGTCTCAAAAATTCCTTATGTTTTATTATAGAATTTATGTTCATTTAAACTGTGAAGTGAGAAAAACACTGAAATTTTATTAAAGTGGTTAAAGTTGATTAGTTTCTGTCGAAGAGGTTTTATTTTACCAGTTTATTAAAAGTATGTAAGTTTTTTTTTTCCCAACCAGCTTAATCCATTATAAAATTATGCCAGGTTCCTGCACCTTAGGTTTACTTTATCAGCCACACGGGCTGTACAGTTTACTGGAGAGTTGACATGGTAGACAGTCAGTGACATAGGTGTTTGACTTAAGTCAAGTATTCAGATATCGAGGAACCATGTCCTGCCTCAGTTGACCAGTGGTCACTATCTCCATCCCACTCCTTATCTAGGTCATGTGACCATATCTTTACTTTTTTGCCTAAATTTGAATCTTAATTTCAAGCATCGGTGGTTCAGTGGTAGAATGCTCGCCGGTACGCGGGCGGCCCGGGTTCTATTCCCGGCCGAAGCAATTTTTTTTTTCTCTCTCTAAATATATATATATATTTTTTTTCTTATCCCTATTACACGTGGTACAGGCCATGATAATCATGGTGGATAGAAGTAGGTGACAGCTTTTACTGTAAGTGCACCACATGTCTACACATGCGAAAAGTAGTTCGACTTTGCACTTACAAATGTGCCAGAGCCCCGTTTTATTACTTGCACTTGCTGGTGGAGTTGGACTTTTACAAGAATCGGGGGCCATTGTACCATTTTTTAAACAGAAAAAAGTGCCCAATGCGGGATTCGATCCCGGATTGTAGCGGTCGAAAACCAACGGTTTAGACCACCCTTCCACCGACCTCCTTTCAATATAATTGGAAATATCAAATGCAATTTTATTTGAAATTTAGAAATGATTTTTAATGCGACTTTTATTTTTAAAATATTTTGATTAAAAGCCATTTCTATAGACTTCGAAGTCTTTAAATATGTATTCATTGCAGTTTAAGGTCAATGAGAAAATTTTCTTTAAAATAATTTTTAAAGGAAAAGTTGCTTTTAAAATTACTTCTAATTTCCAGCGATAGAGGTGGGTAAGTTGGCGATGCTCTTTGAAATCACACTTGATGGCGTTCTGTGTAGACAGGAGAAAAATGGAGGTCTTACTCTATGTTCTTGCTCCAAATATATTTTTTTCAATAAAACGGATTTTTACAATTTATTAATTACGACCATGTTTATATTTTGTTTGTTTATTCAATTTTTTAGCTTTAAAAATGTTGTGTGTGTTTTGTATCTCAGGAGGACTCTTTGTCGTTGACTTAACCTAATTGTATATAGAATCCTCTTTTATTTTATAATTTTTCTCTTCATTTATATTTATTTTGACTTTTTTTATCTTTGCTACCATTTACTTATTTTTTCAACTCTTTATATATTAATTTATTTAAATCTCCTGGCATCAGGCGACGTTTAATTCGTTTATTTATGTTCTCCTGTAGAAAGACAGAGATTGAGACTGCTTCAATAAAATGAAAAGAAACTCATCTCCAGAAACCTTTATTTAATCCTTATCAAAGTGAAGATAGTATAACTAAGAATTTTATGTCAATAATATGTTGTCCATCTCTCTGGAGTTTGTTTCAGCGCTTTACACTTGATTATTGTGTGAATGTGTTTTTTTATATAAAAGAAACAGATTTAAAGAAACAGATTTATCTCCATGTGAAATATTCATTATTCAAAATTTTATTCATTATTAATATATTTTGTTTCTGTTTGTTGTTTCTCTATTTAATATACACACTTCAATACAAATTAAAAAAATTGTGAAAAAATCCCTCGGAATTAAACAAATAATAAAGATGGAAATTTCAAACACCAACAAGATCGTTCATCGAGTAGTGCTCTCAGGAGGACCTTGCGCCGGCAAGACTCAGGGCCAGAATGCCCTGTGTAACTTCTACGAGAAACTTGGATGGAAGGTGTACCGAGTGCCTGAAACTGCTACAGTCCTTTTAGGAGGTGGAGTGAAATTTGCCGACTTGGGACCTAAAGAAGCGGCGAGATTCCAAAACAACCTCCTCAAGACCATGATGTGCATTGAAGACACCTTCTTCCAACTGGCCCAGGACAGCGGCCAAAACTGTCTGGTCATCTGTGACCGCGGGACACTCTGTAGCTCAGCATATCTCTCGAAGGACGAGTGGCAGAACATCCTTCTTCAGAATAATCTGACTCTGGAGGAGATCCGGGACAAGAGATATGACCAGATAGTCCATTTGGTGTCAGCTGCCGAAGGTGCCGAGCAATTCTATTCCCTCGAGAACAACAAGTGCCGGACGGAAGGGCTGGAACTGGCCCGGTTAATGGAGCAGAGAGCCAGGGAGGTGTGGAAGGGTCACCCCTGTTTGGACATCATCGACAACTCCACCAACTTCCCCGGCAAGATCGACCGTCTCATCCGTGCCGTCGCTGGCAGGACTGGAGTCACCATGGACTAAATATCTCCACCACATTGTAATGTAATTTATTAGACAAATAAAATTTATCTATAATATAAAATGCTTGCCTTGCCTTTAATTCTTTTTAACTTAATCGCTTAAGCATTTTATCGCTAAATCTGAAGCATAAATTTAATTGCATATAAAAAATGTAATTTTTAAAGCTTCTATTGTGGCACTTTGGCCTGGAAGACAATGCGAAAAAATGGTAGAATAATATTTAAACAATAATATTTGCATATTGCTCTTTAAACGTGTTAGAAATGAAGCTAAATGTTAAGGCTAGTAAAGGCTTATGTACCATATATATGGCCGGGTAGTTGGCAATCTATGGATATGCTCCAGGTACCTGGCTTACCTTTATGTCATATATTCCAGTGTTTTTATTCAGTTATAATTTTGTATATTTTATTTTTCTCTCAGATTTACCCAGACCTATCAGTTTATGAGCTCAATTGTCTTAATTAGGTTTTCTTGTATATAAATATTAAATGTAATTAACTTTTACACTTTTTTATTTACAGAGACTTATGTATAAGCAATTTATTTTCCTCCAATTTACCCAGACCAATCTATTTATTAGCTTGATTGTCTCAATTAAGTTTTACCATATTACCATTAAATGTGATCAGATTTAAAAATTATAATAATAACAATGCTTATTACTGATATTACAGTAGAGTCTCTCATGAGAGACCACATTGTAAGGAACAAACGAATTTCTCCAGTTTTACTACTATAGCGAATATCCTATGAGCGATCGTCTCCTTGAACGACCAGCGACCACTAAAATCCCTTCTTTAGTCTCTCATGAGAGACCACATTGTAAGGAACGAACGTATTCCCCAGTTTTATTACTATAGCGAATCTCCCATGAGCGATCGTCTCCTCGAACGACCAGCGACTTCTTAAAATCTCTTTTTCGTCTCTCGTGAGTGACTATTCAAAAATAAGATTACTATTTCATGTATTAAAAACATAATGAATTCGAAATTATTAATTGAAAAATCGTTGTGAATTTTTATGTGACACATTTATTGAGCTCTTTTCGAACAAATAACTATACAAAATGTGTTTTATTCTTATGAATATTTTTTTTTGTTTTTTAAAATAATAGTAAGCTCAATTTTAATTTTTCATATTATTTTAAATTGAATAAATCTATAATAAATAATGGCTTCTAAAAAAATTGAATCTTAAAGGAAAATGAATGTTTTAAAATAGCCGTCATATGGAATTAGCGCTCGAAAATCGCCGGCCAATATGCGATACAAAATATTTCCAATATATTGGGACCACTAATTAAAAAAAAGCTCAATTATTTGATAAAATAATTCAAAGCTCTTCTGTTTATCTAAAAAATTTATAAAACGATGCAACACTAAATGGAAACATAACTGAAGAAGATTCAATGTGAAAAATATGACTGAACAATGCAAAATTCGAATAATGCTAGAATTATTCACTCATGAAAATTTTAATTTGGATGAATGTGTCCATTGTATAATGTAGTGTTCAAAAGTTATTGAAAAAAATGAAACCTTCAGTTGGTGCTAAAATTTACCAAAAAAATTAACATTTTGATTTTTAACCAACCTTTTAGTAGGCAAATAACTATTACTCCTTGTTGGTGTATTAGAAATTCTTGGGTATTATAAAGTATGTGGTAAAGTTTTCTCTTTCAATAATTTTTCAAATAAAAAATTGAATAACTTTGCATATTATAAACAATACCTGAGTCTATCCACACACAATTACGAAATAGAAAAGTTATTTTATTTTGGGGAATGTATCAAGACACATAAGACTGGAGTTATAAAATATCAAATTTCTATATTTACCAACCAAAATTACAAGTGTTTGATCAAGGCATCCTTCAAAATTTTAAGAGAGTTAAAATAGATGCAAAATATAATTTATACATTCTCTTTAGCTGATTCTCATTTAGTGAAATTTTAAAAGCCTTGTAAAGAGATGAATGAAGTTTATTTTAATCTGTATAACTAATATATTGATTATTTTTATTTGAAAAAAACAATATTTTAAAATATATAGAATGTTTTTGGAGGGATGGAAGTTTACTTCAACAAATATTTTATTCCAACATTTCAGCTACCTGCTGTTATCCATATCAAGAAATTATATTTTGATAAAACTTATTCGATTCCAAATTTTGAATGGGGTGATATTTAAAACACGTAGAGCACGCAGCGGAATTGATAATCAACTTTGGAATACAATATTAAAAGGTTAAAGTAAATCATTTTTAACTATAATAAACTATAATGTAAAAAATTAATTTTAGTGTTGAAAGAATCCACCATAACTTATCATCACTGAGTTATCATGACCGAGTCTCTGATGAGAGACCGTCTCCTAGAGAGCCCAGGTTTGCCGTGTTTTTAGGTGGTCCCTCATGGAAGACTCTACTGTAATACTGTTTTTCCTGCATGTGCCCTACATTTCTACTCGGAGAATCTGTACTAAGACTAAAATGTCTTAATGAAGCTTTTTGTTGTTTTATAGAAGAGAATAACGATAAATCTGTATGTCAAATCATAGTAGATGTGACTTCATGACTAGGTAGTTGGTGTTGTTATATGATTATTAAATATTCTTTAGAAAAAAAACCACTCAAAATTTCTCCATTACAATAATTGAGAATTGTTCCAAGTTTTACACAAATAAGTTTTCTATGACCTTTCTATTGACTTACTAACAAATTGTTTGAGTAAGAACGAGGTTTGATGATGGTAATTGTGTTCATTTGTAAATATTTCTAATATCCCCTCAAATCTTATTCATACTGGTATATTTCTTGGATAACCTCCTTTACAAAGAATCCCTCTAAAGTGTGTGCGGGTTATATACTTAAATATTAAAAGAGAAAATTGCTATAAAGTATAAAATATAGCAATATGCGTTTCTTTATTCGCTAGAAGTTCAATCTTCAGGATCTTTATAATCCTTCCACAGACATAGCTTTAGATTGAGAGAATGAGAATTTTTCTATTCAAATCTCTTTTTTTTCCAGATATCAAGGACACCTAATTGAAGAGCCAAAGTATCATTTAGGGAGAGGTGTCCTCTTACCGGAAAGTTGCTAAATTGTAAAAATGGTAATTTTTCAAATGAAAACTTCCTTTTTGGAAAGGTGTCCGCCTGCGGGGTGTCCATTAAAGGGAGGTTCTACTGTACTAGAATCAGTCAAAACCGCAAAGTAACCCAAGCCATTGATCCCATGAAATGTTCAAATACGTTCTTTTAAACGATCCCAACATAATTAATAACATAGTTAAAAGTCTTCTTGCTTTAATCGGGGGCCAATGAACTTCACAAACTTCATAAAAACAAGCTCCGATAAATACACTGGAATACATATATCGTGCGCAATAAAATTTATCTCTACTGTCATTGAGCATTTCGATATATCTGAGTGAAAATAATAGCGGCGGGAGACGGTCATCATGAATTTCGAACCTAATGTGATTTAATATGTAGCAACTGATTAGCGATGAAAAGGAACCTCTAGCTTATGATATTTACAACAATGAATAATATGTGTAAGTTCTTCACACATATTAAAATAAAGTGTCCAATGCGGGATTCGATCCCGGTTCATGGCTGTCGGGAATCGAGGGTTTTAACCACTCGTCCACCAACTTTTTTCAATATCTACATTGGCAATGACGAATATGGTTGTGAGAAACAATTGTTAAAAATACAACGATATCCCAAACAGAAATTCAGTGAAAATTTAAAAAGAAAATAAAAACAACAATAAACTGGTACATTGGTTAACTCAGGGGTTATTGAACATCATTTGTGTCCTTTGCCATCTTGTTCATTTGAGAGGAGTGATTTTTATACGCATATATAGATTTCTTGAATATAGAATATTTTATTAAAGATTCTTCCCTACTTGTGTGCACTTTGAAAAAATTAATAAGGAATCTAGGGATAGGTTTATTTTTATAAAAAGAGACTCGGTGACCAGTTTTGAAGACCATAACGTTTCAATTTTGTGTTTAACAGCCATTCCAGATTGTGAGCCGCGTACTGTGTCAATTCCCTGTGTTCCAGTTCTACTAACTGCGATGTTGCAGGATCTAGCTAGACAGTAATCCCTATCCATAGATTCCTCATTGATTTTTGATAAAGACAATATTTTAAATAATATTAAAAGAGACACAAATAAATAAATTTTACGTGAAATAAATATTTGTATTCTTTGATGATTCGTCTGCTTTAGTAAGACATTTCTCTATCTTTAAAAAAACTCATCAAATTACTTTGATCATTTTATTGTAACATAAATTATTTTATTTTTAATCAATAGATTATTGATTCAAATATTTTGTTACTCTGAATATTTCTTTTTTTCCCTAATATATCTGACTCAATTTATACTACTTCATCCACAACAATGAAATTTCATCCAATATCCATATCATCCATAACAATGAAACTTATTCTGCAACGATGAAAATTCATGTACAATAATATCAAATTAACACCCAACAATAAAACTATCCACAATAATGCAATGTTCGAATTCTAGTAGATTTAGATTCTTTGTATTTATTTTGATTTGAGTTAATGTGAATGAATGAATAAAAGCTTTGCATAGAATAGAGTAGGTTTTATTACCACGAATTTTTTTTACTACAATGATAATAATAGTAGCAGATTAAAAAATGTCAACACACCAACAGTGCCAAATAACAAAAATAAACTTCACAGATTAAAATAAAATGAATAAATTAATGAAAACAAAATGAATAAAAAAGTGCAAATAAATGAATGAATGATTAATTACATTTGAATCCAACATACTCCCCCACAACCTTGAACTATATTCCAGTTCAAGAGCTCACTCCTTGTAAGGCAGAGGACATATCTTGGTTATTGATCTCTTCAGAAGGCCTTTAGGGGTACGAAGAAGCACCACTCTGACATGATCATCTTCTCCTGGGAATATCTGGACAATTCTCGCCAGTTTCCATTGTAGTGGTTTGTTTTGTTCCTTCAACATAACCAAATCTCCAATGTTGACATCCGGATGTGAAGTCCTCCACTTCCTTCTTTCTTGTAGTTGATGTAGATATTCACAGCTCCAACGGTTCCAGAAGTAGTCTCTTTGAGGTTGAATCAGACTCCATCTGGAGCGAAGATTCAAAGTAGAGTGATCAGATTCTGCATCATGTCGTATAGCATTTCCTATAAGAAAATGTCCTGGTGTTAGCGCTGTTAAGTCATTTGGATCATTGCTAACAAAGGTTAATGGTCTGGAGTTAAGACAGGCTTCAATTTGAGCCAATAAGGTCAGTAACTCCTCGTAATTCAATAACCTAGATTTCATGGTTTTAGATAAGATGGTTTTAACTGATTTAATGCCAGCTTCCCATAATCCACCAAAGTTAGGTGCCGACGGAGGAATGAAATGCCAATTAATGGATTCTATTGCTGAAAAATCTTGAATATTAGCAGCATTGAACAACTTCCATCGTTCTTTCAAAATGTTGCTTGCACCCTTAAAGTTAGTTGCATTGTCTGAGTATATATCAGTTGGTCTTCCTCTTCTAGAGATGAATCTTTTCAATGCTGCAAGAAAGGTTTCCGCAGTCAAATCTGATGAAATTTCTAAGTGAATGGCTTTGGTGGTGAAGCAAACGAATAGGACTATGTAGAATTTGAAAATAACTTTGCTTCGTTTCAACATAGGTTTAGCTTGAATGGGACCGGCCAAATCAATACCAATCTTTTCAAATGGTCTACCTGGAAGAAGTCTATTTTTTGGTAAGTCTCCCATTATCTGATGAATAGCGTTAGATTTACTCTTCAGGCATACGAGACATTGATTTAAGACCCTTTTGATTAAGTTTCTTCCAGAAGGAATCCAAAATTTATTTGAAGCAGGTATATCTTCATCCCAGCCAATTTTCAATTTCCATAATTCTTGGAGGAGAAGTTTCAGCACAACTGTGGTAGGGGAAAGCCAGCCACAGGGGTAATAAATTCTGGCTATAGCCGATACAATTTGTCTTTTTGATTTAATATCAGCTGGACCAGATTTACAAGAAATGTTGAGGGTATCATAACTTGGATCCCATTCGATTCCAAGAACGTTCACGTTTGATTCCTTTCTATTAAATTCCATCACCTCACCTTTTCCTCTCAATAATAAAGGTAAGTCTTCAATTATAGAAGTTTCATTGGATACCCATTTTCTCAGAACGAATCCACCAGAACCCAATACAGCAATCAATTGTTGCATGAGTCCCTTGGCGTCTTCCACTGTGGGGCATCCAGTCAGAAGGTCATCCACGTAGAAATCCTCACGAATAATCTTGAATATTCTTGGATTAGAAACCTGTACCTCATGGGCAATCTGATGTAGAGTTCGAATTGCCAAGTAAGGGGCACATGCAAGGCCATAAGTGACTGTCAACAAGTTATACTCCTGCAATTCTAGATCTTTACAATCTCTCCATAGTATAGTTTGATATTTAATATCGTCTGGATGTAATCTTATCTGCCGATACATCTTTTCAATGTCGGCCACTAAAGCAACATAGTTCGTGCGGAATTTGAGTAGTATGTTGAATATATTATTTTGAAGTTTTGGACCTACATGAAGGAGATCATTCAATGATATTTGGGTGGTAGTCTTGGTGGATGCATCAAATACCACTCGTAACTCAGCTGGCTGTGCCTTTAGAATACAGTGATGAGGAATGTAATACTTTGGTTCAGTCTGTAGAGAACAACTTGCCTTCATATGACCTAATCTTATATATTCATTCATAAATTGTTTATATTGAACATATATATTTTCATTTTGTTCTAACCTTTTCTCTAGATTAAGAAATCTGCGAATTGCGATGGATTTCGATTGACCTAACTTTTCAGCTGATTCCTTAAATGGAAGCCTTACAATATACCTTCCCGATTCATCCCTGACTACATTTTTAAAATAATGACTTTCACAATCCTTATCTTCTTTTGTAGGAATTTCTTCTAAAGGAATAGATTCCAATTCCCAGAACCTTTTTATTAAATCTTCAGATTCCAATTCAGAAGATAAATGTGCCAAATTTCTGAATGACTGCGGTTCACTCACTGAGGTCGGACCATATACGAGCCATCCCAATTTTGAATGGATAGCAGATGGCTCATTTTCATCTCCATTTCTCCTACCTTCCTGAATGAGGTTGAATACTATATCTGACCCCAAGATTACATCTATTTCTCTTGATTTAAAATATGAAGGATCAGCCAGGATCAATCCCTTCATATGTGAATAATTTATTTTCTTGACCGTAAAACTAGGAATATTGTTTGTTAACTTGGTAAGAACCAGTGCTGTAGTCTCAAACGATTGATGATCAAAGTGAGAAGAAAACCTGATCAATACCTCACCTAGGGAAGATTCCACAAGTTGATCTCCCAAACCTCCAACTGCTATACGTTTAAGTCTTATGGGTATTCCTAGTTTTGCCGCGCACTTTTCAGTGATAAGGCTTCTTTGACTTCCATTATCCAACAGAGCTCTACAAATTTGATCTTCCCCATTTACATCTTGTATATGAATTATAGCTGTAGATAACAGTATTTGAATAGAACCATTTGCTTCACTCAAACAGCAGGATGTGCTTGTTGAAGGTACATTCGATGGTTGTACTGATTTGGGAGAGGCAAACTGGACACTAGATGATTCCCTTTGTCTTGGAGGACTTGAAACCACATGCAACAAGGTATGATGGTTTTTATTGCAATGGAAACAACGATTTGTGATTTTACAATTCTCAACAGAATGATTGCCACGCAAACAATTAGAACAAAGTTGGTTCTGTTTTACATAACCTATTATATTTTGAATTGACATTTGTCTGAATTCATTACATTGATTCAGTTTATGCCTCAATTTACATAGTAGACAATTTTTGAAACCTACATTGATGTTGTATGTATTTACTCTTTTATTCAAATATTCCTTTCAGGTGATGTCCTTCATTGTATTCATTAAAGATTGAGCTTGTTTTTCCATAAAGGAAATAAACCTTTGATATGAGGGCAATTCTTGATTATCATAAGACAATTACCATTGTTGTCTGATTGGAGTATCTAGCTTCTTTTGTAAAAAATGTATTAACATAACATCCACCATTTCGTTTCTTTCCAAACCTATTGTCTCTAAATTTCTAAGAGATTCGTTGCAAATATCCAACAACTCATACATAGCCTTCGAGGTAGAGATCTTATATAATTTGATTTTGAATATTTTATCTAATTGAGAGAATATTATCTCTATTTTATTATCATATCTTTCTATCAAAGTTTTCCAAGCTTGATTATAATTATTTTCAGTGATCGGGAAACCCTTTATTATACGAGCTGCATCACCTTTTAATGAAGAATGCAATTTTTGAATATCTGAAAGAGTCGTATTTTTATCTATAGTAACCAAAAATAGGTCCTTAAAACTCAACCACTGAGACATGTCACCGGAAAATATAGGCAAATTAAATTTTGGTAATTTAACATTAGATATTACCCTTTGCTCCAATTTGACTAGTTGAGAAACGCTCTCTACCTCTAAGATTTCCTCAATTTGAAATACAAAATTTTCATAACGATTCTTTACACCTATATATTCTTTAAATAGGGTTTCACTTGTTTCCCAAGTATTCGATCTCACTATTTGATAATATGTTTCTTTAATGTTTTTAAATAATTCCGTAATATTTGCATGATAAAGTTTTAATCTACGTATATTTTTCTGTTGACAAATTTCGTCAAACTGACTCGCATATGTATTGAATTCTTCAACATAAATTTTGAAGATAGGTATATCTGCATTCGCCTTTTTAGACATGATTTAGATTCACCAGCAATCTCTCACTTTTTTTTTTTGCCGACACAAGATAATTCAATTTTCACTTACCAAATTATCCGTGGATCCGGCTCGAGGGACCAGAAAGATATTCGAATTCTAGTAGATTCAGATTCTTTGTATTTATTTTGATTTGAGTTAATGTGAATGAATGAATAAAAGCTTTGCATAGAATAGAGTAGGTTTTATTACCACGAATTTTTTTGACTACAATGATAATAATGTAAATAGTTATAAAACGAAGAGAACATTTTTTTAAATATAAATGGGCTACAAGCTTTCGGGCTTCACGCCCTTCGACGGGTACAACATATTGAGAGAAAATAACGCTATATATAGTATCGATATGTGAGGAATCTGCATACATAACCATATACGAGTTAACAATATCAGATTAAGTTATGGAAATAAGGCTTTTTTATAGAAATATTTGACGAAAGTAGGATGTGATGCTAATTAAAAATTAAAATGAAAACTAAAAATTTTTTGACAGATTTAACATAACTAAGACTATTGCAATTTATAGAAGAACATATGACCATCCATGGATGTCAATCAACCCAAACCAATGCGACGTTATATAAAAAAAAAACCAACAACAGTGAGGAACCACGGCATGGCCCGCCATCAGCGCGACCATCGGACAAAGGAAAAAATTATATAGGGGTAGGTGTCTGGGTGGGGGGGTTGTTTGTTTGCGGTGGGATTAACAGTAAGATCAGGGAAAGAAGTGAACGGCCTATAGGTTATTACAAATATCTAAATACTGCGATGGTATGTCGATGTGTCTGTTAATGCTATGGTTATTGATGGATAAAATAGCTTCAATGATCAACCTTTGGTACTTGGTATTGACATTAGAGTACAGGGTGGTAGGGGAGGAAAGGTTGAATGAATGGCCGGTGGTGTTAATATGGTTGAAAATGAGCGACCTGTTGTCTCTGTTGGCAATGCATCTACCGTGTTCGGTCACCCTGATGGCCACGGATCTACCAGTCTCGCCTATGTAAGATGCACTGCAATCGTTACAAGAGACTGAGTAGACCGAGCCACCAGAATTTGACTTTTTATTATAGAAAAAATATCTGGCTACACGGTGGTACCAATATCGAGGCGGTACTTGCGCGCGCGCCAAGGTTATTCTAATTTATTTAAAGGTCACACCTAGCGCTGCGGCGATTTTACGATGGAACAAAAATTGAAGCAGAGGATTTGCATAGAATTTTGTGTGAAACTTCAAATATCAGCAACCGAAACTTTTGAAATGCTTAATAAAGCATTCCCCAATGACGCCCCAAAGAGAACAACTGTTTCTGAATGGCATTCTAGATTTAAAGCTGGCAGAATTTCCATTGAAGATGATCCTCGTCAAGGACGCCCAAAATTTCAAAGGACTGATGAAAATGTGCAAAAAATCACCGATTTGATAAAAGAAAATCCTCGAACCACTTTGCTGGAGCTAGAGCAAGACACAGGCATCTCTAAAACAACGATTGGAAGGATCGTAACCGAAGATTTGAAGCTCAAAAAGACTCCTGCAAAATTCATCCCACGATTCCTCACCAATGAGCAAAAACTGTGTCGGCTTGCAACCTGTGAGTACATGATGGAAATGACAAGAACGGATCCAGAATGGAAAGACAAGATAATCACAGGCGACGAGACATGGGTCTATGGCTATGACCCTGAAACCAAACCTCAATCTGCCTAGTGGTGAGGTTAGGGTGAACCTAGACCCAAAAAATCCAGAAACAAGGTGTTGCTGGTCGCTTTTTCGGATAACAAGGGCATTGTTCATCACGAGTATCTTCCTGCAGGCCAAACAGTTATTAAGGAAATGTATTTGGGCATTCTTCGCCGTCTAAGGGAAGCGATTCGAAAAAAAAGGCCAGAAAAATGGACTAATGGTGGCTGGATCCTACACCATGACAATGCTCGCCCTCACACAGCGCACTTGATGACTAGCTTTTTGGCGAAAAAACGGGACACAAATCCTACTTCAACCACCCTATTTCCTAGACATCGCACCAAATGACTTTTTCCTGTTTCCCAAACTTAAAGCAGTTCTAAAAGGAAGACATTTTGACACCAGGGATGACATAATAGAAAAATCGCCGTTAGCATTGAAGAGCATTCCAAAAGAGGCTTATAAAAACTGTTTCGACAATTGGGAGAAACGATGGCGCTGGTGCGTTGAAGCAAGGGGGGATTACTTTGAAAAGTTTTAATAAAAAAAAATTTAAAAAATCTTACCTTTTTTTTTATGGACCCAGTCCGGGAACTTATGGGACATACCTTGTATAAAGTTTTCTTCATTTTGCCCCATCAGTCATAAAATTAACACAGTGAAAACGTTAACTAAAAGAATTTATACTCATTGCTCACTAAATCTTTACAAAAATCATGAAACACAGACAGTTATCCAGAATTTAACATCAGCCGGTTACCCTAAAACATTTATTTTAAAACATTTCAATCAAGCACAGGTCACATCTAACATGATATCACAAAAAACTAAAATATACAGGCAAAATTGTTACATTCCATATTCCCCGAAATCTATTCATATATCCAGAACATTAGATAAATCTATATATATAAAAATGAATGTATGTCTGTTTGTCCTTTATGCCTGACCAAACCACTCATTGGATCGCCATGAAACTTTGGGAAGTTATTTAGTATAGTACTGGGAAGGTTTCTAGCAAATAAAATTTTTGAAATAACTTTTCGCCTAGATATAATCAAGATAAATATTCTAATTTATCTGTTATAATTCAACAATCTGCTCTAAATATTATCATGATGATACGATGATTTTGTAATGTAGAAAATTAGGAAAGACAAAATTCAGGATGACACGGCAATTTATTTGAGACAAGAATAATGATACAATTCCAAGGCAAGATACTATTCCTTTAACTTCCAATTACGGAGGGAACCAATTAATAATGATTTTATTCAACTTATCTTCTATATATATAAAAATGAATGTATGTCTGTTTGTCCTTTATGCCTGACCAAACCACTCATTGGATCGCCATGAAACTTTGGGAAGTTATTTAGTATAGTACTGGGAAGGTTTCTAGCAAATAAAATTTTTGAAATAACTTTTCGCCTAGATATAATCAAGATAAATATTCTAATTTATCTGTTATAATTCAACAATCTGCTCTAAATATTATCATGATGATACGATGATTTTGTAATGTAGAAAATTAGGAAAGACAAAATTCAGGATGACACGGCAATTTATTTGAGACAAGAATAATGATACAATTCCAAGGCAAGATACTATTCCTTTAACTTCCAATTACGGAGGGAACCAATTAATAATGATTTTATTCAACTTTTCGAATATTTTTCAAGGGACCGGGAAAAAATGTTCACTTTATCGAGAGATTCGTTAGACAAACCTTTACTCGGGTAAAATCCGGGCGAAGCCGGGAATATCCATTTCGTAGCTACACCGTCTCTCCAAGAGGCAGTCTCTTATTAAAGGTCTATTAGAGATTCTTTAATAGCAATTAGAATCTTCAATGAGAGACCACCAACAGGAGAAACAAGTTGATTCATGTTTTCAGGTGGTCTTTCTTAAGAGACTCTATTTACATATTTAAAATATGAAAAAATTAAAATATTTTAAAATTAAAATATTTTAAAATCAATATTTTCTTACTGTTACGTTTAATTACTGTTAATATCTATATTTATAAAAATGAATGTATGTCTGTTTGTTTGTCCTTTATGCCTGACCAAACCACTCATTGGATCGCCATGAAACTTTGGGAAGTTATTTAGTATAGTACTGGGAAGGTTTCTAGCAAATACAATTTTTGAAATAACTTTTCGCCTAGAAATAATCAAGATAATTATTCTAATTTATCTGTTATAATTCAACAATCTGCTCTAAATATTATCATGATGATACGATGATTTTGTAATGTAGAAAATTAGGAAAGACAAAATTCAGGATGACACGGCAATTTATTTGAGACAAGAATAATGATACAATTCAAAGGCAAGATACTATTCCTTTAACTTCCAATTACCGAGGGAACCAATTAATATTGATTTTATTCTACTTATCGAGTATTTTTTTAAGGGACCGGGAAAAAATGTTCACTTTATCGAGAGATTCGTTAAACAAACCTTTACTCGGGTAAAACCCGGGCGAAGCCGGGTACATCCATACAATAATAATGATACAATTCCAAGGCAAGATACTATTCCTTTAACTTCCAATTACCGAGGGAACCAATTAATATTGATTTTATTCAACTTATCGAGTATTTTTCAAGGGACCGGGAAAAAATGTTCACTTTATCGAGAGATTCGTTAAACAAACCTTTACTCGGGTAAAACCCGGGCGAAGCCGGGTACATCCATACAAGAATAATGATACAGTTCCAAGGCAAGATACTATTCCTTTAACTTCCAATTACCGAAGGAACCAATTAATATTGATTTTATTCAACTTATCGAGTATTTTTCAAGGGACCGGGAAAAAATGTTCACTTTATCGAGATATTCGTTAAACAAACCTTTACTCGGGTAAAACCTGGGCGAAGCCGGGTACATCCATACAAGAATAATGATACAATTCCAAGGCAAGATACTATTCCTTTAACTTCCAATTACCGAGGGAACCAATTAATATTGATTTTATTCAACTTATCGAGTATTTTTCAAGGGACCGGGAAAAAAATGTTCACTTTATCGAGAGATTCGTTAGACAAACTTTTACTCGGGTAAAACCCGGGCGAAGCCGGGCGGGTCCGCTAGTTTGGAATAAAAACCTTTTATAGTAACTCTTCCAGCTTATCAGAAATCTTGAGAAACCCGATAACAAAAAAACAGGCAAACCGAACACATATCACACAGAAAAGAAGTAATTTATTCTATAAAATGCAATAACTGTAATTCCAGATATGAGGGGGAGACAGGAAGAAAATTATGTAATAGAATCATTGAACACAGAAGAAATATAAACAGAAATGACCCTTTATCATTAATAGTACAGCACTCCAATTCAACAGGACACACATTCAACTTAAATGAACCTAAAGCACATTACAACAATGTAGCTGCTGTATTGTCCGTGAGGTCAAGAGACGTACGGACCTCTGTGGTGTTGATCTCTTGGCGGAACGACTTGGAAGTCGGACTCGGGCCCCCCCACTACGGCAAAGTGGATCAACTTCGGGGGGGCTGATGCAGAGCTGATGAAGTTATGGGGCTACACCAAAGATCCAAATTGTGCCTGCAACGTCCCACAATCAATGTCCCATATACTAGATGACTGCCCGCTGTACAAATTCAATGGAGGAATCTCCAATCTCCATTCTGTCACCCCGGAAGCCCTGAACTGGCTGAAGGCCTTGCCTCTCAGACTTTAATGACCGATATGTCCTCACTTCTTTTTTCTAGATTTAATTCATTTTGTCTCCTCTCTAATTGTAAATACGCTGCTGTATCACCTCATAAGCATAAATAAATAAATTACAACAATATCAGTAACAAATATCAAAGATTAATAATTGAAGCAATAGTGTCCAAACAATACAACAGTATAAATCGCAAAATAGATTTACCAGAAGCATATAATTCAATAGACTTAAATACAATAAGATAATACAAATTCATTCTTAGTATAAGATATCGCATGTCTAATGGGATTCCTTGCAAGTTATAAAATTTGTAAAATATGTATATAAAATACAAAATAAGTTTGCTTTAATTTATCATATTACCTCATATATTTTAGAATTAGTTTTCCAAATTATTACACCTACATGTAAATTCAATCATCTTAATATTATTCTAGTTAAGCAGATATGCAAAACAATAGCTACGTGTATATAAATTCTATTTCAAACTAATTGGATTATTATTATATTTTTAATTCCTGTAGAAGGGCGTATGTGCCCGAAAGCTAGTAAATAGTCGTTAATAAAGATACGCAGCCCTTGATGCTTTATTGTATTCGTTTATATTTATAATTATGTTAGCATAATGGATTAGTCAGTATTCCCATGGTCTCCAGCGAAGAGGTGTGAATTGACTTTTTGAAAATATACATAATTATAAAGATAGAAGCTTCTATAGAAATAAATAAAATAAGCCGAAATAGCTCAGTTAGGAGAGCGTTAGACCGAATATCTAAAGGTCCCTGGTTCGATCCCGGGTTTCGGCATTCGGCAAAAAACAATAATAAACCTTTTTCCTTTAGAAAAATTTCACACCACGATAATTGACTATTTTTCCAAGTTTTACATATGAGAATTCTCTAAGACCTTTCTATCTAACTTACTTACTAACTACTTAAGAAAGCGAGGTTTGATGTCTGTCTAATATTGTGTTTTACTATTCTTAAAGTTTGTTCCTATATTTATTCGATACCCGCCCTTTACAAAGAATTATTCTAGTCTGTGGTGCATATTCTATATACAGTTACGAGCGTCATTCTTCGTCGCCTCTGTCACGGTTTGCTTTTTTTGGAATGGCGCCCTCCTATTGGTCGGCTACGATCACGCCACCTTTGCCCCCCCCCCCCCCATCATGCCCCCCCTCTGTGTTTGAGGGGAACTTATTCTATCAGGAACTTTGCAAATTCTCTTGTCTCTCCTATGGATATGAAAACACATTAAAAGTCTAGAAAGGCTTTTAAAACTGAAATAAGTATATGTTAATTTATTACAAGAGCATAATATCAAGTGGGTTTAAATGAAAAAACTTTCTAAACAAAGTACATACATTCGGGGCAGATACGGATAAATCATTGCCATCCAGAATAGATCCCCAAGAATTTTCTATAAAGAAGTAATTCTGATATAATGAGAAGAAAAGTAATCAAAAATTAAATTCGAAAAACAAAATATCTACAATCGAAAAATTGATAAAATTCAATTAACAAACGTACTTATTTTAAAAAACACAAAAACTATTTATTAATGATAAATATTTAAAATAAAATTGGAAGCTAAAATTCTACGATTGGAAAATTAATTATATGAAATGTATACATAATTATACAATTAGAGAATAAAAATAGGTGTGACATGAGGTAAAAAATAATTAAAATTTTGGTATATAGATCGCTAAGTGTATATCAGTTTTTTGAAGGAGATTTCTTAAAACTTTACAACTGAAAACTCTGTTAGTGTATTATATATTGTTCCAAAATTACTTTAATAGGTGCCGTTCACAAAAAGAGAAACCTAGCTTATGATATTTGCAACAATGATTAGCATATATATTGTAACGGTAGAGAAGACAAGTATTCCAAAAGCTTAATTAAAAATAATTTATTAATTAATTAAGCCTATATATTGCAAAATGTGTCAAAAGGATTTTTCAAGTGGTAATTTACAAGCATGGTAAGGGGAGATGACTATGCAAATGTTTGTGATGATAAACAACAAACTATTTAAAATAATTATTCAGTGACAATATATATGAAGGTTATTCACTTATTAAAACAAAGGATCCAACGCGGGATTCGTTCCCGGTTCATGGCTGTCGGGAATCGAGGGTGTTACCCACTTGTCCACCGACTTCTTTTCATGGGTATTATCTATATGGATATGTGTGTGAAATATATGATACTTTTTAAATTAGGTTTAAAACCCATTTTGATGCTGCCTTAGTAAAAGAAATTGCTACAGTTTTCCTAATTAAATTATCTTTTGATTAAATATTCTATGTGAAAAAATAGTACAAAAGTGAAATAGTACTTGGATGAAGTAGATAAATTAAGAAAAAAGAAATCTCCTGATCGTGTAACTGAAAGTTGCTGATGGCTTGCACCATCTGTCGGAATAAATATCAACTATTCGTTGATTTTTAGTTATTCTAGAATTGGCCAAATACCCATTCTTGATTAATCAAGAACAGTTAGAATAATTTAAAAAAAAGTAACAACAGCTAGATTAATCAAGAACAGAACGTTTAGGGCTGTTGGCCCTCCTCATCAGCGTGGTGAAAGATGTATCTTAACGACCAAAAATTACTCGTCATTCAGGAATCCTGAGAAATTATTAAAAGGGTAGATAAAGACAGAAATGTGTGAGAACTGTTATTTTCTATACAAAGTAAAAATTGAAAAAAAAAAAAATGCGACGGCCGGGAATCGAACCCGGGTCAACTGCTTGGAAGGCAGCTATGCTAACCATTATACCACCGTCGCTACATTTGTAAGTTCTAAAATGACTTTATGAAAGTTCTAACTCCTATTTGCCTTCCTATTACAGTTGCTTTTTGTAAGTGTTTAACATTTAGTGGCTGTTAGGAATAATTCTAGCGTCGTGTGGTTCGCTTGTTTTTGTAAATATTGTCAAGTAGAAAAACGAGGAAAAACAAATATATGAGAATGATAAATAGTTTTTTTTATATAGATCAATTTCATCCCGGAAAAAATCTATATCTATTCCTATCTCATTCTTAATTCATTCCAGTTCATATAGGAGGCTATGAAAGATATTTTAAATACCCACATATGATTATTAAATCTTCATTAAAAAAAATCAAAACTTTTTCCTATTCAAATTTCTTCACAACTAATTAACTATTTTTTTCCGAGTTTCACACAAATAAGTTTTCTATGACCTTTCTATTAACTTACTAACTAATTGTTTAAGTAAGAACGAGGTTTGATGCTGGTAATTGTGTTCATTTGAAAATATTTCTACCATCCCCTCAAATCTTATTCATATATTTCTTGGATAATGTCCTTAACAAAGAATTCCTCTAAAGTGTGTGCGGGTTATATACTTAAATATTAAAATATAAAATTGCTATAAAGTATAAAATATAAACAGTAGCAATACACCTATCCCCCGATTTACACGGTTGATACTTTCCTGAGAAAAACGTGTAAATCGGGGGATAGGTGTACACAGAAATAAAAATAAAATGCATTGACAGGTTAAAATATGTAGTCAGCACATAAGCTCGGGATTCCTCGTGAGATGTGTACACAGCGCATGTGTTCAATCACAGTAGCATTTAGTATAGGGCGATAAAAACAAAAAACAAAAAATTATTTGGAAAACCGTGTAAAAGCGAAAACGTGTAAAACAAGTACCGTGTAAATCGGGGGATAGGTGTATACGTTTCTTTATCCGTTAAAAGTGAAAGCTTTAGGATATTTATAATCCTTCTACAGGGATAGCTTTAGATTGAAAATATATATTCTCTCAACTTACAGCTATGCCATTGAAAGGATTATAAAGATCCGATAGCTTGCACTTTGCACGATTAAAGAAACGCATTGCTACTTTTTATATTTATATTTTACTAGCGGATGTGTACCCGGCTTCGCCCGGGTTTTATCCGAGTGAAAGTTTGCCTAACGAATATTATTGATAATAATATTCGGGAACACACAGAATATTATGATAATAATGATAATATAATTCGTTACGTCATATATATTTATATAATACTAGCGGACGTACCCGGCTTCGCCCGGGTTTTACCCGAGTAAAGGTTTGTTTAACGAATCTCTCGATAAAGTGAACATTTTTTCCCGGTCCCTTGAAAAATACTCGATAAGTTGAATAAAATCAATATTAATTGGTTCCCTCGGTAATTGGAAGTTAAAGGAATAGTATCTTGCCTTGGAATTGTATCATTATTCTTGTATGGATGTACCCGGCTTCGCCCGGGTTTTACCCGAGTAAAGGTTTGTTTAACGAATCTCTCGATAAAGTGAACATTTTTTCCCGGTCCCTTGAAAAATACTCGATAAGTTGAATAAAATCAATATTAATTGGTTCCCTCGGTAATTGGAAGTTAAAGGAATAGTATCTTGCCTTGGAATTGTATCATTATTCTTGTATGGATGTACCCGGCTTCGCCCGGGTTTTACCCGAGTAAAGGTTTGTTTAACGAATCTCTCGATAAAGTGAACATTTTTTCCCAGTCCCTTGAAAAATACTCGATAAGTTGAATAAAATCAATATTAATTGGTTCCCTCGGTAATTGGAAGTTAAAGGAATAGTATCTTGCCTTTAAATTGTATCATTATTCTTGTGTCAAATAAATTGCCGTGTCATCCTGAATTTTGTCTTTCCTAATTTTCTACATTACAAAATCATCGTATCATCATGATAATATTTAGAGCAGATTGTTGAATTATAACAGATAAATTAGAATATTTATCTTGATTATTTCTAGGCGAAAAGTTATTTCAAAAATTTTATTTGCTAGAAACCTTCCCAGTACTATACTAAATAACTTCCCAAAGTTTCATGGCGATCCAATGAGTGGTTTGGTCAGGCATAAAGGACAAACAAACAGACACACACACATACATTCATTTTTATATATATAGATATGAAATATATTTTTCGAGCAAACATATCCACTCTCTACTGAATAGATTTTTAAAAAGATATACTTAAATAAAAATATCTAGAGATATACTACATGATCTTAGCCAAAAGGCCGAGAAACGATATTTTATATATAGAGTTGACCTGGCTTCGTGTGTCTTCTGCTCGAGTGAATGTTTCGCTTGTAGAATTTTGTTCCTGCCTACTATTAATCATTATCTGGCTTCGCCCGTGGTCTGCTTTAGTGAATATTCCCCAAAATAATTTTTTAATGCAATCAAACATGATACGGCAATATTGTCATCATCATTTCTGACTAAAAAAATATTGTTGCTCAGTACTTGGTTAAATATAAATTTTCTTGGTTAAAGTGCGACAAAAAACTCTTCCAGATTTAACTCTCTGTCCTGTTCAAATTTCAGCGAGATTAGTTACATATTGAGGGCGTGCATAGCCGATAAACATATCTATATATATAAAAATGAATGTTTGTATGTTTGTTTGTATGTCCGGTATACAAATTCGCAGTAGTTCACTAATTCAAACCAAAATTTCCATACATAGGTAAAAAATACGGAGAAGACGATAGGCTATTTTAAAAGATATATAAATCAATTATTAAAAATATATATTTTTAGTCAGAAAATGATGATAACGATATTGCTGTATCATTTTTGATAATCAGATACAAAATTATATCGGGAAAAATTCCAAAGAGCAGAGACCACGGGTGAAACCAGTTCATTATTTTGTACGCAGGAACAAAATTCAAACAGAAAAACATTCATTCGAGTAGAAAATAAAAGCCAGATCATCTTTCTATAAAAATATCGCTTCTCAGACACAAAGTTTGGAGCGGGACGTTTCACAAGAGTGACATCCACGGCGCCAATTTATAATTGTAACGAATAGTATTTGAAAATCAAAATAATATAATTTTCAAATATTGTTGTGAAAATTTACATATTTATTTTTATATTTTAAAAACTCACAAAGTTTGGAGCGGGACGTTTCACAAAATTGACATCCACGGTGCCAATTTATAATTGTAACGAATAGTACTTGAATAAAAACATTTAATCGGGTAAAACCCGGGCGTTGCCCGGTTCATACGGCTAGTATATATTTATATATATATATGTTCCCGGCTTCGCCCGATTTTTACCCGAGTAAAAGTTTGCTTAACAAACATTTGTTAAAATGATTCCAGCAAACATCCAATTCCTACTGAATCTATACTTGTCTACAATCTCGATAATTTTTTCCCGGTCTCTTGAAAAATACTCGATAAGTTGAAAAAAATAAGTATTAATTGGTCCACTCGGTAATTTGAAGGAATAGTATCTTGCCACAAACGAAGATTTGTAAATAACTGTATTTAGCGAATGTACACGCCTTCGCACAGTTTTTATCCAAGTAAAAGTTTGCCTAACGAACATTTGTTAAAACGATTCTAGAAAACATCCATAATTTCACCAGACACCGCTAGAGGCGCTGCTTGCGAGTGAAAGTAGAAAATTTGCAAATAAAATTGCAAAGAATATTTATTTCAAATCAAATTCAAACCAGATATCTTCCCAGTAGTATAGTAAATAACTTTCTAAAGTTTCACGGCGATTGGATAATCTTACCTTTTAAAAACCTTCATCGTGTGAACAAACTAACATTCATCGTGTAGAAAAACCACGTGTTAATTATTAACCAATCAAATTCATTTATCGTCGCGACCAGTGCTGCGCCCAAGCGGTAAAAGGCTGGAACTAACGCTTTTTGGTTTTTCATTTTTTTTAAAAAAGCACATTAACTTTTTTTAGTTTTTTGAGTAGCCTATATTTTAAACGAAATCTTCAGCTACCTACATGCGAAATTCCATAATGATTGAGTCAGTAGATTTTGCGTGAAGCGATAACAAACATCGATTTCGCATTTCATTTTTATAGATATAAGGATCTTATATATGTTTGTATAAGCGAAACAGCCCATTAATATAGTAAACCGGTCTGGTATATTAAACTGGTGGAACTGCTGGATAATGGTTCACCACTGATGATCCAGACTCTATTATTTTCACTTAGGTAAGATGTGAATAGGTTTTTGTTTAATATGAAAAATCTACATTTGCGCTAAATGGTTTCTTATATATAGATAGATGTGTCTCAAAATTCCTTATGTTTAATTTAAAACTTTTCTTTAAACTCTGTGAAAGTGGAAAAAACACTGACATTTTATTAAAGTGGTTTAAGTTGATTAGTTTCTGTCGAAGAGGTTTTATTTTACCAGTTTATTAAAAGTATGTAAGTTTTTCCCAACCAGCTTAATCCATTATAAAATTATGCCAGGTTCCTGTTCCTTAGGTTTACTTTATCAGCCACATGGGTTGTACAGTTTACTGGCGAGTTAACATGGCAGTGACGTAGGTGTTTGACATAAGTATTCAGATATCGGGGAACCATGTCCTGCCTCAGTTGACCAGCGGTCATTATCTCCATCCCACTCCTTATCTAGGACATGTGACCATATATTTACTTTTTTTTGCCTAAATTTGAACCTTAATTTCAAGCATTGTTGGTTCAGTGGTAGACGCGGGCGATTCCCGGCCGATGCAATTTTTTTTCTCTTTCTCAATATTGTCACTGAATAATTATTTTAAATATTCTGTGTTATAACATCATTAATATTTGCATAGTCAACACCCCTTACCATTCTTGTATATTATTACTTGTAAATAATTTTTAGAGATAGTTTGGCATTTTATAAATAAATTATTTTTACTTAAACTTTTGTTATACTCGTTATCACTACCGTGACAACTGGTGGAGAAGCTGGAATATTCCCTCGACGCCCAAGCCGTTAGAAGAAGCCGAAGACTACAAGGACTAGAACCTCAAGAAAACATCGCTATGATCAAGCAAGAGACACAGACAAAAATGGGTGAGTACCATTTTCAACCTTTTAGAAACCCTTCTATTTTTACTGGAGAACGCAACCAGAATCCAGAAAAATGGTTGAAAGAATTCCATCGCGTCGCTCGCTACAACTGCTGGGATGATTCATGTGCCTCGCAAATGTTTATTTTTTCCTCCAAGGAACAGCGTACAGATGGTACGAAAATGTTGAAGAGAAAATTAATTCATGGGATATTTTTGTGAAAATGTTTTCTCAGAATTTCGGACATCATGTCACCCAAAAAGATCAACTCGCAGAGAACCTCAAAACTCGAGCTCAGGGGAAGGAGGAGACCAGTGATTCTTACATTCAAGATGTTCTCCATCTGTGCAGAGAAGTGAATCCGGCTATGATGGAAAATGAAATAGTTGCACACTTGACGAAAGGAATTTCGGAGGAGATATATCAGTCAATCATCATTTTAGACATTGCAAGTATCGATGAGTTCATCAAATGGTGCCGAAAAATCGAGGCTTCAAATAAAAAACGTGTAAAAAAACGTGTAGTATTTGACAGACTACCGAATGTTGCCGCCATCGATTCAGCAGACTCTGAATCAATGGAAGACTTAATCCGACGCATCGTGCGTGAAGAAGTTCATCGCGCACTAAATCCGAAGTCAACTACCCCTGAACCATCTTCTCTGAAAGAAATTATCCGAGAAGAGATTGAAAAAAACGTAGCTGCAATTTCGAAGCCTATTCAAAGGCCTCCGCCACGACAGTCGTACCCCAACCAAACACGTACATTCAACCAGGTTCCACGACGTCAGTACCCTACCCAAACGCCCATATATAACCAGACGCCACCACAACGAAGAACGGATGAATGGAGGACGCATGACAACATCCCAATATGTTTTAATTGCGGCCGCCCAGGCCATGTTAAGCGATATTGTAGAGAACGCCGACAATGGACGCAGAGACCCGAAGGACATACACCAAGCACCCAAGAACCTCAAATGGGTAACCACCAAGCCATAAGAAGCCAAACCTACCGCAGACAATCGCCGTATCCAAACAGAGGAAGATCCCCAAGACGCCAGTCCATTTCCCCAGGCCGCCATACAAGCCAATCCCCACGCCGCTACAATCTAGAAAAAAACTAAGCGTCGCGTCTTCTTTCGAGGGGGAAGCCGCGGGTGTGAAAAACCCTCCATCGTCGACAGCCGCTAAATTACAACAAAATTATGTCGAAATCATCATTGATGACATTGCATTTTCTACTCTGGTCGATTCAGGTTCCTCTTTTTCAGTTATCTCTGATGGATTAAGACGACAATTAAAAAAGACCATGTTCAAAGATAGCGGAATGACTCTGAAAGTTGCTGATGGCAAAAATGTTACATCGATCGGCCGATGCACAATCAGCTTGAGCATCAATGGATTGGAACAGCCGCTTGAGTTTATCGTCCTCCCTAATAGTAACCCAAGTATTATCCTCGGATGGGATTTCCTAGAGGCATCAAATGCCGTGATTGATTGTGGACGCGCCGAAATCAGATTGGAAGAGGCCAAAGATGTACTAAATTCACCAGCTTCCATGGAAAAGGTTGTGGCTAGCAGAAGCGTCGTAATCCCAGCCAAATCTACCAAACTAATAAATGTTATGAGTGAAGAGCTTAATGGGCAAAATCAGGTACTTTTTGAACCTTCGAAAAAGGTATTAATAGGAAAAGGGTTAACACTTCCCTGTGCATTATTCAGGCTTTCCCATAATAAAGGAAAACTTTGGATCGTAAATTCTAGCACCACAGCTCAAATAGTCCCTAAGGGAATGTGCCTAGGAAAAATTCAAAGGGTTGAAGAAAATAACTTGACGGCTATTTCAGAATGTTCTGAATCTAATAAGGAGGTGAAAATGCGAATCATGCCAGTCATGCTGATAAAAGTGACTTTAAATTTTTACAAAATTTAATTAGTGATTTATCAGAAGAGCAGCAGTCTCAAATCTTATCAATTTTAAAACGATATGATAAAATATTTGATAAAAATAATGAATCTGTGAAGCAAACTTCATTAGCCAAACATAAAATTGAAACTGGAAACCATCAGCCTATTAAGCATAGACCATATCGAGTCTCCCCTACAGAACGCCAAGCAATCCAAACGGAAGTGGACAAAATGCTAGACGCCGGGATTATACGTCATTCAGAAAGTCCATGGTCATCGCCGGTTATTTTAGTGAAGAAGAAGGATGGTAACTGGCGTTTCTGTGTGGATTACAGACGACTAAACAAAGTTACTAAAAAAGACGTTTACCCACTACCCCGAATCGATGATACACTTGACTCCCTGAAAGGAGCCAAATTTTATTCATCAATGGACCTTCGTTCAGGATATTGGCAAATAGAAGTCGACGAAGCAGATAGAGAAAAAACTGCCTTTATCACCCCTGACGGACTCTACGAATTCCTAGTCATGCCCTTTGGCCTGTGCAATGCCCCTGCAACATTCGAGCGCATGATGGACAAGATATTGAAAGGCCTGAAATGGATGAAGGCCCTCTGTTATTTAGACGACATCGTGGTGTATTCCAAATCGTTCAACGAACATTTACACCGGCTTGAAATCATACTACAATGTCTCGACAAGGCCGAGCTACCCCTCAACCCAAAAAAGTGCCTTTTCGGAACCAAACGAATCAGAGTGTTTGGACACCTCGTCGATAGTAAAGGTATTTATCCCGATCCAGAAAAGATTGAAGCTATCGCCAAGTTTCCGACCCCAAAATCTATAACAGATGTGAGAAGCTTCATTGGCCTATGTTCCTATTATCGTAGATTTATCGAAAATTTTGCTGAGAAATCTGCTCCTTTACACGAAGTCCTCAAAAAAGATAATAAATTCATGTGGAACTCTGACCAACAGGATGCTTTTGATTCCTTGAAAAAAGCATTGATGTCTGAACCTGTTCTTGCCTATTTCGAAGAACAACTGCCAACCGAGATTCATACTGACGCCAGCGGTTATGGAATTGGAGCTGTCCTCGTACAGATCAACGATGGGAAAGAGCGGCCAGTTGGCTATGCTTCAAGAACTTTATCTAAGGCGGAGAAGAATTACTCAACAACGGAAAGAGAATGCTTGGCCGCAATATGGGCCATCAACAAATTTCGACCGTACCTTTTTGGTCGTGAGTTTGTCATCGTCACTGACCACCACGCTCTTTGCTGGTTATCTAATCTGAAGGACCCGACAGGAAGACTAGCAAGATGGGCTTTAAAACTCCAAGAATACAATGTAACGGTTGTTTAAAAAAGTGGACGCAAACACCAAGATGCCGACTGTCTTTCTCGAAATCCTCTCCAACTTGAATCGGAAGAAGCATACAATGATGAGGATGATGATATACCCTCAATAACTGCTCTGACGTGCTTCGAGGCTGAACAAAGAAAATACCCTAAAATTTGTAAATTGATAGAGGAAACAGAAAGATTTGGTGCCGAATCGAAAGGATATGAAATGTTAAAAGGAACCTTATACAAAAAGAATTTCGACCCCCTGGGAAACCAACACCTTTTAGTTATTCCCAAGCACTTACGCTTAGAACTACTGAAAAGTTTACACGACGCTCCCACAGCAGGTCATCTTGGATTTTCGAAGACATATGAGAGAGTTAAAAATAAATATTTCTGGCCAGGACTTCTCCGGGACATACGGAAGTATGTCGCTCATTGTAAAGAGTGCCAAAGAAAGAAACAATCAACTCAAAAGCCACCCGGACTACTTAAGGCCATACCTCCTGCAAGCTCCCCTTTTCAGAGAGTTGGAATGGACCTCCTTGGAAGATTTCCCAAGTCTGATAATGGTAATAAATGGATCATAGTCTGTACCGACTATCTTACTCGATTTGCCGTTACTAAAGCCTTACCCACAGGGGAAGCAAAAGAAGCAGCCAAGTTCTTAATGGAAGATAATGTTCTCAAGCACGGAGCCCCCAGAGAAATCATCACGGACCGAGGACGAGTATTTCAATCCAAGTTGATTGCGGAACTCACCAATCAATGCTCGTCGATACATCGGTTCACGACAGCGTATCATCCCCAGACGAATGGACTGACGGAGAGGTTAAACAAAACCTTAGCCAACATGATCGCTATGTATGTAAGTGTTGAACAGAAGGACTGGGACGTAATCCTGCCCTACGTCACGTTCGCCTACAACACGGCAAAACAAGATACGACAGGTTTTACCCCTTTTAAACTGATTCATGGACGCGAAGCCGAAACAACTGTAGACACTCTTTTCCCAAATCCGCATGAAGATCTCCAAGAGGATTACAGTCAGAAGATTGCCTCGCGAGTCGAAGAAACTAGGCAGCTAGCAAGATTAGAAACCTTGAAAGCCCAAGAAAAGGACAAGGCCAGATATGACTCAAAGCACGAGGCAATGGATTACAACGTCGGTGACCTGGTATGGATTTTCATCCCGATAAGAAAGGTGGGACTCTCAGAAAAACTGATGAAAAGGTACTTCGGGCCATACAGGGTTACTCGGAAACTCTCTGACGTGACCTTCGAAGTTGAACCTGTGGACCAACCAACCAGGAGATGCAAAACAAGAGACCTGGTCCATGTACTGAGAATGAAACCCTACCATGACCCTGAGGACCAAGCTGATCTATTCAAGTGATAATTACAGAGGGACGCTGTTCATCTAGGAAGGGGGCAATGTCACTGAATAATTATTTTAAATATTCTGTGGTATATCATCATTAATATTTGCATAGTCAACACCCCTTACCATTCTTGTATATTATTACTTGTAAATAATTTTTAGAGATAGTTTGGCATTTTATAAATAAATTATTTTTACTTAAACTTTTGTTATACTCGTTATCACTACCGTGACAATATATATATTTATATATATATTTTTGTGCTTATCCCTATTACACGTGGTACAGGCCATGATAATCATGGTGGGTAGAGTAGGTGATAGCTTTTACTGTAAGTGCACCACATGTCTACACATGCGAAAAGTAGTTCGACTTTGCTCTTACAAATGTGCCAGAGCCCCGTTTTATTACTTGCACTTGCTGGTGGAGTTGGACTTTTACAAGAATCGGGGGCCATTGTACTATTTTTTAAACAGAAAAAAGTGCCCAATGCGGAATACGATCCCGGCTTGTAGCGTTCGAAAACCAACGGTTTAGACCTCCCTTCCACCGACCTCCTATCAATATAATTGGAAATATTCAATGCAATTTTATTTGAAATTCAGAAAAGATTTTTAATGCGACTTTTATATTTTTGAAATATTTTGATTAAAAGCCATTTCTATAGACTTCGAAGTCTTCAAATATGTATTCATTGCAGTTTAAGATCAATGAGAAAATAATCTTTAAAATAATTTATAAAAGAAAAGTTGCTTTTAAAATTACTTCTAATTTCCAGCGATAGAGGTGGATAAGTTGGCGATGCTCTTTGAAATCACACTTGATGGCGTTCTGTGTAGACAGGAGAAAAATGGAGGTCTTACTCTATGTTCTTACTCCGAATATATTTTTTCAATAAAACTGATTTCTACAATTTATTAATTACGAACATGTTTATATTTTGTTTGTTTATTCAATTTTTTAGCTGTAAAAATGTTGTGTTTTGTATTTCAGGAGGACTCTTTGTCGTTGACTTAACCTAATTGTATATAGTATCCTCTTTTATAAATTTTATTAATTTTCTTTTCATTTATATATATTTTGACTTTTTTATCATTGCTACCATTGACGTATTTTTTAAATTCTATAAAAATTAATTGATATAAATTTCTTGGCACCAGGCGGCGTTTTATTCGTTTATTTATGTTCTCCTGTAGAAGGGCAGAGATTGAGCCTGCTTCAATAAAATAAAAAGAAACTCATCTCCAGAAACCTTTATTTAATCCTTATCAAAGTGAAGGTAGTATAACTTAGAATTTTATGTCACTGACTTGTCAATAATATGTTGTCTATCTCTCTGGAGTTTGTTCCAGCGCTTTACCCTCGATTATTGTGTGAATGTGTTTTTTTATAAGAGAAACAGATTTGAAGAAACAGATTCATCTCTATGAATTATTCATTATTTGATCATTATTCACTATTAATATATTTTTGTTCCTGTTTTTATTTCGACTTAATACATACACTTCAATACAAAATAAGAAATTGTAAAAAAATCCAACGAAATTAAACAGATAATAAAGATGGAAATTTCAAACACCAACAAGATCGTTCATCGAGTAGTGCTCTCAGGAGGACCTTGCGCCGGCAAGACTCAGGCCCAGAATGCCCTGTGTAACTTCTACGAGAAACTTGGATGGAAGGTGTACCGAGTGCCTGAAACTGCTACAGCCCTTTTAGGAGGTGGAGTGAAATTTGCCGACTTGGGACCTAAAGAAGCGGCGAGATTCCAAAACAACCTCCTCAAGACCATGATGTGCATTGAAGACACCTTCTTCCAACTGGCCCAGGACAGCGGCCAGAACTGTCTGGTCATCTGTGACCGCGGGACACTCTGTAGCTCAGCATATCTCTCGAAGGACGAGTGGCAGAACATCCTTCTTCAGAATAATCTGACTCTGGAGGAGATCCGGGACAAGAGATATGACCAGATAGTCCATTTGGTGTCAGCGGCCGAAGGTGCCGAGCAATTCTATTCCCTCGAGAACAACAAGTGCCGGACGGAAGGGCTGGAACTGGCCCGGTTAATGGAGCAGAGAGCCAGGGAGGTGTGGAAGGGTCACCCCTGTTTGGACATCATCGACAACTCCACCAACTTCCCCGGCAAGATCGACCGTCTCATCCGTGCCGTCGCTGGCAGGACTGGAGTCACCATGGACTAAATATCTCCACCACATTGTAATGTAATTTATTAGACAAATAAAATTTATCTATAATATAAAATGCTTGCCTTGCCTTTAATTCTTTTTAACTTAATCGCTTAAGCATTTTATCGCTAAATCTGAAGCATAAATTTAATTGCATATAAAAAATGTAATTTTTAAAGCTTCTATTGTGGCACTTTGGCCTGGAAGACAATGCGAAAAAATGGTAGAATAATATTTAAACAATAATATTTGCATATTGCTCTTTAAACGTGTTAGAAATGAAGCTAAATGTTAAGGCCAGTAAAGGCTTATGTACAATATATATGGCCGGGTAGTTGGCAATCTTAGGATATGCTCCAGGTACCTGGCTTACCTTTATGTCATATATTCCAGTGTTTTCATTCATTTATAATTTTGTATATTTTATTTTTCTCTCAGATTTACCCAGACCGATCAGTTTATGAGCTCAATTGTCTTAATTAGGTTTTCTTGTATATAAATATTAAATGTAATTAACTTTTACCCTTTTATTATTTGCAGAGATTTATGTATAAGCAATTTATTTTCCTCCAATTTACCCAGACTAATCTTTTTATTAGCTTGATTGTCTCAATTAAGTTACCATATTACCATTAAATGTGATCAGATTTAAAAATTATAATAATAACAATGCTTATTACTGATATTACAGTAGAGTCTCTCATGAGAGACCACCTTGTAAGGCACAAACGAATTTCCCCAGTTTTACTACTATAGAGAATCTCCCATGAGCGATCTTCTCCTCGAACGACCAGCGACTTCTTAAAATCTCTTCTTCGTCTCTCGTGAGCGACCATTAAAAAATAAAATTACTATTTAATGTATTAAAAACATAATAAATTCGAAATTATTAATTGAAAAATCGTTGTGAATTTTTATGCGACACATTTATTGAGCTCTTTTCGAACAAATAACTATACACAATGTGTTTTATTCTTTTGAATTTTTTTCTAGTTTTTTAAAATAATAGTAAGCTTAATTTTAATTTTTCATATTATTTTAAATCGAATAAATCTATAATAAATAATGGCTTCTAAAAAAATGAATCTTAAAGGAAAATTAATGTTTTAAAAATGCCGTCATATGGAATTAGCGCTCGAAAATCGCCGGCCAATATGCGATACAAAATATTTCCAATATTGGGACCACTACTTTAAAAAAAAGCTCAATTATTTGATAAAATAATTCAAAGCTCTTCTGTTTATTTGAAAAGTTTATAAAACGATGCAACACTAAATGAAAACATAAGTGAAGAAGATTCAATATGAAAAATATGACTGAACAATGCAAAATTCGAATAATGCTAGAATTATTCACTCATGAAAATATCAATTTGGATGAATGTGTCCATTGTATAATGTAGTGTTCAAAAGTTATTGAAAAAATGAAACCTTCAGTTGGTGCTAAAATTTACCAAAAAAATTAACATTTTGATTTTTAACCAACCTTTCAGTAGGCAAATAACTATTACTCCTTGTTGGTCTATTAGAAAGTCTTGGGTATTATAAAGTATGTGGTAAAGTTTTCTCTTTCAAAAAGTTTTCAAATAAAAAAATGAATAACTTCACATATTATAAACAATACCTGAGTCTATCCACACACAATTACGAAATATAAAAGTAAATTTATTTTGGGGAATGTATCAAGACACATAAGACTGAAGTTACAAAATATCAAATTTCTATATTTACCAACCAAAATTGTAAGTGCCAGCTATTTGATCAAGGCATCCTTCAAAATTTTAAGAGAAGTAAAATAGATGCAAAATATAATTTATACATTCTCTTTAGCTCAAGCATGTCAAACTCGCGGGCCTCATGCGGCCCACAACGAAAAAAATTGCGACCCACCAGACAATATATATGTTGTCTATCTCTCTGGAGTTTGTTCCAGCGCTTTACCCTCGATTATTGTGTGAATGTGTTTTTTTATAAGAGAAACAGATTTGAAGAAACAGATTCATCTCTATGAATTATTCATTATTTGATCATTATTCACTATTAATATATTTTTGTTCCTGTTTTTATTTCGACTTAATACATACACTTCAATACAAAATAAGAAATTGTAAAAAAATCCAACGAAATTAAACAGATAATAAAGATGGAAATTTCAAACACCAACAAGATCGTTCATCGAGTAGTGCTCTCAGGAGGACCTTGCGCCGGCAAGACTCAGGCCCAGAATGCCCTGTGTAACTTCTACGAGAAACTTGGATGGAAGGTGTACCGAGTGCCTGAAACTGCTACAGTCCTTTTAGGAGGTGGAGTGAAATTTGCCGACTTGGGACCTAAAGAAGCGGCGAGATTCCAAAACAACCTCCTCAAGACCATGATGTGCATTGAAGACACCTTCTTCCAACTGGCCCAGGACAGCGGCCAGAACTGTCTGGTCATCTGTGACCGCGGGACACTCTGTAGCTCAGCATATCTCTCGAAGGACGAGTGGCAGAACATCCTTCTTCAGAATAATCTGACTCTGGAGGAGATCCGGGACAAGAGATATGACCAGATAGTCCATTTGGTGTCAGCGGCCGAAGGTGCCGAGCAATTCTATTCCCTCGAGAACAACAAGTGCCGGACGGAAGGGCTGGAACTGGCCCGGTTAATGGAGCAGAGAGCCAGGGAGGTGTGGAAGGGTCACCCCTGTTTGGACATCATCGACAACTCCACCAACTTCCCCGGCAAGATCGACCGTCTCATCCGTGCCGTCGCTGGCAGGACTGGAGTCACCATGGACTAAATATCTCCACCACATTGTAATGTAATTTATTAGACAAATAAAATTTATCTATAATATAAAATGCTTGCCTTGCCTTTAATTCTTTTTAACTTAATCGCTTAAGCATTTTATCGCTAAATCTGAAGCATAAATTTAATTGCATATAAAAAATGTAATTTTTAAAGCTTCTATTGTGGCACTTTGGCCTGGAAGACAATGCGAAAAAATGGTAGAATAATATTTAAACAATAATATTTGCATATTGCTCTTTAAACGTGTTAGAAATGAAGCTAAATGTTAAGGCCAGTAAAGGCTTATGTACAATATATATGGCCGGGTAGTTGGCAATCTTAGGATATGCTCCAGGTACCTGGCTTACCTTTATGTCATATATTCCAGTGTTTTCATTCATTTATAATTTTGTATATTTTATTTTTCTCTCAGATTTACCCAGACCGATCAGTTTATGAGCTCAATTGTCTTAATTAGGTTTTCTTGTATATAAATATTAAATGTAATTAACTTTTACCCTTTTATTATTTGCAGAGATTTATGTATAAGCAATTTATTTTCCTCCAATTTACCCAGACTAATCTTTTTATTAGCTTGATTGTCTCAATTAAGTTACCATATTACCATTAAATGTGATCAGATTTAAAAATTATAATAATAACAATGCTTATTACTGATATTACAGTAGAGTCTCTCATGAGAGACCACCTTGTAAGGCACAAACGAATTTCCCCAGTTTTACTACTATAGAGAATCTCCCATGAGCGATCTTCTCCTCGAACGACCAGCGACTTCTTAAAATCTCTTCTTCGTCTCTCGTGAGCGACCATTAAAAAATAAAATTACTATTTAATGTATTAAAAACATAATAAATTCGAAATTATTAATTGAAAAATCGTTGTGAATTTTTATGCGACACATTTATTGAGCTCTTTTCGAACAAATAACTATACACAATGTGTTTTATTCTTTTGAATTTTTTTCTAGTTTTTTAAAATAATAGTAAGCTTAATTTTAATTTTTCATATTATTTTAAATCGAATAAATCTATAATAAATAATGGCTTCTAAAAAAATGAATCTTAAAGGAAAATTAATGTTTTAAAAATGCCGTCATATGGAATTAGCGCTCGAAAATCGCCGGCCAATATGCGATACAAAATATTTCCAATATTGGGACCACTACTTTAAAAAAAAGCTCAATTATTTGATAAAATAATTCAAAGCTCTTCTGTTTATTTGAAAAGTTTATAAAACGATGCAACACTAAATGAAAACATAAGTGAAGAAGATTCAATATGAAAAATATGACTGAACAATGCAAAATTCGAATAATGCTAGAATTATTCACTCATGAAAATATCAATTTGGATGAATGTGTCCATTGTATAATGTAGTGTTCAAAAGTTATTGAAAAAATGAAACCTTCAGTTGGTGCTAAAATTTACCAAAAAAATTAACATTTTGATTTTTAACCAACCTTTCAGTAGGCAAATAACTATTACTCCTTGTTGGTCTATTAGAAAGTCTTGGGTATTATAAAGTATGTGGTAAAGTTTTCTCTTTCAAAAAGTTTTCAAATAAAAAAATGAATAACTTCACATATTATAAACAATACCTGAGTCTATCCACACACAATTACGAAATATAAAAGTAAATTTATTTTGGGGAATGTATCAAGACACATAAGACTGAAGTTACAAAATATCAAATTTCTATATTTACCAACCAAAATTGTAAGTGCCAGCTATTTGATCAAGGCATCCTTCAAAATTTTAAGAGAAGTAAAATAGATGCAAAATATAATTTATACATTCTCTTTAGCTCAAGCATGTCAAACTCGCGGGCCTCATGCGGCCCACAACGAAAAAAATTGCGACCCACCAGACAATATATTTTAATATTTTTTTTTTATAAATTTAGCATATGAAATTATGTCCATGTTTGGAAGTACTTATCGGTACGAGCAGTTATTTTCACTTATGAAAGGAAATAAGTCTCCAATCAGATCGAGAATTACTGACGTTCACCTTGGGTCAGTTTTAAAATTAATCACTGCGAACAAGATTTCCCCCGAAGTAGGAAAGATGGTAGCAGAAAAGAGATGCCAACTATCAGGGAGAAAATATTAACTTTACTTTCTTTTTTCTTATTAGTATTTCTTTTAATAAACCTACATAAATGTTACTATAAAAATTTAATTACTTGTTTTCTTTTTTTTGCGGCCCACATAATCTTATTACTTTTTATTTGGCCCGTGTTAGGATTTGAGTTTGACATGCTTGCTTTAGCTGATTCTCATTTAGTGAAATTTTAAAAGCCTTGTAAAGAGATGAATGAAGTTTATTTTAATCTGTATAACTAATAGAGATTGATTATTTTTATTTAAAAAAAAACAATATTTTAAAATATATAGAATGTTTTTTTTGGAGGGATGGAAGTTTACTTCAACAAATACTTTATTCCAACATTTCAGCTACCTACTGTAATCCATATTAAGAAATTATTTTTTTGATGAAGCTTATTTGATGCCAAGTTTTGAATGATCTGATATTTAAACATTTAGAGCATGCAGCGCTCGATAATCAAACTTTGGAATACAATATAAAAAAAGGTTGAAGTAAATCTTTTTAAACTATATTATAGAGCCAACTTACAAAATGGCGATTTCCATAGAAGGTTTACTTATTAAACCTATGTAGGAAAAATAAATTATAATGTAAAAAATTAATTTTAGTGTTGAAAGAATCTACCATAACTTATCATCAATGAGTTATCATGACCGAGTCTCCGATGAGAGACCGTCTCCTAGAGAGCCCAGGTTTGCCGTGTTTTTAGGTGGTCCCTCATGGAAGACTCTACTGTAATATTGTTTTTCCTGCATGTGTTGCGTTCCCGGTTTGGATAGATGAAAAGGGAGGATGCACTATGTGACTTATTAAAGTTTCCTTACTTAAGTATATATATATATAGCAATTTAGGCCAACAACCCCATGTATATAACCCGCAGCAAGACCTTAATGTAGTATAATAGAAGCACAGCTGTCAATGATGCACTATCGACATATGTCTTTACATCATCACATGTAATGCAATTTGTGCAAACAGGATAAATAAAGAAAAAAAAAGGGAAACTCTGTAATTGATTAAGAGTTTGAGTTAAAGCAGGGATCGAGCATATAATATTGTCAGGACAAAGGTCTAAAGATGGAATAACGCACTGAAACACATAAAAGTACAAACATTGCAAAAACCTGACAGATAGATACCCTCAAAGTAGCCCTGATAAAGTCGTAATTTGCGATATTAAGGTGTGGGGGGTAGTACCATAAAGCAAAAAGGAATGAAATATGTATGAGAGGAAACAAGAAAATTTCTCTAGATATTTATTTAAATAAAATTAAAATTTGGGAACATGTCTATACTGACGAGATATGCTATTTACATAGTAAAATTTAGATAGAGGTGACCTGAAGTTACTTTATAGCCCTTTAGGGCCCATGCGAAATCTAGGTTGGCTACTACACAAAAAAAAAAAAAAAAAAGGGGGGGCGCTAAGTCATAATGACAAATGGCTTACCTTTTCTCGAAAGTGTCGGCAAAGGTCTGATCTCCCGTCTGAAGACTGTCCTCTCACTGAGCGACTACGATTTAATCTGCCTTTTGGCAAAGAACCCTCTTTTATTCATGTCTCTCTCCGTTTTCATTCGCCGAAAGAAACACCAATCAAAATGGCCAACGGCTCCAGTATACAATTTCACAGACGCCCCAGGCCTCTCCCATCAAAATAGAACATATAGTATTACCAAAACAAAAAAAATCTAAAGAGAGAAACAGCTACGGCGATAGTGTAAAATTTCAGACCCCAGGCCCCCCCCCCCCCCCCTCCACATGGATTGAAATACGATCCTCCCTTTTTCTTGGGACGGTATATATATCGCCCCCCCGTCTTGGCTAAAAATCGACCCAGGCCCCTTTTACCTGGACTGTAATGTGATGCTTCCTTTCTCGGGAAGGATATTTTATAAGGTTCAGTCTTTTAGAGATCTTCCTTCTCCATTTTTTTTTTTCTGGTCACCTTTACCTAAATTTTTGGTGAGGGGAATATATGTACATATGGAACAACAGCTTCCAGCGCGGATGTCCCTGGATGTCACTGGTGTCTTCTTCACCAGGCATCAGCTTTCGGCATGGAAGTCTGGTGTCATCAATTGTCTAGGTTTCTGGGCAAAAAGATGGTCTGTAAGTCTGTGTGGGAGGGAAGCCATGTATCCATTTGATTTGATTATACATACGCCTTCTGTTGGGGTATGGTTACAAAAAACGTGCCCCAACAATCCTCCCCCTGCCAAGTAATGGACAAATGCGTTTGTGCTATTCATTATTCATCTGCCTTTCATCAGTTACTATGAAAGCAGGCCCATTTCTAGCAAAATGCATTTTCCATTACTAGGTGAAGCCAGGTGTACCGAAACCTATAGGGAAGATAAGGCTAATCAAAATGATGGTATGCTATTCTAGATGTTTATTATTCCGAACATTAGTGGGCATTGTGCGTCCTGGCAAAGGGTTTTTTTTTTATGTGTTATTATTCTGTCAGCACACTGTTAACAACATAGGTTATGGGGGACAGTCATATCATATGTATGGAAGTAAGCAAGGTCATCTGTCTTACCATTCATGGGTATATATACCACCCTTCCACTTTCTTCTTTGGTCTTGAGGAGTAGGCCTTCCTTGTGGTAGGTCCTCTCAACCCCATCCTTGCCTCTTGTGGTGCTGGATTCATTGCTACCTTCTTTCTGCTAACAATACAGTTAGAACATTTCCCTATTACATATTATATATAAAAATTTGGGCGCCAAGAAGTCGTTTAGAAATAACTGACTAGTCCAACTCCTAAAACATGCCAGCATCTTTATTTAAGTACCAATCATGACATTCGTGTGGTATAGTTATACATATACAATCAAAGGAAAGGATAATTATAGTTAGCTGAAAGAAATATCTTGATACATAATAATTAGCCTATGACATGATGACTTTTGCTAAATTAAAAAAATTACAGAAACAAATTGTGAAAGTAATTATTAAATAAGGCACGAAATATGTAATGATAAAATGAATCCTTCCATGTTATATGATGGGTATAATATATATATTGAAGAAAACACGTATCATGCAGATAGTGATTAAATATGATAAAAATCATCCCATGATAGATGATAAAGAAAACCACTACAAAATTATATATGATGACAAAATATATATACATATATTAGTAAGGCGGATAAAAGACAATAAGGATAAAGTAGATCATGCCTTGAGGGAAGAATAAGCCACGACAACATGTTAAAAAAAATGCAACATGGCAGGTAAATATTACTAATATCATGAATATCAAAGGAAATAAATTTGTTGAAATGAATAGTATATAATTATAATATAATATAAATGATATAAGATAATAACCTATTCAATAAGAAAATGAAAACACATTATATATATTTGTGCGCTGAAGGATCAAGGTTTAGTATCTCAATTAAGTTTTCAATCTTATTCAGTCTGGAATCACGAGTTGGTCACTGGGTAATATTCGTCTATCCCGATCCTACTGGAGGGTGTGTTTTCTCTTATGTGTTAGATTCCTCAAATTACAATACTCTCTCAACCCAGATAGGTACGTCATTTAGAATCTTGGTCAAATGGAACATAGCCCAGACCTCTATTAAACTACCCAGTCCATTTAAATCTAGGGTAACAACCGTATGAAGAGAAATTTTCTGTTTTGGCAGAGCGACTAATCAATTTCTACTATTTTGTTTGTGGCTCCGTTTACCTTGCCTCTGGGGTGTGTACAGTTCAGCTACCTCCCCCTTCCAAGAAATTCATATTACTTTCATCTACTAATATACTCTCTATTCATTGACCTGAATCCTATAAATCTACATCTTATAAGTTTGAATTTTATCAATCTTAAATTTTGGTTCCTTTTACAAATTCCTTCAGAATTCTACTCCCTGTATAACTGCTCTTAATTCTACTGTCCTCAATACAACACTTCTAAAACTTTGACTCACTGGCTTGTTCTGGTGTCTCGTTCGCGGTCATTATAGTTAACTAATACTTTAAAATCTTATCCTAACATGGAACGAGTCTAAACTCGTTGAAGGTCCTAATAATTACTTATTCTGCCTCTCGAATCGGTCTTATGCTCGAATTCATTCCAACAAAACGTATGGCAGGGCGAATCCTTTATTAGAAGAAACTTCCGCTAGCTATGGGGGATCAAACTGGTACCAAAAAAAATTCAATAGACGGAAACACTTCGTCTAGAATAACTGGGCAATCTCTGCCTACTTGCCAATCTTACAGGACCTCCGTCTGGAACACCCTCGCTCCAGCCACGCTAAAAAACGTCGAAACTACGGTGTCAGATCGGTTACCCAAGGTCGCGCCGTTATACCCCAGGCTATACGGCATGGCTAAAACAAATCCCCCATCCTGCATAAAATTCAATCTATACCTCTTCGTTTCCTCTAATGAGGAGAAGTTTTGTGGGTTTCCTGGTCTGATCATAACCTCCCACAACCTTCCAGTCTGAGAATCAAGATATGATCATTATCTACGACTCTTAAAATTCAAGTTGATATAATGAAATAGAGTAACTGATTACCCTAATAAAAGAAATCAATATTTGCACTCCTCTAAAAGGAGACCTAACAAAGTGGAGCGAATATTTTCCTAACAATAGAGTTTTTACAGTCCTGTGAGGCTATAGTTCCTAACAAATAAAGAAATCAAATTTAAAATTGAACCTATTAGTTCCCTAATCCTATGCTAAAGTAATTTTGGTCTAACAGTATAATAGTTTTTAACTTTGACAACAATCATTAGTCATTCCATTCATACATATTTCATTCGCAGACTGCATTCATACTATAGTTAAAAATTGCTATAAATGCCAAAGTACTACAATTATCTATCAAATAAACCCTAACAATAATAAAGTCTTTCAGGACCAATGAGAAATCAAATAAAGTTATCTAATTAAAACAAAGTGGGGACTAAAGCCCTATTGACTTAAATAAATGCCTCATACAAACTCTACATAAAAGTTATCTATACGTGGATAAACATTATTTATATTTAAACAAATAAACAAAATATGATTGTTAACAATCAAATGTTAACAATTCTAAATAATCTGGAAGCTAACCTACTAAAAAAATCAGTGTAACTTCAAAAACTGCCCTTGCCTTGACACCAAGCGACTTTTCACGACAATTCTATATAAAGACATACACAAATTATAATGGCGAATAAAGGACCATTAAGCGTGACACCTCATAAAAGCGGATTGAGTCTCTCCCCTAGCCACCGTGGGTGAAGTCACTTTCTTCTTACTTCCTCGTGCGTCTGCCCCCTTTGCAGTAGTCCGACCTCAGCACTCTATTGAAAGATGGATTTATAGGGTTTACGATTCACTACCCAACACTAACATTCTCAAGTGCTTTCCAAGGATCGACTACAGTCTGGGCCTACTTAACTTCTACCCCTGGCTTAGGGTCCCTATACTTCACAATTTCACTCTGAGAGATTGACCTTTCATGTTCTCATTAGAAACCTATTTCAAAGCTACTACCTGAAGGCCAGGGATTATAGGGTTTCTGAATTACCCAACACAAGCCATAGGATGCCTATTAGGTTTGTTGTTTTAGACATAGCCCCCCTCTAAGTTGTGATTTCCTACACCTTCCTTCACCTATTACTCCTGATAATAACTAAAATTTCAGATTTACACTAAATAGTTAATTCACAATGGTATACATTATTCTCACTGGTCTTTGAAACTCGGGTTTTAACAAGAAATAGTTTGTATAGAAAAAAAAAAAAGGAATCCTAATGAAGTTCTACTTTAAAAAAAAAAAAAGGTTTTTAAATGAAAAAAAAAAAGGTTGAAATCTCTAAACTTCTCATTCTATCGAGCTGATTCTCCGTACACACTCCAAAATCCTAGTTAGTGGCGACAGTCTAAGCAGAATTTACACTGTGTGGGCCTTTTCACCCTTGTAGACCTGCGTAAAGTTAAACTGTTCACACTAACTCTGTCAACTTCCCCTCGTCTCATTACTTCTGAGTTCGCTCTGGTTGTCACCCCTTGTGGAACCACTACATTAACGGACCTATTAGGGAGATAAGCTGGACCTGTAAGATGAATCCAATGATCTTCATCACTGGAACCTTGACTTGAATTACCATCACTAGTTTCCTCCTCCTCTGTGGGGAAAATCCTAATTGGTATATGGTATTGTTTTAACCTATCTATATGGTATTTATCCAAATTCCCAGTTTCTAGATTCTTCAAGAGATATACAGTATCACCAGCTCTTCTTAGTACCTCATATGGACCCCCATACCTTGGCTCAAATTTGTGACGCCCCTTCGTCTCATGCATTCTCTCCACTAGGACTAAGTCCCCGTTATTGAAAGTTCTCAGCCTTTTCTCTCAGTTCTCTCTCAGTCTGTTGTCTGAAATATTCCAGATTAGTAGTGGGGATTGGAGAAGAGAATCTCATGTATTAATGGGGGCAGGGAACCGAGGGGTGAAAGATGGGTTCATGGCCCAAAGGGGAAGGAAATGGGGGAGGTACATGTTCATCCATGTGGGTGGATAGTAATCTTAGATCAATGCTCTTTCTGGGTGTATTGAAACTAACTAGCCATGATGGTAGAGGCGCTGTTCTCACTGCCTCTACTGTACATCAGAATGAACTATAATTATTACTAGTGTATTATTATTCCAACAGCCTATGACCTTTAAACCTTTATACCTTCATATACACTCGACGGGGTAGTCACCTTGTTAAAAAAAAAATCTATAATGTCATAGATCAGCTAGAGGGAGAACATAACAAAATTGTGCGAATAGTCTGTTTCAACTACTGATTGTAAGCCTATTAAACTCGTTCTCTTTAGGTTGGCTCGCTCATTAATCTTCAATCTACGTTCAATAGTCATATTGAGTTCACATGGATGCTAGATGTAAACTGTATCAAAATAGTGTAGTTTTCTTGTTTCCGAATTATATGACAGTTAGAAAAAAAGAAACAAACATTCTGGAAATATCTCGCACTGGCTACTATAAAAAAGAAATTGAATGGGGTACAGCTCTGATCTTACAGGATACCTCATGGCTCATAGAATTGAATCGCTCATTTCTCACTAAAATATTCACACAGGGTATGGAGGTCTCCAGCGGTTCTATAGCTATTGTTCAACTAAATTAATTAATGGCAGGAATTGAAGTTAGTTTAAATGCTCATGTGCTGTTTTGTCATGCGTCTTTATGTCATCTGCAAAGGAAAGTGTCGCCTCAAAGGACCTAATTATGGGACTAACATCCGCTGCACATTTCAGGAAGGAGTGGTCGTCCATACAATAGCAAGATATCATTTTGCTGCCAATGTACAATGTTGAGCATTTTCCATGTCGTCATTTTTGTCGATCCCCAATCTTCTAGGGTGTTTCTTTAAGCATTTCTTGATGTCATTTAATGCTTCATGCGATCCCGCCCGGCATTCAATAAGTAGTATTTGATCGTACCACCTCCAGGAGACCATCTTATTGCGGCCGAATCATTTCCACCCAACTTATAACGCCGTCCATATCGCGTAATTGAAATTAGTGTAAAACTCAAAGAATAAGACCTTAATCTCTTAATTCTTTACTAATTTCAGTTGGCTCAACATAAATCTTCTCAATTATTAATTTAGTACAGTGGCGCGACATGTCACACTTCTTCTAGTTCTTTCGCAAGCTCGATTAATCCCAGTGAAAGCCAGTTCAGGCGTCAATCCCGTGCTAACCCGTCATGCATGACTTCAAATTTGGAAATTATTAGACCTGAATATTTGCAGTGGCATCTGCTTCCACTGAAAGTATTTAAGACACAAGGCTGCCTCTTATCTTGTTTAAATCACTGTCTTTACTCCCATATGCCTGTGTAAACTTTAACCATGACCTTATCAATTCTCAAAATTCTGCCTATCGAATATCCTGAGAATCAATGTTCTTCTTGTCTACGGCGGATTAACACAATAACTGTTCCCTAGAGTTATCTGCGTCGAGTGGTCAGTCTGTACTACTAATTCTCCACTCTAACTCCAGGATTCCTTTATCTACTCAGGCTGTTCAAAAATTTTCAAGACAGTTGTTCAAATCCCCAATGATAATCTGCTAAATTTCGATAATTATTGAAATTCTCATTAAACAGACTAACTACACCTTCCTGACACAGAAGTGTCCAGCATCAAGATATGGCGTACTGCCCATTTCTTCATTTGATGACTGTGTCAAATTACAGCTGAAGAAACATACTAAGCATATAACTGGTTTAAATTTCATGTATTCTCATCATGCCTTCTGCTGGCAAATATTTACTGTAAAATTCAATACTATCAAGATGGTTTTATTTGTCTTCATCCAAAAAATGTTTCAGAAATAGAATCTTGGAAATCTCTACTAAAAACAAAAATTATACATTTGTCAATTCAGGATAACCTTCCCTTGTCAGAGTGTATACAGGATATTTAAGATCATATGCAGTTGGAGGCATCATGAAAAAAAAAGAGTCGGTTGCCTGACGCGTCTTTTTATGGTGATCAAACTTCTCTCTTCACGGGTACGCTAACTGGATCTTCAATTCTATTTTCACCTTAAGGCTCATATATCTACCACTCTCCCAATCCACTATGCGTTAAAAAATAAAATCGATTAACTATCATTCAGCATGTTAGCCCTAATCTGGATGCACAGGCTAGTATGATTTGATAGAAAGTGCTATTAAAATGAAGTTAAGATATTTGTATCCAGCAATAATTATCAGAACTCACCTCTGCTGTGAGAAAATTATATCAGAGCTATGATGAAAAAAAATGCTAAGTCATTTCAGTAGACTACTGTAAAACACTGATCACCGTTCTAAATTTGAACCATGGGAAATCCAACCTCATTTCTCATACTGTATATAATAATTTGAGAAAGTAAAATAAAGAAATTGTAATCAATGGTGCTCGCAACAGAATTCAAAATGATTGAGACACAGAACATTATAAATAATGTCCAGCAAGCAGGATACCAAACCACCTTTATATTACAACATTTCCACAAAAGTATAACTATCAATAACCCAATAAACAAAACCACAAAATATCTATAGGGCGATATGTTACATTCCATACTCACAAACATCTATAACAATAGCCAACTACTTAAGAAACTCTGGCATCCAAACATATTACTGTAATTCCCCTAACATAGGCTCCACCATAAAAGTCCACTATCTAAAAATAATCCTACTATCATAAAACCCACTAACCAAAACAGAGAATAAAAGGCAATATATTCCGTAGAGTGTAACAGCTGCCATGCCAAATACGCAGGGGAGACAGGAAGGAGAGTCAGCAATAGAATATATGAACATAGACGCAACGTTATTAATCAAGGCAATAGGTCTCTAATTTTCCAATACTGCAAAGGAACAGGTCACACTTTCGCATTAGGAGAACCTAGAATACATTACAATAACATAAACAGCAAATATCAAAGGCTTATAATTGATTCTCTATTATTCAGAAAACACAATAGCATTAATAGAAAATAGATTTGCCCGAAACATATAACACAATATATCCTAGTACCAGCTAATAATATCAACAATAATATAAGTAACTTATATGTAATAGCCAATAACTATTATAAAACTACCTAAAAGACAGCGGCGAGAGATGCGGTATACACCGCCTCCACATAACTTTAATTACCTGATAAAATGCCAGTGAAACGGGAAGCATAAATTAAAATTCACGATTTATAATAGACTGTTAATCTCAGGATGCGTGGACTACTTCACCAATACTTAAAAATAGTATGGCTTTTCATTAGGTATATATTTCTAAAGTATAGGGGATGAAACATATACTAAATTCGAGCCCCACGTTGGGCGCCATTGTTGCGTTCCCGGTTTGGATAGATGAAAAGGGAGGATGCACTATGTGACTTATTAAAGTTTCCTTACTTAAGTATATATATATATATAGCAATTTAGGCCAACAACCCCATGTATATAACCCGCAGCAAGACCTTAATGTAGTATAATAGAAGCACAGCTGTCAATGATGCACTATCGACATATGTCTTTACATCATCACATGTAATGCAATTTGTGCAAACAGGATAAATAAAGAAAAAAAAAGGGAAACTCTGTAATTGATTAAGAGTTTGAGTTAAAGCAGGGATCGAGCATATAATATTGTCAGGACAAAGGTCTAAAGATGGAATAACGCACTGAAACACATAAAAGTACAAACATTGCAAAAACCTGACAGATAGATACCCTCAAAGTAGCCCTGATAAAGTCGTAATTTGCGATATTAAGGTGTGGGGGGTAGTACCATAAAGCAAAAAGGAATGAAATATGTATGAGAGGAAACAAGAAAATTTCTCTAGATATTTATTTAAATAAAATTAAAATTTGGGAACATGTCTATACTGACGAGATATGCTATTTACATAGTAAAATTTAGATAGAGGTGACCTGAAGTTACTTTATAGCCCTTTAGGGCCCATGCGAAATCTAGGTTGGCTACTACACAAAAAAAAAAAAAAAAGGGGGGGCGCTAAGTCATAATGACAAATGGCTTACCTTTTCTCGAAAGTGTCGGCAAAGGTCTGATCTCCCGTCTGAAGACTGTCCTCTCACTGAGCGACTCCGATTGAATCTGCCTTTTGGCAAAGAACCCTCTTTTATTCATGTCTCTCTCCGTTTTCATTCGCCGAAAGAAACACCAATCAAAATGGCCAACGGCTCCAGTATACAATTTCACAGACGCCCCAGGCCTCTCCCATCAAAATAGAACATATAGTATTACCAAAACAAAAAAATCTAAAGAGAGAAACAGCTACGGCGATAGTGTAAAATTTCAGACCCCAGGCCCCCCCCTCCACATGGATTGAAATACGATCCTCCCTTTTTCTCGGGACGGTATATATATCGCCCCCCCGTCTTGGCTAAAAATCGACCCAGGCCCCTTTTACCTGGACTGTAATGTGATGCTTCCTTTCTCGGGAAGAATATTTTATAAGGTTCAGTCTTTTAGAGATCTTCCTTCTCCATTTTTTTTTTTCTGGTCACCTTTACCTAAATTTTTGGTGAGGGGAATATATGTACATATGGAACAACAGCTTCCAGCGCGGATGTCCCTGGATGTCACTGGTGTCTTCTTCACCAGGCATCAGCTTTCGGCATGGAAGTCTGGTGTCATCAATTGTCTAGGTTTCTGGGCAAAAAGATGGTCTGTAAGTCTGTGTGGGAGGGAAGCCATGTATCCATTTGATTTGATTATACATACGCCTTCTGTTGGGGTATGGTTACAAAAAACGTGCCCCAACACATGTGCCCTACATTTCTACTCGGAGAAAATCTGTTTAAGACCAAAATGTCTTAATGAAGCTTTTTGTTGTTTTATAGAAGAGAATAACGATAAAGCTGTATGTCAAATCATAGTAGATGTGACTTCATGCCTAGGTAGTTGGTGTTGTTATATGATTATTAAATATTCTTTAGAAAAAAAATCCATTCAAAATTTCTCCATTACAATAATTGACTATTGATCCAAGTTTTACACAAATTAGTTTTCTATGACCTTTCTATTTACTTATTAACAAATTGTTTAAGTAAGAACGAGGTTTGATGATGGTAATTGTGTTAATTTGTAAATATTTCTAATATCCCCTCAAATCTTATTCATACTAGTATGTTTCTTGAATAACCTCCTTTACAAAGAATCCCTCTAAAGTGTGTGCGGGTTATATACTTAAATATTAAAAGAAAAAATTGCTATAAAGTATAAAATATATCAATATGCGTTTCTTTATCCGTTAAAAGTGCAAGATTCAGGATCTTTTTAATCCTTCCACAGGCACTAGCTTTAGATTGAGAGAATGAGAATTTTTCTATTCAAATCTCTATTTTTCCAGATATCAAGGACACCTAATTGAAGAGCCACTTTGCTTCAGCGAACAAAGCTTCAAAACACATACGGGCAGAAAGATGGCGGCCCCACTTTGCCTCGGCAAGCACGTGTTTTGCGAACACATCACTACGCATGCGCGGGCGTCATCCAGAACTTTCTAGCGGCTGGCTTCTTCCGACACACTTGATCTGACTGACGCGGTAAACAAGAAGGCTTAAGCTGGCGGCCGTTATTTCAACCGTTGCTTCTTTTCTCTTTATAATGTCTCTTGCTTTAAATAAATTAATTTTAATTAAAATTTTATCAGCAGCCTTTCCACAAGCCACACCAACACAGCACATCATCACAACAACCATCCTACATATATTTATACACAGTTCAGCCATAAATTATGTTGCAAACAATTTTATAAATTATAAATGAGTAAGAACAAAAACTAATGGAATATAAATACATTTTATTATCCAAAATAGGACATAGATTTTAAATATATACAATCGTTCAAAATGTCCTCCCTATTTTTGACACAGGATCTCAAACGTTCGGGCCATTAATCTATGGCGGCACGCACCTTTTCCAAGGGTATTTCTTTCATTGCTCTCACCAATGGTGATTTCAATTGATCCAAATTATGATATCTTTTAGAGTACTCCTTCTCCTATAAATATGCCCACAAACTGTAACTAACGGGGTTTAAATCAGGGCTTCCAGAGGGCCATTCATTGGCCTTTATCAACTCCTGAACATTCGTCTCCAACCATTGTTGGGTTGACTTAGCTTTGTGAGCAGGAGCTGAATCTTGTTGAAATATCCAATGTATTCCATTAAACATTTTTTGTATTCAGAGGCTTTACTATTTGTTCCAAAATATCTTCTTGATAGTTTTTAGCTGTAGTTTTTACCCCTTTGGCACAGAAGTGGAGATCTGTTACACCTTGGTAGCTAACTCCCCAACAAACCATGACAGAAGAAGGATGGTGGCTTTTTTCAAGTTTTCTGACTTTCAAAGAAGCTACGAGGATATATCCTATCATTCTGACGATTAATATTTTTCTAGAAAGTGAACATTTTCTCGTCTGTGAAAAGGATTCTCTCATGCCATCGACCATCATGCCGCGCCAACATTTTTGAACTAACCCTTCTAATATCTCTAAGAGCAGGGGTTATCAAATGACCTGTGCGTCGTTTGAAAGCTCTCTGTAGAATAGTGTGAAATATATAAGTGATGTGAATTTAAGAAAATGGAATTAAGAACAATAGACTGACGGTGTTTTGTAAATATATAATTAATCTTTACTAAATTTAAATGTGTGTGATAAATAAATAATTATAATTAAATAATAAATATATAAGTTGTAGTTTATAAAAGATAAACAACACAACATATTTGGCGACGAGGATTAAAAAAATAATAATAATAATTAAATAAGCGTAACAGAAGATGGCAAATAATTTGACGTCTCCATTACCGTTGAACCTTAATGCTACAGATTTGTATTCCGAGTACAAATATTGGATGAATTCATATTTAATTTATGAATTAGCAAGCGGTGTTTCAACAAAGAAAGATGACGTTAAAAGGGCAACACTTTTGCATTGCCTTGGACCACAAGTCCAAAGAATTTTCTTTAATTTGCCAGAAGAAAAAGATACGTATGAAAAAGCAAAAGAAGCTTTAACTAAATATTTCACACCACAAAAAAATATTGTATCAGAACGATTTAAATTTAGGCAAAGAAAACAAAATACAGATGAAAATATTGATTCATATGTCATTGCCCTAAGAGAATTAGTCAAATCCTGTGAATTTGGAAATTTAGAAGAAGACATGATCAGAGATCAGATAATAGAAAAATGCTATAATAGGCAATTAAAAGAAAAGTTGTTGCAACAAGATAATTTGAATCTTCAAAGAACAATTGAGATATCAAGAATGTTTGAAACAGCCAAAGAAGAATTTAGAGTATTGACAAATGAAGATATGACCTCAATAAATAGAGTAAACTATAAAAATAATTTCCAAGCAGCTAATGAATCAACTGTTGAAGGACCAAAAGCTCATAATGTGTACCATCAAAAAGGAAGCACCTCCAAGGTAAGTGCACCTAATTTGGAAGAATGCTATAGATGTGGCTTAACTACACATCCTCCATATAAATGTGGAGCTAGAAATATGAAATGCACATTTTGTAACAAGATGGGTCATCTTAATAGAGTTTGTAGAAATAAAAATAAATATAAAAATATTGAAGGAAAGAAAAGAAATATTCAAAATATTTCAGAAAATAATGAAGACTCAGATGAATACACTTTCTTTTTAGGCTCTGATAACAAAGAAAGTATCTATATAGATGGAAAGGAAATAACAATGACTATTGATACAGGTAGTGATACAACATTCATAGGACTTGAAAATTTGAAAAATATTTTTCCTAAATCTCAAATGCCAACTTTAAATGGTACAGAAAGGAAATTTTATGCCTATGGACAAACTTCACCTCTTCCATGTTGTGGATATTTCTTTGCAGATGTTTCATGGGGTGAAAGGTCTATAAAGGAACAGATTTTTGTGATTGAAGGTAAAGCAGAACCTCTTTTAGGAAAGAAAGCAAGTTTCGAATTAGAAATTATAAAGCGTGGAACAAAAATAAGGAATATTCAACAGGAAGTTATTCCGAAGGATATATATAATTTGATACAAGAAAACATGAACCTTTTTCAAGGTCAAGGAAATGTGAAGGGTTATATTCAAAAAATAACTCTAAAAGAAAATGTTACTCCTGTAGCTCAGAGATGCAGACATTTTCCATATAAAATGGTAGAAGCCATCAATCAAGAGCTAGACAAAATGATAGAAGATGGCATTTTTGAGGAAGTCCATGAAGCTTCTGAATGGATCTCAAACATTGTGGCAGTTCCAAAAAAGGGTACTGAAGAAATCAGACTATGTGTTGATCTGAAAGAAGTGATAGAGCATAATCAAGCCTATAAAGAAAGAATGAAGAAATATGCTGATAGCAAGAATAAGGCCTTGCCTCATGACTTCAAGAAAGGTAATATTGTTTTTGTCGCAAACACTGAAATGAAAAGCAAGTTGACACCAAATTATGACAACCAAAGATTTATCATTCTAGAGACTATATCTCCAAATTCATTCAAGTTAGTCAATACTGAGACAGGTAGCTTTATCATTAGGAATGCAAAGCATTTAAGACATGCCAATGTCTTACAAGATTTTAACAAAGGAATTGATTTGAATACCACTTTGATTAAGACTCCAGAAATTAGAATGGAACTTCCTAGTACTTCAAGGTATCTACCAGAACAAGAAGCAACCTTAGAAGATATTGTACCAGAAGAGCAGATTGCTATATCTGATATGGACTGTTTATACCCAAATGAATCACCTAATGAGAATGAAAACAAGACTGTCATCACTAGAAGTGGAAGACAAATACATGTTCCTTCTAGATTTAAGGACATGATTAGACACTAACTAAACAAGGGAGGAATATGTAGAATAGTGTGAAATATATAAGTGATGTGAATTTAAGAAAATGGAATTAAGAACAATAGACTGACGGTGTTTTGTAAATATATAATTAATCTTTACTAAATTTAAATGTGTGTGATAAATAAATAATTATAATTAAATAATAAATATATAAGTTGTAGTTTATAAAAGATAAACAACACAACACTCTCAGTCCAAGGTCTTCGTTGATTATCCTGGAAACGGTTCTTGGAGCTAAATTCATCTGCTTTGCTAATATCTCTTGTTTGCGGCGTGGATTCCGACAATTTTTTCGAGAATGGCTTTTATAGCTGCTTGCGTTCGTTGCACGCGAGGTCGACCAGATCTTTCAAGGTCATTAATAGTGCCAGCCTTGTTGAACCTTTCAATGGTTCGATAAACAAATTGACGCGTAATATTCAAATTTTGTAAAAGTTTAAAAATGGATGAAGGACTTTGGCCTACCTTGTGTAAGGCTATTACAGCTATAAGGTTTTCTTTAACACCCCAATCCATTATCAAAAAACAAATATATTCAATGAAACTTTGCCCACAGTAAATGACCACTTTAGACACAACATTTAAACTTAATCTGCGGCAATGTAAGTTTATATCCAGATATCACAGAGAACATCAATTTATTCATATTGAAGGATTGTGAAAGTTTACGATATAGTAAGGAAAATTAAACAAATATTAATAGTATGATGCACTAGCGCGCCATCTGTTATCAAAATTCGAAACTATTTTAAACGCGTAAGATTATTTTTGAAATTGAACAATTTCTACTGCCCTTACTGCAATTCCAAGAGTCTAGCAACAGTATCATTATAAAAGGAAGTTCCAAAAATGCAATATAATAGCGGTATGGTAGATTAAACTGGCGAAACCGCTGGGAGGGTTCACCACTGATGAGTCAGGCCCTCCCATTAATTTTTCCATTGCAGTAAGGGCAGTAGAAATTGTTTAAATTCAAAAAGAATCTTACGCGTTTAAAATAGTTTCGAATTTTTAAATATTAATAGCTTTAAAAGTTATATTTTAACTCTTTCTTTCTTTTTGACTTGGGGAATTCAAGCCTTTATTTCCTTTTGACATGCTTGTTTGGTTATTTTGATTTTATTTTACTGTAGATACACTTGTAATAAATAATTGCATACAGTATATAGAACTCTTTCATTATTCTTCACTCTCATGGAGGACATCTATTTTACAGAATAGTTTTCATCAACAAAATTAAAATTTTTACTCCTAACATTTGTACTATTTTTTTCACATTATGTCACGATCTCACGAAATTCTGGCCTTAACTACCCGTTTAATGATTTTTCAGGATACCTGAATGACCAGTTTTTTGGTCGTTGAGGTACAGCTTGCACCAGGCTGATGAGGGCCAACAGCCCGAAACGCGTCCGTGGTTAGCTTTTCTTTATTAATCAAGAATGGGTATTTGGCCAATTCTGGAATAATTAAAAATCAACGAGAATAGTTGATATTTTTTCCGATAGATGGTACAAGCCATCAGCAACTTTCAGTTGCACGATAAGGAGATGCCTTTTTTATGATTTTTACTCCTGTCCAGAAGTCCTCCTCTACGTGGCAAGCAGGAGAAGCAGCACAAGTAAGGGACTGCCCTGTATGGCGAATTACGGTGTCGTGAGCCCCGAACCGTTACGGTAACTGTGTAGGCCTACAGGGAACTCTGAAATGTGGCTGACTAACGGGGATCCCCCCTTTCCATTTGGACAAGATACCACCACCACCATTTTTATTAATCAGCAACCCTCTGGTAAGAATACCCTTCTAACTAAAATACACTTAGGCATTGCAACTAGAAGTCCTTTACAGATAGGTTCTACTGTATTTTGACGCAAATATCTCTAACTTTCTGCAGAACCATTACAGCCAAACTTTGGTATCCCGGGTTGGTCTTAAGTCCTGGGTATCCTCGCGTTCCAAGCGCTGGAATGGAGGCTGGCGTATCAGAAGCTAATTGGACTTCTGATAACGCGACAAATTTCTCTAAGGGAAACAGTACTGGCCTGTATCGACGGAGCTTCTTTCAGACGAATAAACAAATTTTATTATTTAAAAAAAAAATCTAATTTTTATTCAATAATTCGAATGTAAAAAAAAAATGCATCGGCCGGGAATCGAACCCGGGCCGCCCGCGTGGCAGGCGAGCATTCTACCACTGAACCACCGATGCTTGTGAACAAAATTCTAATTAGGATATAGAAGGAAGATGCCGGCACTATGACCTAGAAACAGTGAGGGGTGACCATAGTGACCGCTGGTCAACTGAGACTAGAAGTTCAACATCATCCCCTCGATATCTCAGTACGGAAATATGTGCAAGATGTCACGGACTACAATTTGTCAACTTGTGGACCCTATATAATCTACATTGTCATTTTCTATCAGGTCTCTAAACCTAAGTTGTAGCTGATGATCTTATGATTTCGGTCTATATTTGTTTTACATCACCAAACTTAAATTAGAGAATACAACCAATCAACACCTTTATTAAGTCCTTTAGTATTGGGTATAATAGTTCAAAGATACTAGAAGCGACAACCACTCATTGTCTGGTTGGAAAGTATTTATTCTGCCGCGTGGAGAATTTACATATTGGAAGGTTCCCATGGATTTGCATAGAGTTAAAAGAAAAAGCAAAATTCACATATGAATGAAAAATAGTTAATCATATAAAACAGTCAAAATGTATATGATAATTCACCATATATCACAACAGTCTTATTTACAGAATCTCCTCAATGATATAGAAAAACAATGGGAAAATTTGAAAGAAAGAAATCAAATCAATACTTCATCGCTTCCTCAGAGTAGACGAGGTCAGGATTCATCACTGATGAGCTGGGTCCTCTCTACGTGTTTTTTTTATTCCACAAGGCAGTAGGAAAATGTTTTAACTTATAAAGAAATATACGTGTCTCTAAAATAGTGCATCAGTTTCATTTATAATTTTATGTAGAACGACGTTTGACAATTATCCCGCAAATGTTTCTTTTGAACGAAAAATGGAAATTTATTTTTAAGGAGAAATAACGATTATTTTTAACCTTAGGGATGAAGTATGAAAGGATGAATTGTTAATTATAAATTACTTTATATATTTTTATGTTTGCAATTTTGATAGGAAAGATTATTTATTTTTAAAGAACTAATACTTATCCACACATATACATATACTATGTGTAGATGAGGCTTAGTTTTAGCGTCTATTTTGACGGGAGAAGCGACCTTTATTTTTATCAATCACTTTCCTCCCGGAAAAATTTCCATCTATAGTATTTTATATATCTGTATATTTTTAAATCAATTTATATAGGAGGATATGAACATCATGGAAAAATTTGAGATTATTTTCAACGAATTATTATATATTAAATCTGTTTAAAAAACAATAATAAACCCTTTTTCTTTTTTGAAAAATTTTCACAGCACGATAATTGAATTTTATCCCAAGTTTTACAAATGAGAATTCTCTGAAAACTTTCTATATTACTTACTTACTAACCACTTAAGAAAGCGAGGATTGATGTCTGTGTAATATTGTGTTTTACTATTCTTTAGGTTCATTCCTATATTTATTCGATACCTGCCCTTTACAAAGAATTATTTCAAGTTTGTGGTACATAAATACGTATATACATATATTAAAAATAAAAAAGGCATTTCCTGAACACGAGCACATGTGCTTTTTTGCGTGGTCAGGAAATGCCTTTTTTATTTTTAATATCAACACCTGACCCACTTATCTTTTATTTTTTCTATTGTTTTTTTTTCATATATATATATATATATATATATATATATATATAGGCAAAACAGCCTTTACCAAAGTAGAGAGTTCTGGTAGATTAAACTGGTGAAACCGCTGGAATGGATCACAACTGATGATCCAGACTCTCTATTATTTTCACCTAAGTAAGAAGTGAAGGGGTTTTTGTTTAATATGAAAAATCTACATTTTCGCTAAATGGTTTTTTATATAACGATGTGGCTCAACAATTGCTTTGTTTAATTATATAATTTATGTTCATTGTGATCTGTGAAAGTGGGGAAACACTGAAATTTTATTGAAGTTGATTAGTTTCTGTCAAATAAGTTTTATTTTACCAGTTTATTAAAAGTATGGAAGTTTTTTTCCTTAACGAGCTTATTCCATAATAGAATTAATCCAGGTTCTCCTTTAGTGAATATGACCCCAACTACTTTAGGTTTACCATATCTGAGCTACATACTAGAAGAAAGTAACAGCCACATGGGCTGTTTGCTGGAGAGTTGACATGATTGACAGTCAGTGACGTAGGTTTGTAGTGTTGGACTTAGGTGACGTATTCAGATATCGGGGAACCATGTCCTGCCTCAGTTGAACAGCGGTCACTATCTCCATCCTACTCCTTATCTAGGTCATGTAACCTTTCATTTATTTACAAAAATTAGAATCTTAACTACAAGCATCGGTGGTTCAGTGGTAGAATGCTCGCCTGCCACGCGGGCGGCCCGGGTTCGATTCCCGGCCGATGCATCTTTTTTTATGCTACATAATAAATGTTTTGAAATCTTCAATAAAATTTTATTTGAAATTGGAAATGACTTTTAATATGCCATTTTTATTTTTTTAATACGATTAAAAGCTTTTTATACAGACGTTGAACTCTTTAAATTTATATTCATTGAAGTTTATTCTCTTTGAAAAATTGCTTTTAAATATCTATACATATCCTCAGCTCTTTTTGGGAAGGGGGGAATACATGGCGTTGAACTGAAAATCTTTACCACCACGGTGTTTGTCGAAGCTCTCTTTCTTTCATCGCCGTAACACCACTCTCCACTATTAAAAAAAAGCAGTTTGCCTCAAACAGGGCAATTCTCCGCTCCATTCTTCAGGAACACTTTCAAATCATTGAATGTCTCGGATCACATGAGGCTTGTCTGCAGTTCTAAAACGTAACGACGGGAATGGCATCACACCTTGTTGTTGTACCATTTTATAACTCCGGCCCTCTTTACACTTTCAGTTAATGTCGATGCCTTGCTATCGAGCGACTGGCCTATCTGAAGGCGGTGGTTCTCCACATGGTGGCGACAATAGTTCACTCATTTCGATGGTTTCCTGTGTGGCTTTGTTTCTTCCTTGCGCACATCTTGGAACAACCGTCGCTATTTTTGTATCATTGGTAACTTCTATATTGTGACCTCGTCGTTTCTGTTTGCAGCAGCGTTGTAGGTCGTGTTTCATTACTGTGTAGGTGTCTTCCCGACTCAGGCTCTCCATCTTATGCCTGTCCAGCACATATTCGTCTATGTCAGGCTCGCTAAGATTGTCAAGGCAGATTCTTTGCTGGATTAGGTCCTCTGCCGGCCTCTCATTTTCTCTAGAAGTTTTCTCCATCTAAGCGTTCTAGACTTATGCTTTTTCGTGCCAATCTTGCACTGGAATATAGAATCTTAACTGTTGGAGCCATCGGGCTGAATAGTAGTCTTAATTACAGCAGAATGCAATGGCTGTTTGCCTTGCACCTTGTCGGATGACGGGCAAAATTCCGTTTCTTAACGATTCGGCTAGGTGTGCAGACAGTGAGGCTGAACACATTGCATGGAACTTCCTAGGCACAAACTGTCGTCGGACTTACATGGAGCTTCCAATTAGTCGTCCTTTCCAGTCAGGTCGCCGCCTCCACTGGCTTCAACTGTGCTTCGATAATCCAGTCAAATCTCACTTCCAAGATGCGCCCAGCTCCGTCACGCCAAGTTGTATTTCCTCTGTAGTACAGACAATCTGGCCTCGCCGCAGCGGTCCGTCACGCCATTGTATTGCAGCTCACTAGGATCGCCGATGACCTCGAGATATTCAGATGGGATACCGGGAGTGGAATTTTTACACAGCACATCATCTGGAAGGCTTTCTTTCTCAGTCGACTTGACTTGGTTCAAAGTACTCGTGCAACAGCCTTTGCCGGAGGCAATTCGTTCGCTCTCCTCAGCTACACAACAAGTCTGGGTCATTTTTTCTCCCTACACCATTTATAGTGAGCGCTCTCACACCATCTATCTTCCCTAGTGCGTTCTCCATATTGCCAAGCACAGAGTCCTGCCATCGGTCGACTTTTTCATTCAATAATTCATATCGCTGCTCGCTCTTCCCACAGATTTCAATGAATTCTTACATTGATGAGAGAAGAGCTTGAATGAGGCCTGATTGCTCTACCTCCCCTTTCTGGTCTCACTGAAATTCAGAATTGTCTTCACAAAAAAGATCCCACTTCTGAAACCATTCGTTGCGTCGCCACCACCGCTGTCAGGGATTGTCCAGATGAGAACGCGGGATCAGTAAAGATCTCTGTTCGACTCTTATTTATTTACTTTCGTATAATCAGAACACACACAAAACATATGGAGAAAAAGCAGGTAACAGGCAGAAAGCATCATCCAACAGACGCCGTCATCAACAGGGGAAGATGGCTTCTCCTGACAGTCAGCTGAGCTTCTTCAATGTTGACTCGTCCATTCACTCCCCTCAACTTTTCTTGGGGGTGAAACCATGTGGCCGAACCGACCCTATTTGCCACCACGGCGTTTGTTGAAGTTTTCTTTCTTCCATCGCCGTAACAATATTTTTATTGTCATCATTGTTGCGGGGAAGATTTCATTGTTGTGAAATAATTTTCATTGTTGTAACAAAGTACTCATTAAAAATTGAGGTTAATAGCACGAATACTTCTTTTACATTATTTAAAAAACTTCTACTGTCTTTACTGTGATGAAAAATTTGCTTTTCGTTATAAAGCAGAGTCGTCCAATACAGAGATCGAAGAATCAGTCTGGTGGCTTAATTTGGCGAAGCGGCTGGGAGATTTCACCTCTGATGAGCTAACCCTTCCAATATTTTTATAAATGTTAGGATAGTAGAAGTTTGTTTTATGTGTAAGAGAAATATTCGTATTCCAATATTTTCTTATATATAGATGGCGCGATATTTCTTTATAATTAAAGTACTCATTGTTGTGGTTAAAGTTTAATTGTGGCGGGTAGACAATTGATAATTCATTATATTTTGTTGACATTCTTAGTCAATATTGTTACAAAAATCAAAGAGAAATTAAACAAATATAAATGTAATTATTTACAATTTGGTGATAAAAAAATAACTGTTCTCAGGAAGGGAGGCTTCCTCCATCTTGTCCTCCTCCAGCCAAGGACAGGATCTTTCAGTTTAGTGTTGAGATGGTACTTATAGAGACATGGCAAACGCCAGGATTTGGCGGGTAGAATTAGTCAATATTGTGAATCTATTTTATTTTGATGATTAAGTGTCATTTTTGAGTCTAAAGTCATCATTGTGTTGTTGATAAAAAACCATTTCTCTATATAAAATTTCAGTTCTGGTTTTAAGGTGATCATGGCTATAAGTAAAAATTCCAATTGTTACATTTAAATTATCAATTACTGTGGATAAATATTATTTTTATACCTACAGCCGCCACAATGTATTCAAGAAAATAATTATTGTTAATGATAAAGTTTAAATTTTTGTTGTTAAAGTTGTATTATTGCAAAATAAGTTTTTGTTATGACAATAGTAGCCCATGCTCTGAATAAAATTTCATCTGTGTGGATAAAGTAGTAATTGTTACAGATTATGTGCTCATTGTTGTGACTAAACTAATAATCATTATTAAGAATTAGGCCGTCATTGTTGTAGCTAGTTTCATTTTTGTAGGATAAGTTTCATTTTTTCGTCTAAAAAAAAAAAGAATATTCTGGTTAAAATTTCATTGTGGCTGAAAAGTTGTAATTGTTGCGGTTAGAGTAGTCAATATCGTGGTTAAAGCTTCATTGTTGTGGAAAAATTTACATTGTTGAAGATAAAGTTTTATTGTTGATGATTCATATATTTCACTTTTTGTGGTTGAAGACATGATTATTTTGAATAAAATTTCATTGTTAAGGGTAAGTTGGGAATCATTGTGGAGAAATGAGTTATTGTTGCAGATATAGTTTAAAATCGAAGCGTTTAAATTAGAAATGTTGTGGAGAAAATGTTATTGTTGCCTATTAAATTTGAGTGTTGTGACTAAAGTCACCATTGTTTCGGAAAAAATCTAATATTGAGGTTGAAGAATTCATTGTTTGAATTAAGTTTAATTTTGTTGAGAGGATAACGTAGTCATTGTTGTCAATTAAGTTTCTTTGTTGAGGGAATATTTATCGTTATTGTAGATAAATTGGTATTGTTGCCTATTAAGTGTCATTGTTGTGAATAAATAATTATTGTTGTGGATAAAAAACAATTAGTAGATAAAATATCATTATATGGACTAAATTCTACAGTGTTTTGGGGGTATATCTGATTGTTATGGATAAAGTTCCGATGTTGCATGTAAAATAATCATTATTGGGGTTAAATTTTTATCATTGTTATTAAAATCGGAAAAAATTCGGAGCGGATAAAATAACCATTATTAAGAATAAGACTGTCATTGTTATGGCTAGAGTTTCATTTTTGTAGAATGTCGTTTCACGGGCAGATTGATTTCTTTAATCATTGATGATTTATTATTTAGTAAATTATTCACTGACATTGCCCTCTTCTTAGGTGAATAGCGTCTCGCTGTACCAAGCTACTTGAACATGTTCACCTGGTCCATCGAGTTATGGTATTGTACTATTTGTAGTAGGTGTGTGTACAGTCTGATGCTTCCACAATTTCGACTTTGTAGGTTACGTCGGATACTTTCCGTGTCACCATGTACAGTCCTAAATGCCTTTTAATGAGTTTTTTCTGAGATTCCCACCTTTCGTACTTGTGTGAAGATCCACATGAGATCACTGACGCTGTATTCTGCTGATTCGTGTTTGGAGTTGTATCTAACTTTGTCTGTTTCTTGGGCCTTCAAAGTTTCCAATCATGCCAGCTGCCTAGCGTCTTCAACTCTAGCTGCAATTTTCTAACTGTATTTCTCTTGGAGATCTTCATTCGGATTTGGGAATAGAGTATCTACATTTGTTTCGACTTCGCGTCCAAGGATTAATTTAAACTGGTTAAAACCTGTCGTGTCCTGCTTGGCCGTGTTTTAGGCAAAAGTGATGTTGGGAAGGATAACATCCCAGTCTCTTCTTTCAACGCCACATACATTCCCAGCATGTTAGCTAATGTTTTGTTGAGTCTTTCCGTTAATCCATTTTACTGGGGATGATAGGCTGTTGTAAACCTGTGTATGGAAGAGCACTGGTTAGTAAGTTCCGTTAACATCTTTGATTGAAATACTCGCCCACGGTCCGTAATCATTTCTCTGAGGGCTCTGTGTTTGAGGGCAACTTCTTCTATCAGGAATTTTGCGAATTCTCTTGTCTCTCCTATGGATATGAAGACACATTAAAAATCTAGAAAGGCTTTTAAAACTGAAATAGGTATATATTAATTTATTAGAAGCAGATTTTCAAGTGAGGTTAAATAAAAATACTTTCTAAACAAAGTATATACATTCGGGGCAGATACGGATAAATCATTGCCATCCAGAGTAGATCTCCAAGGAATTTCTATAAAGAAGTAATTCTGATTATGAGAAGAAAAGTAATTAACAATTGAATTCAAAACACAAAATATCTACTATCGAATAATTGATTTTAAAAAATCAGTGATACAAATGTACTTATTTTAAAAAACACAAAAACTATTTATTAATGATAAATAATTAAAATAAAATTGGAAGCTAAAAATCTAAGAATGGAAAATTATCATATAAAATGTATACATAATTATACATTTAGAGAATAAAAATAGGCGTGACATGAGCAAAAAAAAAATAACGAATATTTTGTAATATAGATAGCTAAGTATAGATCAGTTTTTTGAAGGAGATTGCTTAAAACTTTACAACTGAAACTCTGTTAGGGTATTATATATTCCAAAATCACTTTACTAGGTACCGCTCAAAAAGAGAAAACTAGATTATGAAAATTACAACAATGAATAATATGTGAAGGTTATTCAAATATTAAATAAAATGTTAACGTGGGATTCAATCCCGGTTTATGGCTGTCGGGAATCGAGGGTGTTACCCACTCGTCCACCGACTTCTTTTCATGGGTATTATCTACTAGCCGAATGACCCGGGCAACGCCCGTGTTTTACCCGATTGAATGTTTTTATTCAAATAATATTTGTTACAATTATAAATTGGAGCCGTGGATGTCACTCTTGTGAAACGTCCCGCTCCAAACTTTACATGTACATTAGGTCAGCTGGTATTACCCCTCATTTTCACCGCTAGAGGCGGGAGCGAATTGACTTTTTGTAAATATACATAATTATAAAGATAGAAGCTTCTATAGAAATAAATAAAAAAGCCGAAATAGCTCAGTTAGGAGAGCGTTAGACTGAATATCTAAAGGTCCCTGGTTTGATCCCGGGTTTCAGCATATTTTTTTAATTTTTAAATTTCTACTTACCGTAACTTGACACTTAACGTGACAGAATTGTGCATGACGCTGAAAACTGTATTAAAAATAATCCAAATTGTGCCTTATCACACACTATTTATTTATTTGGATTAGGTCTTATTACCTTGTGTTTATAATCTATAATCCAAATTGTGCCTTATCACACACTATTTTTTTTATTTGGCCTTATTACCTTGTGTTTATAATCTATGACGTAATGCCGGCGGCGCGCGCCCGTTGGCTGCCGGCGAGCACGTGACCTCCCTGTGCGCGCGCATCCGTGACAGAGGCGGCCGATGAGGAATGAGGAAAGACGGTCGTGACTATATATAGTAATAATAATAATAATAATTATTATTATTATTATTATTATTATCATTAGATAATGATTATGATCATAATGATGATGCGCGCGCATCCGTGACAGCGGCCGATGAGGAATTGAAGAAAGACGGTCGTGACTATATATATTAATATGGATATGTGTCTGAAATATATGATACTTTTAAATTAGGTTTAAAACCCATTTTGATGCTGCCGTAGTAAAAAAAAATGCTTCAGTTTTCCTAATTAAATTATCTTTTGATTAAATATTCTATGTGAAAAAAATAGTGTAAACGTGAAATAGTACTGGGATAAAGTAGATAAAATAAGAAAAAGGCATCTTCTGACCGTGAAACTAAAAGTTGCTGATGGCTTGCACCATCTGTCGGAATAAATATCAACTATTCGTTGATTTTTAGTTATTCTAGAATTGGCCAAATACCCATTCTTGATTAATCAAGAACAGTTAGAATAATAAAAAAAAAAAGTAAGAACAGCTAGATTAATCAAGAACAGAACGTTTAGGGCTGTTGGCCCTCCTCATCAGCGTGGTGAAAGATGTATCTTAACGACCAAAAATTACTCGTCATTCAGGAATCCTGAGAAATTATGAAAAGGGTAGATAAAGACAGAAATGTGTGAGAACTGTTATTTTCTATACAAAGTAAAAATTGAAAAAAAAAATGCGACGGCCAGGAATCGAACCCAGGTCAACTGCTTGGAAGGCAGCTATGCTAACCATTATACCACCGTCGCTACGTTTGTAAGTTCTAAAATGACTTTATGAAAGTTCTAACTCCTATTTGCCTTCCTATTATAGTTGCTTTTTGTAATTATTTAACATTTAGTGGCTGTTAGGAATAATTCTAGCGTCTTGTGGTTCGCTTGTTTTTGTAAATATTGTCAAGTAGAAAAACGAGGAAAAACAAATATATGAGAATGATAAATTGTTTTTTTTATAGATCAATTTCATCCCGGAAAAAAATCTATATCTATTCCTATATCATTCTTAATTCATTCCAGTTCATATAGGAGGCTATGAAAGATATTTTAAATACTCACATATGATTATTAAATCTTCATAAAAAAAAAATTTTTCCTATTAAAATTTCTTTACTACTAATTAACTATTTTTTTCTGAGTTTCACACAAATAAGTTTTCTATGACCTTTCTATTATAACTTACGTGCTAACTGCTTGAGTAAGAACGAGGGTTGATGCTGGTAATTGTGTTTATTTGTAAATATTTCTAATATCCTTAATTCTTATTCATATATTTCTTGGATAATGTCCTTTACAAAAAATTCCTCTAAAGTGTGTGCGGGTTATATACTTATATAGTGAAAGAGAAAATTATATATAAAGTTTAAAATCTAAACAGTAGCAATATAAGTTTCTTTATCCGTTAAAAGTGAAAGCTTCAAGATCTTTATAATCCTTCCACAGACATAGCTTTAGATTGAGAGAATGAGAATATATATTCTCTCAACCTAAAGCTATACCAGTGATGGTAATGTCTTGTCCATAGGAATGGGGTGCCATTGCCCCGTTAGTCAGCCACATTTCAGAGTTCCCTGTTCACGGTTACCGTAGCTGCTCGGGGCTCACGACACCGTACTTCACCCTACAGGGCAGTCCTTTACTTGTGCTGCTTCTCCCGCCCGCCACGCAGAGGAGGACTTCTGGGCAGGAGCTATGCCATTGGAAGGATTATAAAGAGCCGAAAGCTTGCACTTTGCACGAATAAAGAAACGCATTGCTGCTGTTTATTTTTTCATTTTATCTTATATATGTTAGTATAAGCGAAACAGCCCGTTAATATAGTAAACCAGTCTGGTATATTGAACTGGTGGAACTGCTGGATAATGGTTCATCACTGATGAGCCAGGCTCTCCCTATTATTTTCACTAAAGATGTGAATAGGTTTTTGTTTAAAATAAAAGGATTTAAAAGCGCGAATGTTTCTTTTATACGTAAAACGAACTTCTACTGTCCTTACTGCGATGAAAAAATATATGGGGCTCATGAGCCAAGCCCTCCCCATATATTTTTTCATCGCAGTAAGGGCAGTAGAATTTCGTTTTACGTATAAAAGAAACATTCGCGCTTTTAAATCCTTTTATTTTATATGTATAGATGGCGCGTTATTGCTTTGTGTTCGTTTTTTTTTAATATGAAAAATCTACATTTTCGCTAAATGGTTTCTTATATATAGATAGATGTGTCTCAAAAATTCCTTATATTTAATATAGAATTTATGTTCATTGTGAACTGTGAAAGTGGGTAAACACTGAAATTTTATTAAAGTGGTTAAAGTTGATTAGTTTCTGTCAAAGAGGTTTTATTTTACCAGTTCATTAAAAGTATGTAAGTTTTTTTCCCAACCAGATTAATCCATTTTAAAATTATTCCACGTTCCTGTACTGTCCAACTCCAACTATCTTAGGTCTACTTTATCTGTCACACGGGCTGTACAGTTTACTGGCGAGTTAACATGGCAGTGACGTAGGTATTGGATTTAAGTGACGTATTCAGATATCGGGGAACCATGTCCTGCCTCATTTGACCAGCGGTCACTATCTCCATCCCACTCCTTATCTAGGTCATGTGACCCTATCTTTACTTTTTTTGCCTAAATTTGAATCTTAATTTCAAGCATCGGTGGTTCAGTGGTAGAATGCTCGCCTGCCACGCGGGCGGCCCGGGTTCGATTTCGAGCTGATGCAATTTTTTTTCTTTCTCTCAATATATATATATATATATTTTTTTTTTGCTTATCCCTATTACACGTGGTACAGGCCATGATAATCATGGTGGGTAGAAGTAGGTGATAGCTTGTACTGTAAGTGCACCACATGTCTACACATGCGAAAAGTAGTTCGACTTTGCACTTATAAATGTGCCAGAGCCCCGTTTTCTTACTTGCACTCGCTGGTCGAGTTGGACTTTTACAAGAATCGGGGGCCATTGTACCATTTTTTAAACAGAAAAAAGTGTCCAATGCGGGATTCGATCCGGGTTGTAGCGGTCGAAAACCAACGGTTCAGACCACCCTTCCACCGACCCCCTTTCTATATAATTGGAAATATTCAATGCAATTTTATTTGGAATTTAGAAATGATTTTTAATGCGACTTTTATTTTTGAAATATTTTGATTAAAAGCCATTTTAATAGACTTTAAAGTCTTTAAATATGTATTCCTTTCAGTTTAAGGTCAATGAGAAAAATTTATTTAAAATAATTTATAAAGGAAAAGTTGCTTTTAAAATTACTTCTAATTTCCAGCGATAGAGGTGGATAAGTTGGCGATGCTCTTTGAAATCACACTTGATGGCGTTCTGTGTAGACAGGAGAAAAATGGAGGTCTTACTCTATGTTCTTGCTCCAAATATATTTTTTCAATAAAACGGATTTCTACAATTTATTAATTACGACAATGTTTATATTTTGTTTGTTTATTCAATTTTTTAGCTGTAAAAATGTTGTGTGTTTTGTATTTCAGGAGGACTCTTTGTCGTTGACTTAACCTAATTCTATATAGAATCCTCTTTTCTTTTATAAATTTTATTATTTTTCTTTTAATTTATATTTATTTTGACTTTTTTTATCTTTGCTACCATTGACTTATTTTTTCAACTCTTTATATATTTATTGATTTAAATCTCCTGGCGTCGTTTATTTATGTTCTCCTGTAGAAGGGCAGAGATTGAGACTGCTTCAATAAAATGAAAAGAAACCCATCTCCAGAAACCTTTATTTAATCCTTATCAAAGTGAAGGTAGTATAACTTAGAATATTATGTCACTGACTTGTCAATAATATGTTGTCCATCTCTCTGGAGTTTGTTTCAGCGCTTTACACTCGATTATTGTGTTAATGTTTATTTATTTTTTTTTTAAATAAAAGAAACAGATTAAATGAAACAGATTTATCTCTATGAAATATTCATCTTTCAAACATGTATTCATTATTAATATATTTTGTATCTGTTTGTTGTTTCTCTATTCAATATACGCACTTCAATACAAATTAGAAAATTGTAAAAAAATCCCTCGAAATGAAACAGATAATAAAGATGGAAATTTCAAACACCAACAAGATCGTTCATCGAGTAGTGCTCTCAGGAGGACCTTGCGCCGGCAAGACTCAGGGCCAGAATGCCCTGTGTAACTTCTACGAGAAACTTGGATGGAAGGTGTACCGAGTGCCTGAAACTGCTACAGTCCTTTTAGGAGGTGGAGTGAAATTTGCCGACTTGGGACCTAAAGAAGCGGCGAGATTCCAAAACAACCTCCTCAAGACCATGATGTGCATTGAAGACACCTTCTTCCAACTGGCCCAGGACAGCGGCCAAAACTGTCTGGTCATCTGTGACCGCGGGACACTCTGTAGCTCAGCATATCTCTCGAAGGACGAGTGGCAGAACATCCTTCTTCAGAATAATCTGACTCTGGAGGAGATCCGGGACAAGAGATATGACCAGATAGTCCATTTGGTGTCAGCGGCCGAAGGTGCCGAGCAGTACTATTCCCTCGAGAACAACAAGTGGCACACGGAAGGGCTGGAACTGGCCCGGTTAATGGAGCAGAGAGCCAGGGAGGTGTGGAAGGGTCACCCCTGTTTGGACATCATCGACAACTCCACCAACTTCCCCGGCAAGATCGACCGTCTCATCCGTGCGGTCGCTGGCAGGACTGGAGTCACCATGGACTGAATATCTCCACCACATTGTAATGTAATTTATTTGACAAATAAAATTTATCTATAATATAAAATGCTTGCCTTGCCTTTAATTCTTTTTAACTTAATCGCTTAATCATTTTATCGCTAAAACTGAAGCATAAATTTAATTGCATATAAAAAATGTAATTTTTAAAGCTTCTATTGTGGCACTTTGGCCTGGAAGACAATGCGAAAAAATGGTAGAATAATATTTAAACAATAATATTTGCATATTGCTCTTTAAACGTGTTATAAATGAAGCTAAATGTTAAGGCCAGTAAAGGCTTATGTACAATATATATGGCCGGGTAGTTGGCAATCTATGGATATGCTCCAGGTACCTGGCTTACCTTTATGTCATATATTCCAGTGTTTTTATTCATTTATAATTTTGTATATTTTATTTTTCTCTCAGATTTACCCAGACCTATCAGTTTATGAGCTCAATTGTCTTAATTAGGTTTTCTTGTATATAAATATTAAATGTAATTAACTTTTACACTTTTGTTATTTGCAGAGACTTATGTATAAGCAATTTATTTTCCTCCAATTTACCCAGACTAATCTATTTATTAGCTTGATTGTCTCAATTAAGTTTTTTTACCATATTACCATTAAATGTGATCAGATTTAAAAATTATAATAATAACAATGCTTATTACTGATATTACAGTAGAGTCTATCATGAGAGACCACATTGTAAGGCACAAACGAATTTCCCCAGTTTTACCTCTATAGCGAATCTCCCATGAGCGATCGTCTCCTCGAACGACCAGCGACTTCTTAAAACCTCTTCTTCGTCTCTCGTGAGTGACTATTAAAAAATAAAATTACTATTTCATGTATTAAAAACATAATAAATTCGAAATTATCAACTGAAAAATCGTTGTGAAATTTTATGTGACACATTTATTGAGCTCTTTTCGAACAAATAACTATACAAAATGTGTTTTGTTCTTTTGAATTTTTTTTTTTAAGTTTTTGAAAATAGTAGTAAGCTTAATTTTAATTTTTCATATTATTTTAAATTGAATAAATCTATAATAAATAATGGCTTCTGAAAAAAATTGAATCTTAAAGGAAAATGAATGTTTTAAAAATGCCGTCATATGGAATTAGCGCTCGAAAATCGCCGGCCAATATGCGACACAAAATATTTCCAATATTGGGACCACTACTTAAAAAAAAGCTCAATTATTTGATAAAATAATTCAAAGCTCTTCTGTTTATTTGAAAAGTTTATAAAACGATGCAACACTAAATGGAAATATAAATGAAGAAGATTCAATGTGAAAAATATGACTGAACAATGCAAAATTCGAATAATGCTAGAATTATTCACTCAAGAAAATTTTAATTTGGATGAATGTGTCCATTGTATAATGTAGTGTTCAAAAGTTATTGAAAAAATGAAACCTTCAGTTGGTGCTAAAATTTAACAAAAAAAAAAATAACATTTTGATTTTTAACCAACCTTTTAGTAGGCAAATAACTATTACTCCTTGTTGGTCTATTAGAAAGTCTTGGGTATTATAAAGTATGTGGTAAAGTTTTCTCTTTCAATAAGTTTTCAAATAAAAAATTGAATAACTTCACATATTATGAACAATACCTTAGTCTATCCACACACAATTACGAAATAGAAAAGTTATTTTATTTTGGGGAATGTATCAAGACACATAAGACTGGAGTTACAAAATATCAAATTTCTATATTTACCAAAATTACAAGTGCCAGTTATTTGATCAAGGCATCCTTCAAAATTTTAAGAGAGTTAAAATAGATGCAAAATATAATTTATACATTCTCTTTAGCTGATTCTCATTTAGTGAAATTTTAAAAGCCTTGTAAAGAGATGAATGAAGTTTATTTTATTCTGTATAACTAATAGATTGATTATTTTTATAAAAAAAAACAATATTTTAAAATATATATACTTTTTTTTTTGGAGGGATGGAAGTTTAATTCAACAAATACTTTAATTCAACATTTTAGCTACCTGCTGTAATCCATATTGAGAAATTATATTTTGATGAAGCTTATTTGATGTCAAGTTTTGAATGATCTGATATTTAAACATTTAGAGCATGCAGCGCATCGATAACACTGATAGACAAAACTTAAGGAAGTTGTACCTCATTGCATATATATATCGGGATTCAGAAAATAACTCTGAGAGATATTCGATCAAATATCTCTCAGAGTTATTTTCTGAATCCCGATATATATATATGCTATAAGGTACAACTTCCTTAAGTTTTGTCTATCAGTGTAATCAAACTTTGGAATACAATATTAAAAAGGTTAAAGTAAATCATTTTTAACTATATTATAGAGCCAACCTACAAATTTGTTTTTTTTTTCCATAGAAATTTTACTTATTAAACCTATGTAGGAAAAATAAATTATAAGGTAAAAAATTAATTTTAGTGTTGAAAGAATCTACCATAACTTATCATTACTGAGTTATCATGACCGAGTCTCCGATGAGAGACCGTCTCCTAGAAAGACCGGGTTTGCCGTGTTTTTAGGTGGTCCCTCATGGAAGACTCTACTGTAATACTGTTTTTCCTGCTTGTGCCCTACATTTCTACTCTGAGAATCTGTATTAAGACTAAAATGTCTTAATTAAGCTTTTTTTTTTTGTTTTATAGAAGAGAATAACCATAAACTGTATGTCAAATCATAGTAGATGTGACTTCATGCGTAGGTAGTTGTGTTGTTATATGATTATTAAATATTCTTTAGAAAAAAAAATCCATTCAAAATTTCTTTATTACAATAATTGACTATTGTTCCAAGTTTTACGCAAATAAGTCTACAATGACCTTTCTATTGACTTACTAACAAATTGCTTAAGTAAGAACGAGGTTTGATGATGGTAATTGTGTTCATTTGTAAATATTTCTAATATCCCCTCAAATCTTATTCATATATTTCTTGGATAAGGTCCTTTACAAATAATTCCTCTAAAGTGTGTGCGGGTTATATACTTAAATATTAAAAGAGAAAATTGCTATAAAGTATAAAGTATAGCAATATGCGTTTCTTTATCCGTTAAAAGTGCAAGATTCAGGATCTTTATAATCCTTCCACAGACACTAGCTTTAGATTGAGAGAATGATAATTTTTCTATTCAAATCTCTATTTTTCCAGATATCAAGGACACCTAATTGAAGAGCCAAAGTATCCTTTAGGGGAGGTGTCCTCTTACCAGAGAGTTGCTAAATTAAAAATGGTAATTTTTCAAATGAAAACTTCCTTTGTGGAAAGGTGTCCGCCTGCGGGGTGTCCACTAAAGGGAGGTTCTACTGTACTAGAATCAGTCAAAACCGCAAAGTAACCCAAGCTATTGATCCCATGAAATGTTCAAATACGTTCTTTTAAACCAGGGGTCTCCAAACTTTCCAGCTTTAGGGCCATACTGATGGGGTCTTTCCAGCCTTAGGGCCATACTGATTGCTCCAGTAAGTTCCGAGGGCCAAGATGGCAACACTGCATATTATTAATTTTCCTGTATTAATTGTTATGTTTATTTGTTATTAAATGTTATTATTAATTGTTGCTTTTGTGTGTGATTTAGCAGAATGGAAAAGAAGCGAAAAATTGATAGTGAATGCAGAAAATTCGAAGATCAGTGGAACATTCAGTATTTCGTAATTGAGTCCAGTAACAAGGCGCTATGTTTGATTTGCAATGAAAGCATAGCCGTTCTCAAAGAATATAACATGAAACGTCATTATGAAACAAAACATTCTCAAAATTACTCAAAAAATACAGGAATTGTGCGGACAGAAATATTCGAAGCTTTGAAGCGCGGATTGAAATCGCAGCAATCTTTATTTACAAAAGTCAAAACTGAACAAGAGGCGGCAACTCGTGCCAGCTTTCGTGTGGCTCTTGAAATTGCAAAACGTGGAAAACCATTCACCGATGGAGAAATGATCAAGGAATGCATAATTGCAGTAGTCGAAGAAATGTGCCCTGAAAAGGTAAATTTATTAAAAACTGTCAGTATGTCAGCAAACACTGTGGCTCGAAAGGTAGAAAACATCGCTGAAAATATATCCTCTCAACTGTTCGACAAAAATGGACATGTTGAGTGGTTTTCTTTGGCCTTGGATGAGTCAACGGATGTGTCAGATACTGCTCAGGTGTTGATTTATATTAGAGGAGTAGATAAAAGCTATGAAGTGCACGAAGAACTTCTTGATATGTATAGTATTCATGGCACAACTACTGGTACCGATATTTTTAAAGGAGTTGAAATGGCCATTAATAAAAAGAACCTTCGATGGAAAAACTTGAAATGTATTACAACTGATGGAGGCAAAAACATGAGTGGGAAAGATAAAGGAGTGGTCGCTCTTGTGTCAAAGGCTGTAGAAAATGACGGCGGCTCACAAAACCATTAGTCTTACATTGTATCATTCATCAACAGTCTTTGTGCGGAAAATGTTTGGATATGTCTGACGTTCTGAAACCAGTCATATCAACTGTTAATTTCATCAGATCTTTTGGGCTGAATCACCGACAATTCCGACAATTTATTGCAGAGATTGGAGAAACAGACTTACCTTATCATACTGCCGTACACTGGCTTAGTTGTGGGAAAGTCCTTCAGCGCTTTTTTGAACTTCGAGCAGTGATCGAAATTTTTTTGAATGAAAAGCACCGCCCTCTTACTGAATTACAAAACAACGCATGGCTATGGAAGTTAGCATTCTATGTTGATTTTACAAAACATGTGAACGAACTGAATTTGAGAAATATATAGATTTTTTTTTTTTGGAGGGATGGAAGTTTACTTCAACAAATTTTTTATTCCAACATTTCAGCTACCTGCTGTAATCCATATTAAGAAATTATATTTTGATGAAGCTTATTTGATGCCAAGTTTTGAAAGATCTGATATTTAAACATTTAGAGCATGCAGCGCATCGATAACACTGATAGACAAAACTTAAGGAAGTTGTACCTCATAGCATATATATATCGGGATTCAGAAAATAACTCTGAGAGATATTTGATCGAATATCTCTCAGAGTTATTTTCTGAATCCCGATATATATATATGCTATAAGGTACAACTTCCTTAAGTTTTGTCTATCAGTGTAATCAAACTTTGGAATACAATATTAAAAAGGTTAAAGTAAATCATTTTTAACTATATTATAGAGCCAACCTACAAATTTGTTTTTTTTCCATAGAAATTTTACTTATTAAACCTATGTAGGAAAAATAAATTATAAGGTAAAAAATTAATTTTAGTGTTGAAAGAATCTACCATAACTTATCATTACTGAGTTATCATGACCGAGTCTCCGATGAGAGACCGTCTCCTAGAAAGACCGGGTTTGCCGTGTTTTTAGGTGGTCCCTCATGGAAGACTCTACTGTAATACTGTTTTTCCTGCTTGTGCCCTACATTTCTACTCTGAGAATCTGTATTAAGACTAAAATGTCTTAATTAAGCTTTTTTTTTTGTTTTATAGAAGAGAATAACCATAAACTGTATGTCAAATCATAGTAGATGTGACTTCATGCGTAGGTAGTTGTGTTGTTATATGATTATTAAATATTCTTTAGAAAAAAAAATCCATTCAAAATTTCTTTATTACAATAATTGACTATTGTTCCAAGTTTTACGCAAATAAGTCTACAATGACCTTTCTATTGACTTACTAACAAATTGCTTAAGTAAGAACGAGGTTTGATGATGGTAATTGTGTTCATTTGTAAATATTTCTAATATCCCCTCAAATCTTATTCATATATTTCTTGGATAAGGTCCTTTACAAATAATTCCTCTAAAGTGTGTGCGGGTTATATACTTAAATATTAAAAGAGAAAATTGCTATAAAGTATAAATTATAGCAATATGCGTTTCTTTATCCGTTAAAAGTGCAAGATTCAGGATCTTTATAATCCTTCCACAGACACTAGCTTTAGATTGAGAGAATGATAATTTTTCTATTCAAATCTCTATTTTTCCAGATATCAAGGACACCTAATTGAAGAGCCAAAGTATCCTTTAGGGGAGGTGTCCTCTTACCAGAGAGTTGCTAAATTAAAAATGGTAATTTTTCAAATGAAAACTTCCTTTGTGGAAAGGTGTCCGCCTGCGGGGTGTCCACTAAAGGGAGGTTCTACTGTACTAGAATCAGTCAAAACCGCAAAGTAACCCAAGCTATTGATCCCATGAAATGTTCAAATACGTTCTTTTAAACCAGGGGTCTCCAAACTTTCCAGCTTTAGGGCCATACTGATGGGGTCTTTCCAGCCTTAGGGCCATACTGATTGCTCCAGTAAGTTCCGAGGGCCAAGATGGCAACACTGCATATTATTAATTTTCCTGTATTAATTGTTATGTTTATTTGTTATTAAATGTTATTATTAATTGTTGCTTTTGTGTGTGATTTATCAGAATGGAAAAGAAGCGAAAAATTGATAGTGAATGCAGAAAATTCGAAGATCAGTGGAACATTCAGTATTTCGTAATTGAGTCCAGTAACAAGGCGCTATGTTTGATTTGCAATGAAAGCATAGCCGTTCTCAAAGAATATAACATGAAACGTCATTATGAAACAAAACATTCTCAAAATTACTCAAAAAATACAGGAATTGTGCGGACAGAAATATTCGAAGCTTTGAAGCGCGGATTGAAATCGCAGCAATCTTTATTTACAAAAGTCAAAACTGAACAAGAGGCGGCAACTCGTGCCAGCTTTCGTGTGGCTCTTGAAATTGCAAAACGTGGAAAACCATTCACCGATGGAGAAATGATCAAGGAATGCATAATTGCAGTAGTCGAAGAAATGTGCCCTGAAAAGGTAAATTTATTAAAAACTGTCAGTATGTCAGCAAACACTGTGGCTCGAAAGGTAGAAAACATCGCTGAAAATATATCCTCTCAACTGTTCGACAAAAATGGACATGTTGAGTGGTTTTCTTTGGCCTTGGATGAGTCAACGGATGTGTCAGATACTGCTCAGGTGTTGATTTATATTAGAGGAGTAGATAAAAGCTATGAAGTGCACGAAGAACTTCTTGATATGTATAGTATTCATGGCACAACTACTGGTACCGATATTTTTAAAGGAGTTGAAATGGCCATTAATAAAAAGAACCTTCGATGGAAAAACTTGAAATGTATTACAACTGATGGAGGCAAAAACATGAGTGGGAAAGATAAAGGAGTGGTCGCTCTTGTGTCAAAGGCTGTAGAAAATGACGGCGGCTCACAAAACCATTAGTCTTACATTGTATCATTCATCAACAGTCTTTGTGCGGAAAATGTTTGGATATGTCTGACGTTCTGAAACCAGTCATATCAACTGTTAATTTCATCAGATCTTTTGGGCTGAATCACCGACAATTCCGACAATTTATTGCAGAGATTGGAGAAACAGACTTACCTTATCATACTGCCGTACACTGGCTTAGTTGTGGGAAAGTCCTTCAGCGCTTTTTTGAACTTCGAGCAGTGATCGAAATTTTTTTGAATGAAAAGCACCGCCCTCTTACTGAATTACAAAACAACGCATGGCTATGGAAGTTAGCATTCTATGTTGATTTGACAAAACATGTGAACGAACTGAATTTGAGATTGCAAGGAGAAAACCAGCATCTTCCTGATTTATACACTAATATCAAGTCATTCCGGATGAAATTGATACTGTTTCAATCACAACTACGAAGTAAATGTTTTTCACATTTTAAAACATGTGAAATATTCAGCCACACTACTGAGACTGAGTTTCCTATCGATTTTGCAATCGAAACTTTGAGTGCTTTGAAGATAAATTTTGATACTCGTTTCTCGGACTTTGATGCCATTGCGAATCAAATTAAGATTTTTCAGAATCCTTTTGATGCTGACATTGAAACCCTAGCCCCGGAACTTCAAATGGAAATGATTGATCTTCAGTGCAGTGATATAATTAAGAACAAATATGAAAACTCATCTTTGTTGGAATTTTATATGAGTCTTCCACTGACACAATTTGATAATTTGCATAAATTTGCTCGTGGGCTGTTTTCCGTTTTTGGTACTACTTATTTGTGTGAGAAAACCTTCTCCAAAATGAAGTACACAAAAAAATGTATACAGATCTAAATTAACTGACGAGCATCTTAAATCTCTTTTAATAATTGGTACAAGTAAAATTAGTCCACAACTACAAACTATTGTCGGTGGAAAATCTCAATTACATACATCTCATTAGCATTTCATATGTCATGTTATAAGGTATGTGTTGTTCATTATTTACAATGTATAAAATGTAAGTTGGATTCATTTCAATAATTTGTTAGTTATTATATGCTGAAGTTAAATTTACTGCATAAATTATACATGTCTTTACTCATTACCATTCTGTGTTTCTTTATCCAACTTATCACAAACATTTTATTTGCTATAAAAAATATTTGTCTCTAAAAGGAGTTTTCAAGTATGTCTCCGCGGGCCGGACAAAATCTGTCTGCGGGCCGGATGTGGCCCTCGGGCCGTAGTTTGGAGACCCCTGTTTTAAACGATCCCAACATAATTAATATCATAGTTAAAAGTCTTCTTGCTTTAATCGGGGGCCAATGAACTTCACAAACTTTTATAAAACAAGCTCCGATAAATACACTGTAATACTTGTATCGTGCGCAATAAAATTTATCTCTACTGTCATTGAGCATTTCGATATATCTGAGTGAAAATAATAGCGGCGGGAGACGGTCATCGTGAATTTAGAACCTAATGTGATTTAATATGTAGCAACTGATTAGCGATTTTTGTATGTGTTTACTATATTTTCATCTCTTCTCTCAATATAATCGTCCCCCGTCGCTTTTATTTTCACTCATATATATAATTGTTAAATGACAGTATAGATAAAATATTTTATTTTTCCCTTTTTATTGCATTTAAATAATTATTTAGTTAGTTTTTAATTATAATTTATTTCTATATATATATAAAACTTAGAATCAAAAGTTTAAATATATTCATAATATCAGCAGAATATTTAATTATGCACATCAATATTAAACACACCCAGTATTATTATCTATTTATAAAACCATTCACACACTATGATATCAGAATATATATGTAATTAATCCAGGCTCATTAGGCCTTTAAAAGAACTCTCTAACCACTCGTGTTGTCATTCAGAGAGACTTGTGTCTTTTTGGTTTTATTTACAATGACTGTGGAAGTCCAAGATATTAATAGTGTCAAGCAAATTTATTTCTAGGGATATTTTTTTATCTATTCCAGGATGACATTTATAATTCATAGGAGAATGGCTGTTTACTTTCTTTGTTATCAGAAAGCTGAGCAAATGAAGATAAGATGACCCACTATTTGGTCTTCATTCTAGCAGCTGGGGTAAATCGATCCTCTTTCAGAATTTCGCAGAGTATACTTATGCTTGGCCATGGCCAGTTAGGATGTTTGTTGAAGTGTACTCGTGTTTGATTCTTGGAATAATGGAGATCAGAATTCTTGGCGTAAATATTTTGAGATTGCTGGTTGTATAATCCATAATGTATAGGTCTATCAATAGATTCTGTGTGATCTGAGTTCTTTTATTGTGGGAAACGCTTTATAGAAATATTCTGAATAACAATGCATAAGTTATATGGTGCAGTGGGCTTAGCTGAGATGATACTTATAGAGACATGGCAGACGCCAGGATTTGGCGGGTAGAATTAGTCAATATTGTGGATCTATTTTATTTTGATGATTAAGTGTCATTTTTGAGTCTAAAGTCATCATTGTGTTGTATATTAAAAACCATTTCTGTATATAAAAGTTCAGTTTTAGTTTTAAGTTAATCATGGCTATAAGTAAAAATTCCATTGTTACGTTTAAATTATCAATTACTGTGGATAAATATTATTTTTATAACTACAGCCGCCACAATGTTTTCAATAAAATGATTACCAGCGTATTGCCAGTAAATTTATTTATGTAAAATTTTAACGATAGAGGGCAATTAAATTTAATTTAAAATGATTATTGTTAAGAAAAAGTTTAAATTTTTGTTGTTAAAGTTGTATTATTGCAAAATAAGTTTTTGTTGAGACAATAGTAGTCCATGCTCTGAATAAAATTTCATCTGTGTGGATAAAGTAGTAATTGTTGCAGATTATGTGATCATTGTTGTGACTAAACTAATAATCATTATTAAGAATTAGGCCGTCATTTTTGTAGCTAGTTTCATTTTTGTAGAATAAGTTTAATTTTTTCGTCTAAAAAAAAAAAAGAATATTCTGGATAAAATTTCATTGTGGCTGAAAAGTTTTAATTGTTGCGGTTAAAGTAGTCAATATCGTGGTTAAAGCTTCATTGTTGTGGAAAAATTTCCATTGTTGAAGATAAAGTTTTATTGTGGATGATTAATTTCACTTTTTGTGGTTGAAGACATGATTATTTTGAATAAAATTTCATTGTTAGGATAAGTTGAAAATCATTGTGGAAAAATGAGTCATTATTGCAGATATAGTTTCACATCGAAGCCTATAAATTAGAAATGTGGAGAAAATTTCATTGTTACCTATTATATTTTAGTGTTGTGACAAAAGTCACCATTGTATTGGGAAAAATCCTATATTGAGTTTGAAGAAATCATTGTTTGAATTAAGTTTAATTGTTGAGAGGATAACATAGTCATTGTTGTCAATTAAGTTTCTTTAAAAGTTGCGGGAATATTTATCGTTATTGTAGATAAATTTGTATTGTTGCCTATTAAGTGTCATTGTTGTGAATAAATAATTATTGTTGTGAATAAAAACCAATTAGTAGATAAAATATCATTATAGGGACTGAATTTTACAGTATTTTGGGGGTAAATCTGATTGTTATGGATAAAGTTCCGATGTTGCATGTAAAATAATCATTATTTGAGTTAAAGTTTTATCGTTGTTATTAAAATCGGAAAAAAATTGGAGCGGATAAAATAACCATTATTAAGAATAAGACAGTCATTGTTATGGCTAGAGTTTCGTTTTTGTAGAATGTCGATTCATGGGGAGATTGATTTCTTTAATCATTAATGATTTATTATTTAGTAAATTATCCACTGACATTGCCCCCTTCTTAGGTAAACAGCGTCTCGCTGTAAGTGAGGTTAAATAAAAATACTTTCTAAGCAAAGTATATACATTCGGGGCAGATACGGATAAATCATTGCCATCCAGAGTAGTTCCCCAAGAATTTTCTATAAAGAAGTAATTCTGATATTATGAGAAGAAAAGTAATCAACAATTAAATTCGAAACACAAAAAATCTACTATCGAAAAATGAATAAAATTCAATGATACAAACGTACTTATTTTAAAAAACACAAAAACTATTTATTAATGATAAATATTTAAAGTAAAATTGGAAGATAAAAATCTAGGATTGGAAAATTTACATATCAACATATATAGTCACGACCGTCATGGGCCGGCCGGCCGGTTCTGTCACGGATGCGCGCGCATCATCATTATGATCATTATCATTATCTAATGATAATAATAATAATAATTATTATTATTATTATTATATTATTATTATTATCCATCCCTATATATAGTCACGACCGTCATGGGCGGTTCTGTCACGGATGCGCGCGCATCATCATTATGATCATTATCTAATGATAATAATAATAATACTTATTATTATTATTATTATCCATATATATATAGTCACGACCGTCATGGGCCGGTTCTGTCACGGATGCGCGCGCACAGGGAGGTCACGTGCTCGCCGGCAGCCAACGGGCGCGCGCCGCCGGCATTACGTCATAGATTATAAACACAAGGTAATAGGGCCAAATAAAAAAATAGTGTGTGATAAGGCACAATTTGGATTATCTACTTATATAATTGCCTTATTCTCTCTGTGTGAAGTTCACTGTGTGAAGTTCACGGATAGATTTTGGTCAGAATGAATAAAATAAAAAAAGTGTCAAGGGATGGGAATCGAACCCACGACCTTCCACTTACCGGGCAGATGCCATGACCACTAGGCTACCCTGGACATATTTTTCCGTTCACATTTTTATTTTTATATTTTCAAGACACACACAGTTTGGGGCGGGACGTTTCACAAGAAAGACATCCACGGCGCCAATTTATAATTGTAACGAATAGTATTTTAATTAAAACATTTTAAAAATATATACGCACTCGGGTAAAACCCGGGCGTTGCCCGGGCCATTCGTCTAGTATTATACATTTAGGGAATAAAATAGGTGTGACGTGAGGTAAAAAATAATGAAAATTTTGGTATATAGATAGCTAAATATATATCAGTTTTTTGAAGGAGATTGATTAAAACTTTACAACTGAAAACTCTGTTAGTGTCTTATATATTCCAAAATCACTTTATTAGGTATCGCTCAAAAAGATAAACCTAGATCATGATAATTACAACAATGAATATTATGTGAAGGTTATTCATATATTAAACAAAATGTTAACGCGGGATTCAATCCCGGTTCATGGCTGTCGGGAATCGAGGGTGTTACCCACTCGTCCACCGACTCTTTTTATGGGTATTATCTATATGGATATGTGTGTAAAATATATGATACTTTTTTAATTAGGTTCAAAACCCATTTTGAAGCTGCCGTAGTAAAAATATTTGCTACAGTTTTCCTAATTAAATTATCTTTTGATTAAATATTTTATGTGAAAAAATAGTACTGGGATGAAGTGGATAAATTGAGAAAAAGGCATCTCTTTATTGTGTAATTTTTAAGTTGCTGATGGCTTGCGTCATCTGTCGGAATAAATATCAATTATTCGTTAAATTTTAATTATTCCGGAATTGGCCAAATACCGATTCTTGTTTAATCAAGAAAAGCTAACCACGTACGTGTTTTAAGTTGTTGGCCCTAGTCAGCGTGGTGCAAGCTATACCTCAACGACTCAAAAAAACTGGTCATTTAACCATCCTGAAAGCTAAAGGTGGGTGGTTAAGGCGAGAAGTACGTGATAACTGTTATTTTCTATTCAAGGTAAAAATTGAAAAAAAAAAATGCGACGGCCGGGAATCGAATCCGAGTCAACTGATTGGAGGGCAGCTATGCTAACAATTATACCACCGTCACTATGATTGGAAGTTTTAAACTAACTTTATGAAAGTTCTAACCGCTGGTTGCCTGCCTTCCTATTATACAAGGGGGATCAATAAATAAGGTTATTTATCTTATTTCTTAAAAATTAAAAAAGCAAAAATAATTTAAACCACAGAATATTAAAATATAACATCGAGAGACTATTTGAGGTGTTCTGTTTTTTTTTTTCCCACGCGCGGCGCGAGACTTATAAATAAACTAAAATGGAAGCTCCCTTGAAGGATTGCACCACGCTTGAACAACGTGCAGTTATTCGTTTCTTGAATGCAGAAGGTATTCAAACATCTCAAATATGCCAAAGAATGAAAAATATCTATGGTGAGTCTTGTTTGTCTTTAAAAAAACATTTATAAATGGGTTAACGTGCATCTATGGAATGGAAACGAGGCGACTCTCCAAGACAAAAAAAAATCAGGTCTCAACGTTCGGCCGGTAAAGTTTTGTTAACAATTTTTTGGGATGTTGATGGACCAATCTGTCTTGATTTTTTATCCTCAAGGCAACGTATGAACAGCGACCTTTATTGTGACATTCTTGTAAAGGTGTTCTCTTCCTTCATGATAATGCAAGGCCGCTAACATCATGTAAAAATGTATCTACAATCATTAAATTAGGTTTTGAAGTTGTAAAACATCCTGCATATAGTCCAGACCTAGCCCCCTCTGACTATTTCCTTTTTGGACTACTAAAGAAGGAGTTAAAGGGAAAGCGATTTGACTCGGATGAAGATGTCCAGAAAGTGGTGCAAGATTTTTTCACACGCTTCCTAAGAGTGCCTATAAAGAGGGTATTTACAAGTTTCCAGAACGATGGAGACGATGTATAGAAAGGCAAGGTGATTATTTTGAATAAAAAAAGTCCTAATTTTTAATATCGTTCTTTTTTTTTATATAAATTATAATTCACCTTATTTATTGATCCCACCTTGTAGTTTCTTTTTGTAAGTGTTTAACATTTAGTGGTTGTTAGGAATAATTCTAGCGTCTTGTGGTTCGCTTGTTTTTGTAAATATTGTCACGTAGTAAAACGAGGGAAACATAAATGTGAGAATGATAAATAGTTTTCATAGATCAATTTCATCCCGGAAAAAAATCCATCTATATATCTCTTTCTTAATTCATTCCAGTTCATATAGGAGGCTATGAAAGATATATTTTAAATACTCACATATGATTATTAAATCTTCATTAAAAAAAAATAAAAACTTTTTTCCTATTAAATTTTCTTCACTACGATAATTAACTTTTTTCCGAGTTTCACACAAATATGTCTTCTATGACCTTTCTATTGACTTACTAACAAATTGCTTAAGTAAGAACGAGTTTTGATGATGGTAATTGTGTTAATTTGTAAATATTTCTACCATCCCCTCAAATCTTATTCATATATTTCTTGGATAATGTCCTTCATAAAGAACTAGACGAATGGCCCGGGCAATGCCCGGGGTTTACCCGAGTGCGAATATATTTTAAAAACGTTGACTTGGGTGGTCGCTATTAACAGGGTGGTCTGTATAGACAGGTGGATGTATCACACAGCTGATAACAGGGTTGTCTAGAGTGGTCGCTATAGACAGGGTGGTCTGTATAGACAGGTGGATGTATCACACTGCTGATAACAGGGTTGCCTAAGGTGACCGCTATAGACAGGGTGGTCTGTATAGACAGGCAGCTGATAACAGGGTTGTCTAGAGTGGTCGCTATAGTCAGGGTGGTCTGTATAGACAGGTTTATGAGAGAGGCAAACTTACAGGTTGTTGACGCCGCAATCCCCAGAGAGAGTGTTTTTGTTGCATCATGCTGTGACTCACACGATGACCCAAGGTCAACAGGGGTGGAGCAGCAAACTTAAGCCTATCTCCGTCGTCGCAATGGTGGCGCTGCCTGCGAGCTATATCTACAATTCTGCAAATAACTCTAAGGATATTCAAGATATTCAAGAAATTACTTTTCGAAAACCTTTCCGGGGATATACCTAATAATATCCCAGAATTTCATGGCGATTGGATGTATGGTTTTTGAATAACAGGATTGTCTAGAGGGGGGCAGGGAGGACACGTGTTCCCTGGCAGCCAATGAGCGCGCATTCTATCCGTGAGCTTCAAACAAACAGACAAACAGACAAACAAACAGACAGAATAAGGCAAATATATAAGTAGATTCCTATAAAGTGTGTGCGGGTTATTTACTTAAATATTACACAAATAAATTTACTGGCAATGCGCTTCTTTTAAATATCATCAAATATTATCTCTACAGACCTTACTGCAATGATATGAGTTATTGAATGAGAGGACTTGGCTCATCAGTAGTGAAGCCTCAGCGGTTTCGCCAAATTAATCTCTAGACCGCTCTATTATTGTATTGGATTGGTTTGGAATATACCCTGTATTTTCTATGGAAACCGCTGAGAGGGTTCACTTCTGATGAGCCAAGCCCTCTCATTCAATAACTCATATCATTGCAGTAAGGTCTGTAGAGATAATATTTGATTATATTTAAAAGAAGCGCATTGCCAGTAAATTTATTTGTGTAAAATATCAACGATAGATGGCAATTAAATTTAATTTAGTAATACTTAAATATTAAAAGAGAAAATTGCTATAAAGTATAAAATATAGCAATATACGTTTCTTTATTCGTTTAAAAGGGTAGCTTTCGGATCTTTATAATCCTTCCACAGGCACTAGCTTCATTATGAGAGAATGAAAATATATATTCTCTCAACCTAAAGCTATGCCAATGATGGTGATGTCTTGTCCCATGGAATGGGGGGGTGCCATTGCCCCGTTAGTCAGCCACATTTCAGAGTCCCCTGTAGGCCTTCACGGTTACCGTAGCGGCTCACGACACCATACTACAGGGTAGCCCCTTACTTGTGCTGCTTCTTCCGCTCGCCACGTAGAGGAGGGGTTGGACTTCTAGGCAGGAGCTTTGCCATTGGAAGGATTATAAAGATCCGAAAGCTTGCACTTTTAACGAATAAAGATACGCATTGCTACTGTTTATATTTTATCATATACTAGCGGATGTGTACCCGGCTTCGCCCGGGTTTTATCCGAGTGAAAGTTTGCCTAACGAATATTATTGATAATAATATTCGGGAACACACAGAATATTATGATAATAATGATAATTATATTCGTTACGTCATATATTTATATAATATAGCGGATGTACCCGGCTTCGCCCAGGTTTTTCTCGAGGGAATGTTTGTAGTCTAGTAATAACAAAATATACTACACCTAAAAACTATCAGAGAAAAGAGAAACCACGGAAGGTGAACAGAAAAATGCTTACAATGGATGTATATGTTTACGATATCAATTTAAATAAAAACAAAGATAAAATTGGCATATGTTGGTCACTATAAATTAATATATTTGTTAGGCGAAATTAGAAACATGATAAAACAATATGAATATTTTTTAGATTGAGATTATTAGCTAGTATGTAAAAAAATTAACTCTGTTGAAATTTAATTTTGTATTTATATATAAATAAAATTAACTCTGTTGATTTTTTTTGTATTTAATCGATAACAGCGAAGTTACGCATGTTAAAGTTAGGAAAAATATTTTGATGTTAAGCAAAACCTGCTCCATCTCGTTTTACATAAATGTTGAAAATGCTGGATAATGGTTCAACACTGATGAGCCAGGCTCTCCCTATTATTTTGACTTAAGTAAGATGTGAATTGGTTTTTGTTTGATATGAAAAATCTACATTTTCGCTAAATGGTTTCTTATATATAGATAGATGCGTCTCAAAAATTTCTTATGTTTAATTTAAAACTTTTTCTTTAAACTGTGAAAGTGGGAAAAACACTGACATTTTATTAAAGTTATTAAATAAAAACAAACGATAGCAATGCGTCTCTTTATACATAAATTTTTTTTTTTTTTTTTTTTTAATATGCTAGCTTTCGGATCTTATCGATCCTTCAACAGGCCAAGCTGTAAATTGAGAGAAAGAATATATATATATAAATGTAAAATATTATTTATATACAACAACGAAGATAGAGAATAAAATATAAAATAAAATAAATATAAACACATTTCACGAGTTCACGTTTTCTCGTGGCCAGGCTGCTGTTGTTTCATCTCTGTCCAAAGCTCAGTTTGTTTTCTTTTATAGTCAATTGGTCCTTTTATTCTAATGGCTGGGCTGTTTTTTGAATGAGTGGTACTGAGATGGTAGTTCTATACGCCTGTTGATACTGTTTAATTCTTGAGAGACGAAGGATTCTATTAATAATCTTTGATATTTGGATTTGATGTTGTGGTAATGACAGGTTGGGTCGGAAAGGTTAAAGGCATGGCCGGTTTTTTCTCTCAACCTAAAGCTATGCCAATGATGGTGATGTCTTGTCCCATGGAATGGGGGGGTGCCATTGCCCCGTTAGTCAGCCACATTTCAGAGTCCCCTGTAGGCCTTCACGGTAACCGTAGCGGCTCACGACACCATACTACAGGGTAGCCCCTTACTTGTGCTGCTTCTTCCGCTCGCCACGTAGAGGAGGGGTTGGACTTCTGGGCAGGAGCTTTGCCATTGGAAGGATTATAAAGATCCGAAAGCTTGCACTTTTAACGAAGCCCAGCCATTAGAATAAAAGGACCAATTGACTATAAAAGAAAACAAACTGAGCTTTGGACAGAGATGAAACAACAGCAGCCTGGCCACGAGAAAACGTGAACTCGTGAAATGTGTTTATATTTATTTTATTTTATATTTTATTCTCTATCTTCGTTGTTGTATATAAATAATATTTTACATTTATATATATATATTCTTTCTCTCAATTTACAGCTTGGCCTGTTGAAGGATCGATAAGATCCGAAAGCTAGCATATAAAAAAAAAAAATTATGTATAAAGAGACGCATTGCTATCGTTTGTTTTTATTTAATAATTTATAGCAATTCTTTTGTCTATTTTATTAAAGTGGTTAAAGTTGATTAGGTTCTGTCGAAGAGGTTTTATTTTACCAGTTTATTAAAAGTATGTAAGTTTTTCCCAACCAGCTTAATCCATTATAAAATTATTCCAGGTTCCTGTACTGTATAATACCAACTATCTTACTTTATCAGCCACACGGGCTGTACAGTTTACTGGCGAGTTAACATGACAGTGACGTAGGTGTTGGACTTAAGTCAAGTATTCAGATATCGGGGAACCATGTCCTGCCTCAGTTGACCAGCGGTCACTATCTCCATCCCACTCCTTATCTAGGTTATGTGACCATATCTTTACTTTTTGCCTAAATTTGAACCTTAATTTCAAGCATCGGTGGTTCAGTGGTAGAATGCTCGCCTGCCACGCGGGCGGCCCGGGTTCGATTCCCGGCCGATGCAATTTTTTTCTCTTTCTCAATATATATATTTATATATATATATATTATGCTTATCACTATTACACGTGGTACATGCCATTATAATCATGGTGGGTAGAAGTAGGTGATAGCTTTTACTGTAAGTGCACCACATGTCTACACATGCGAAAAGTAGTTCGACTTTGCACTTACAAATGTGCCAGAGCCCCGTTTTTTTACTTGCACTTGCTGGTGGAGTTGGACTTTTACAAGAATCGTGGGGCCATTGTACTATTTTTTTAATCAGAAAAAGTGCCCAATGCGGGATTCGATCCCGGGTTGTAGCGGTCGAAAACCAACGGTTTAGACCACCCTTCCACCGACCCCCTTTCTATATAATTGGAAATATTCAATGCAATTTCATTTGAAATTTAGAAATGATTTTTAATGCGACTTTTATTTTTGAAATATTTTGATTTGAAGCCATTTCTATAGACTTTGAAGTCTTTAAATTTATATTCATTGCAGTTTAAGATCAATGAGAAAAATGTATTTTAAATAATTTATAAAAGAAAAGTTGCGTTTAAAATTACTTCTAATTTCCAGCGATAAAGGTGGATAAGTTGGCGATGCTCTTTGAAATCACACTTAATGGCGTTCTGTGTAGACAGGAGAAAAATGGAGGTCTTACTCTATGTTCTTGCTCCAAATATAATTTTTCAATAAAACTGATTTCTACAATTTATTAATTACGACCATGTTCTAATTTTTGTTTGTTTATTCAATTTTTAGCTGTAAAAAAATGTTGTGTTTTGTATTTCAGGAGGACTCTTTGTCGTTGACTTAACCTGATTGTATATAGAATCCTCTTTTATAAATTTTATGAATTTTCTCTTCATTTATATTTATTTTGACTTTTTTTATCTTTGCTACCATTGACTTATTTTTTCAACTCTTTATATATTAATTGAATTAAATCTCCTGGCATCAGGCGGCGTTTATTTATGATCTACTGTAGAATGGCAGAGATTGAGACTGCTTTAATAAAATTAAAAGTAACTCATCTCCAGAAACCTTTATTTAATCCTTATCAAAGTGAAGGAAGTATAACTTAGAATTTATGTCACTGACTTGTCAATAATATGTTGTCTATTTCTTTGGAGTTTGTTTCAGCGCTTTACACTCGATTATTGTGTTAATGTTTATTTATTTATTTTTTTGAATAAAAGAAACAGATTTAAGGAAACAGATTTACATCAATGAATTATTCATTATTTAATCATTATTCACTATTAATATATTTTTGTTTCTGTTTGCTGTTTCGACTTAATACTCACACTAAATACCAATTAAAAAATTGCAAAAAAAATCCCTCGAAATTAAACAGATAATAAAGATGGAAATTTCAAACACCAACAAGATCGTTCATCGAGTAGTGCTCTCAGGAGGACCTTGCGCCGGCAAGACTCAGGGCCAGAATGCCCTGTGTAACTTCTACGAGAAACTTGGATGGAAGGTGTACCGAGTGCCTGAAACTGCTACAGTCCTTTTAGGAGGTGGAGTGAAATTTGCCGACTTGGGACCTAAAGAAGCGGCGAGATTCCAGAACAACCTACTCAAGACCATGATGTGCATTGAAGACACCTTCTTCCAACTGGCCCAGGACAGCGGCCAGAACTGTCTGGTCATCTGTGACCGCGGGACACTCTGTAGCTCAGCATATCTCTCGAAGGACGAGTGGCAGAACATCCTTCTTCAGAATAATCTGACTCTGGAGGATATGCGGGACAAGAGATATGACCAGATAGTCCATTTGGTGTCAGCGGCCGAAGGTGCCGAGCAATTCTATTCCCTCGAGAACAACAAGTGCCGGACGGAAGGGCTGGAACTGGCCCGGTTAATGGAGCAGAGAGCCAGGGAGGTGTGGAAGGGTCACCCCTGTTTGGACATCATCGACAACTCCACCAACTTCCCCGGCAAGATCGACCGTCTCATCTGTGCCGTCGCTGGCAGGACTGGAGTCACCATGTACTGAATATCTCCACCACATTGTAATGTGATTTATTAGGCAAATAAAATTTATCTATAATATAAAATGCTTGCCTTGCCTTTAATTCTTTTTAACTTAATCGCTTAAGCATTTTATCGCTAAAACTGAAGCATAAATTTAATTGCATATAAAACTTTTTGAAAATGTATTTTTTAAAGCTTCTATTGTGGCACTTTGGCCTGGAAGACAATGCGAAAAATGGTAGAATAATATTTAAACAATAATATTTGCATATTGCTCTTTAAAAATGTTAGAAATGAAGCTAAATGTTAAGGCCAGTAAAGGCTTATGTACAATATATATGGCCGGGTAGTTGGCAATCTATGGATATGCTCCAGGTACCTGGCTCACATTTATGTCATATATTCCAGTGTTTTTATTCATTTATAATTTTGTATATTTTATTTTTCTCTCAGATTTACCCAGACCTATCAGTTTATGAGCTCAATTGTCTTAATTAGGTTTTCTTGTATATAAATATTAAATGTAATTAACTTTTACACTTTTTTTATTTTCAGAGATTTATGTATAAGCAATTTATTTTCCTCCAATTTACCCAGACCAATCTATTTATTAGCTTGATTGTCTCAATTAAGTTTTACCATATTACCATTAAATGTGATCAGATTCAAAAATTATAATAATAACAATGCTTATTACTGATATTACAGTAGAGTCTATCATGAGAGACCACATTGTAAGGCACAAACGTATTTCCCCAGTTTTACTACTATAGCGAATCTCCCATGAGCGATCGTCTCCTCGAACGACCAGCGACTTCTTTAAATCTCTTCTTCGTCTCTCATGAGCGACTATTAAAAAATAAAATTACTATTTAATGTATTAAAAACATAATAAATTCGAAATTATTAATTGAAAAATCGTTGTGAATTTTTATGTGACACATTTATTGAGCTCTTTTCGAACAAATAACTATACGAAATGTGTTTTATTCTTTTGAAATTTTTTTTTAAGTTTTTTAAAATAATAGTAAGCTTAATTTTAATTTTTCATATTATTTTAAATTGAATAAATCTATAATAAATAATGGCTTCTAAAAAAAATGAATCTTAAAGGAAAATGAATGTTTTAAAAATGCCGTCATATGGAATTAGCGCTCGAAAATCGCCGGCCAATATGCGATACAAAATATTTCCAATATTGGGACCACTACTTTAAAGAAAGCTAAATTTTTTGATAAAATAATTCAAAGCTCTTCTGTTTATTTGAAAATTTTATAAAACGATGCAACACTAAATGGACACATAACTGAAGAAGATTCAATGTGAAAAATATGACTGAACAATGCAAAATTCGAATAATGCTAGAATTATTCACTCATGAAAATTTTAATTTGGATGAATGTGTCCATTGTATAATGTAGTGTTCAAAAGTTATTGAAAAATGAAACCTTCAGTTGGTGCTAAAATTTACCAAAAAAATTAACATTTTGATTTTTAACCAACCTTTTAGTAGGCAAATAACTATTACTCCTTGTTGGTCTATTAGAAAGTCTTGGGTATTATAAAGTATGTGGTAATGTTTTCTCTTTCAATAAGTTTTAAAATTAAAAATTGAATGACTTAACATATTATAAACAATACCTGAGTTTATCCACACAATAATTTCGAAATAGAAAAGGTATTTTATTTTGGGGAATGTATCAAGGCACATAAGACTGGAGTTACAAAATATAAAATTTCTATATTTACCAACCAAAATTGCAAGTGCCAGCTATTTGATCGAGGCATCCTTTAAAATTTTAAGAGAGTTAAAATAGATGCAAAATATAATTTATACATTCTCTTTAGCTCAAGCATGTCAAACTCGCGGCCCGCGGGCCTCATGTGGCCCACAACGAATAAATTTGCGGCCCACCAGACGATATATTTTAATAATTTTTTTTTTTATAAATTTAGCATATGAAATTATGTCCATGTTTGGAAGTACTTATCGGTGCGAGCAGTTATTTTCACTTATGAAAGGAAATAAGTCTCCAATCAGATTTGGGTCAGTTTTAAAATTAATCACTGCGAACAAGATATCCCCCGAAGTAGGAAAGATGGTAGCAGAAAAGAGATGCCAAATACCAGGGAGAAAATATTAACTTTACTTTCTTTTTTCTAATTAGTATTTTTTTGAATAAACCTACATAAATGTTAATATAAAAATTTAATTACTTGTTTTCTTTTTTTGCGGCCCACATAATCTTATTACTTTTTTATTTGGCCCGTGTTAGGATTTAAGTTTGACATGCTTGCTTTAGCTGATTCTCATTTAGTGAAATTTTAAAAGCCTTGTAAAGAGAAGAATGAAGTTTATTTTAATCTGTATAACTAATATATTGATTATTTTTATTAAAAAAAAACAATATTTTAAAATATATAGAATGTTTTTTTTTTGGAGAGATGGAAGTTTACTTCAACAAATACTTCATTCCAACATTTCAGCTACCTGCTGTAATCCATATTAAGAAATTATATTTTGATGAAGCTTATTTGATGCCAAGTTTTGAATGATCTGATATTTAAACATTTAGAGCATGCAGCGCATCGATAACACAGGTCTACAAAAAAAACTTTTTTTTTGCACAAGAGAACCTGATGGTGTTTCTAGTGTAACTTTTCATGCTGAACTCAAAAATCTAATCAGAAATTTCTCATCACCCATGGTTTTTGCCTGACGATTTTTTTTTAGTATTGGGATAAATACATGCATCCAACATGAAAGAGACTTACGAAAACATGAAACTGCTTTTGAAAAAGATAGAATATGAAAGATACGGTTGGAAAATATGCAGCGATTTGAAAGTCGTTGCTCTCTTGCGTGGATTACAGCTTGAATATACAAAATTTTGTTGTTTTCTGTGTGAGTGGTATAGCAGAGATAGGGAAAGGCATTACATTAAAAAAATCTGGCCAAACCGTAAAATCTTTACTCCAGGATATAAAAATATTGCAAATCTACCCTTGATCGATTCAGAAAATATTTACTTACCACCATTATATATTAAACTGGGATTAATGAAGAACTTTGTCAAGGCAATGGATCGAAATGCCAGTGGATTTGCCTACCTAAAACAAAAATTTTCTAGTATAAGTGAAGCGAAGATTAAAGAAGGCATTTTCGTTGGACCTCAGATTCGAGAATTGCAGCAGGATGGAAATTTTCAAAATAGTTTGAATGAAGTTGAAGCAGCAGCATGGAATTCCTTTAGAAACGTTTGCAAAAACTTCTTAGGAAGTGTCAAGGTTGAAAATTACCGAGACATAGTTAATGATCTGTTGCTTTCCTACAAGGCACTGGGATGTAACATGTCCCTCAAGATCCATTTCCTGCATTCACATCTAGATTTCTTTCCAGACAATCTTGGCGCAGTTAGCGATGAGCATGGTGAGAGGTTTCATCAAGCTATATCAAGCATGGAGAAGCGGTACCGAAGTAAATGGAGTCCCGCTATGCTTGCCGACGACTGCTGGGCACTCAAGAGGGATCTACCACAAGCAAAGTATAAAGGAAAATCCACTGTCACTGCTTTTCAATAATAAATATGTTTTGTTCATATATGCCTATATATTAACAATATTTCCAAATTCAAGTAGGTGTATCTCAGAAATATTGTGTAATAGAAAAAAACTAATGGTATATTTGGATTCAGGACATGTAGATAAGATGCTATTTCTTTGTGGACAAAGAAAAATATTTTTTGATAAACCAGTTACGTGACATTGTTTGCAATTTTGAGTGTATTTATCCCAATACTAAAAAAAGACCGTCACGCAAAAACCATAGGTGATGGGAAATTTCTGATTAGATTTTTGAGTTCAGCATGAAAAGTTACACTAGAAACATAATCAGGTTCTCTTGTGCAAAAATCTTGTTGACCAGTGTAATCAAACTTTGGAATTCAATATAAAAAAAGGTTAAAGTAAATCATTTTTAACTATATTATAGAGCCAACCTACAAATTTGTTTTTTTTTCATAGAAATTTTACTTATTAAACCTATGTAGGAAAAATAAATTATAATGTAAAAAATTAATTTTAGTGTTGAAAGAATCTACCATAACTTATCATTACTGAGTTATCATGACCGAGTCTCCGATGAGAGACCGTCAACTAGAAAGACCGGGTTTGCCGTGTTTTTAGGTGGTCTCTCATGGAGGACTCTACTGTAATACTGTTTTTCCTGCATGCACCCTACATTTCTACTCTGAGAATCTGTATTAAGACCAAAATGCTTCAATGAAGCTTTTTGTTGTTCTATAGAAGAGAATAACAATAAAGCTGTATGTCAATTCGTAGTAGATGTGACTTCATGCCTAGGTAGTTGGTGTTGTTATATGATTATTAAATATTCTTTAGAAAAAAAAATCCATTTAAAATTTCTCCATTACAATAATTGATTATTGTTCCAAGTTTTACACAAATTAGTTTTCTATGACCTTTCTATTCACTTACTAAAAAATTGTTTGAGTAAGAACGAGGTTTGATGATGGTAATTGTGTTCATTTGTAAATATTTCTAATATCCCCTCAAATCTTATTCATATATTTATTGGATAATTTCCTTAACAAAGAATCCCTCTAAAGTGTGTGCGGGTATATACTTAAATATTAAAAGAGAAAATTGCTATAAAGTATAAAATATAGCAATATGCGTTTCTTTATCCGTTAAAAGTGCAAGATTCAGGATCTTTATAATCCTTCCACAGGCACTAGCTTTAGATTGAGAGAATGAGAATTTTTCTATTCGAATCTCTATTTTTCCAGATATCAAGGACACCTAATTGAAGAGCCAAAGTATCCTTTAGGGAGAGGTGTCCTCTTACCGGAGAGTTGCTAAATTGTAAAAATGGTAATTTTGCAAAAAAAAACTTCCTTTGTGGAAAGGTGTCCGCCTGCGGGGTGTCCACTAAAGGGAGGTTCTACTGTACTAGAATCAGTCAAAACCGCAAAGTAACCCAAGCCATTGATCCCATGAAATGTTCAAATACGTTCTTTTAAACGATCCCAACATAATTAATAACATAGTTAAAAAGTCTTCTTGCTTTAATAGGGGGCCAATAACTTCACAAACTTCATAAAAACAAGCTCCGATAAATACACTGAAATACTTGTATCGTGCGCAATAAAATTCATCTCTACTGTCATTGAGCATTTCGATATATCTGAATGAAAATAATAGCGGCGGGAGACGGTCATCATGAATTTCGAACCTAATGTGATTTAATATGTAGAAACTGATTAGCGATGAAAAGGAACCTAGCTTATGATATTTACAACAATGAATAATATGTGTAAGTTATTCACATATTAAAATAAAGTGTTTAATACGGGATTCGATTCCGGTTCATGGCTGTCGGGAATCGACCGTTTTAACCACTCGTCTACCAACTTTTTTCAATATCTACATTGGCAATGCCGAATATGGTTGTGAGAAAGAATTGTTAAAAATACAACGATATCCCAGACAGAAATTCAGTGAAAATTAAAAAAAAGCAAAAACAAATAAAAACCACAATAACCTGGTACATTAGTTAACTCAGGGGTTATTGAACATCATCTGTGTCCTTTGCCATCTTGTTCATTTGAGAGGAGTGATTCTATACGCATATAGATTCCTTGAATATAGAATATTTTATTAAAGATTCTTCCCTGCTTGTGCACTTTGAAAAAATTAATAAGGAATCTAGGGATAGGTTTATTTTTATAAAAAGAGACTCGGTGAAAAGTTTTGAAGACCATAAAGTTTCAATTCTGTGTTTAACATAGCCATTCCAAATTGTGATTTTTGACAAAGACAATATTTTAAATAATATTAAAAGAGACACAAATAAAGAAATTTTACGTAAAATAAATACTTGTATTCTTTGATGATTCATCTGTTTTAGTAAGACATTTCTCTATCTTTAAAAACCCATCAAATTACTTTGATCATTTTATTGTAGCATAAATTATTTTATTTTTAATCGATAGATTATTAAATCAAATATTTGGTTACTCAGAATATTTATCTCATTGTCTCTAAATTCTGTTGTTAACTAGTTGGTAATTGTTTTGATCGAAAAAAATAAATTTGCCACTCCTTATATATATTGTGTTTGTATTCCCTCGTTTTTCTATGCGGCAATATTTAATAAAACAAGCTAACCACAAGACCTTTGAAATATTTTTACCAGCCGCCAAATATTAAACAATATTATATAATCGGAAACTACACTTTTAAATTAGAGATAATCCAGAAATCTATACTTTTATATATTTGCTTTCATTCTACATACTTTAGCGACGGTGGTATAATGGTTAGCATAGCTGCCTTCCAAGCAGTTGACCCGGATTCGATTCCCGGCCGTCGCATTTTTATTTTTAATTTGTAACTTGAATAGAAAATAGTAAAGAGTAGTTGAATCAAAAGCTAATTTTATTCTAATAATTCTGTCTATCTTTTTTTCTACGGCGGGTCAAACAGGACTTTAGTCATAACAATGAACTTTATTGTCAGCAGTGACTACTTTATCCACAAAAAAGATTTCTTTATCTGCAACAATTGAGTTTACTCAGAACAATTGTCTTCAATCACAACACTAAAATTTACTCGGCAACCTTTAAACTTTATAACACTATGAAATTAGATTCATAACACTGACTATCTTTTACTAACTCAGAATTAAATAGTAACAGCATTGATTAATTTATCGGTGACAATAAAATCCATCCTCAACAATGACTCCTTTCTTCACAACAATAAATTGTATCCGCCTCAATGTCAACTTTATCAACAATTAAGACTTTAGGCACACAACAATTAAACCTAATCAGCAACAATAATTACATGAGTCATAACAACGAAACCTAAACTGCATCAAAGAAACTTTAACCACAACGATGACTAATATATACGACTCAATATATACTAATGTATCCACAATTTGTCATATCAATGAAACTTATTCTGCAACGATGAAAATTTATGAACAATAATGACTAATTAACACCCAACAATAAAACTATCGACAATAATGTATATCTAGTCACAGCAATGAAATTTCATCCACAAAAATATAATTTAAACAATGAAACTTTATCTTAACACATAATAATTATTTAACAACAACAAAAATCTTTTTTTTTTCGGCAATGAGGACTTCTATCAGTTTTACGTTTCATTGAAACTTTATCCTCAGCAAATGACCACTTTAGGCCCAACATTTAAACTTAATCTTCGGCAAGGTAAGTTTATATCCAGATATGACAGAAAACATCAATTTATTTATTTTGAATAATAGTGAAAGCTTACGATATAGTAAGGAACATTAAGCAAAAATGTATAGCTTTAAAAGTTATATTTTAACTCTTTCTTTCTTTTTGTCTTGAGGATTTCAAGCCTTTATTTCCTTTTGACTTGCTTGTTTGGTTCTTGTGATTTTATTTTACTGTAGATACACTTGTAAAAAATAATTGTATACAGTATATAGAACTCTTTCATTAGAGTTTACTCTCATGGAGGACATCTATCTTCAAAGGACAGTTTTCATCAACAAAATCAGAGATCAGAATCAGAGATTCAGCGGCCAAATTGTTTGATAAATTGAAAAATATAACTGATCGGAACATATTTTTCCTTTTTGAATACCAGGAAAGAACCCTAATAATATCAAATAACAAATTAATAAAACACCACTTCGCCAAAATTATGAAGAATTGGTTAACGATTTTCAAATACAATCAGAGATATTTAAAATAGGTAAATGCAAATTAAAACATGTAGCAAAAAGAAAATTGATATTTTTGATACGGTTTGTTTCCGAAGATAATAAATTTCTAATATTTTTAAATCAACTCTCACTCAGTATCGATTATATTTATTTTAATTCATTTGAAAAATATGTATCTTCTATCTCTGATAATTTATTTTACTCTGGAATGCCGTTGTTGTTGTCGTGTTCAATAAAGAGCCTCAGATGTATCCATGCATCTCCATCACAGCAGCAGCAATGTCCACTATCTTGGGTGTGTCTATGTCAAATTTCTGCAAGGCTGCGGCCATTGCTGGCTATGAGAATATGTGGGTAGGTGTAAGTTCCACACCAGGACAATTCTTGCATGCCCTATAGGTTCTTTTTCCATCTGGATGTATTGTCATTCCTTTATAGTGTTTTGTTCTAAGTCTTGTTATAGTTTTTGTCATTTTTCTCTCAGAGTTTATTTCGCATTTTGATCTTTTCTTATTTTTTTTTGTTTAATTATCTTGTATTTTGACAAGAATCAGCGTCAAATGATGACATTTGTTCTTTCCTTTGGCTCAACTTTCTGGCTTCCTTTGCCAATTCAAATGCCATTTCATTACCCCCGATCCCAGCATGGGCAGGGATTCAATGTAGAATGCAGTTATTCTCCAATGGTTCCAGTTGGGTAAGTAACGAGAGTATTTTCTGTGGGATTTTAGTATTGCCCTTCTGAATTGCTTCTAGAGCGGATATGGAGTCGCTGTATATTAAAATTCCTCCTGCTTGATGCAGGGATGGTTGGTTAAAGCATACATCAAGGGCTTTCCAGATAGCTGTCAGTTCACAAGTGAAGTTTGAAGAAATCTGTCCTGCTCCTTCTTTGATTTTGATGTTTGTTCCATCTTGCAGTATTATGTTAATTCCGGCCCCTCCATTACTCAGGGTAAGGTCTGAAGATCCATCTGTATATGCTGTTAAAGGGCGTGGCCTAGCAGTTTTAATCAATAATTTGTACTATGAGGAAATAGCCTTTAATATTACAAACACATTAGACCTTGAAACCCATGGTATCAAAGTCTACCTCAATCAAAACAAAGCCATCAACATATACAATATGTATCACCCTCCAAACAATACATTTATTGACGATGGAACAATGGCTCAATTTTTTACCGACAACACTATTATTGTAGGTGACCTTAATGCCAAACATCAACTATGGGGATGTTCTACGCCAAACCCAAGAGGCAAAATGCTATCAAACATATTTGACGACAATGCCTTCATGTGCTCAAATGATGGGAATCCTACCCATCATTCCTACAAGCTATAATACTGCACAAGCCCTTGATATAAGTTTTTACTATCCTGACATTTTCCACAAATGCAAATAGCAAATATTAAAAAGTTTTGGAAGTGATCATTTGCCTAATTTGATAGAAATTAGCACCAAGACCAAAACTAGCTCAATTAAGAAAATTTCTGAAACTTCAAAAAGGCTAATATGATATCTTTCGAAAACACCATTATTAAAGCAGCCATAGTTTCAATACCAAGAGGTAATATTAAGAAATGGATTCCAAATTATGCACACCAGGCAAAAAGTATTCAAACACTTATAACTAAAAGAAATGAACTACAAAAAAGTGCACCCAAAAACAAACAAATTGTAGAACTGAACTGAACATTGTGATTGCAAAAATAAAAAGATAATACGTAAATGTGAAAAGGTAAAAATGGAAACAAACTTGTGAAAACCTGAACCCAAGAAACCCAAATACAAAACTTTGGAATTTGGCAAACCAAATTGACAGAGTCCAGCCACAAACTGAAAACACAAATATGATTAAGAATACAGATGGTACACCAGCAACTAATGACAAAATTGCTGCCAATCTTTTAGGTAATTCATATCAAATAAGTAGTAAAATCAAGGTTGAAAAAAGGCCCGAAAGATTATTCATGACTGTAAAAATGTCAACAGCACTCATAATATTTTCCATGAAAAAAATCCATGTGAAAGAGCTAGCTTATGCATTAGAAAACACTGACCTAAGCAAGACTCCTGGGCCAGATGGAATCAATGGCCGAATGATATCAAACTTGGGCAATATTGCCAAAGAAAGACTTCTTAATATTTTCAATAACTCCTGGAAAGCTGGGAAATTGCCTCAAGACTGTAAAAATGAAACAATAATTCCCATTAAAAAACTTGACAAATCTGCTGATGACCCAAAAAACTACCGACCTATCTCCCTAACAAATATTTGCTGCAAATTAATGGAAAAAATTATACTCAGACGACTCACCTACCACCCCTACACAAGAAATCTCTTACCAGAAGAACAATATGGATTTAGGAAAGGACATGGGACAATAGACCAACTCTTATTTTTCACACAAAAGGTAAAAGATGCACAAAACAAAAAACCAACTAACCACACCATAGCTGCTTTTTAGACCTTACACAAGCTTTTGATAAGGGGGGTATGGAAAAACAAGTTAATTACAAAATTATACAAACATTTCAAATTTGATGGAAAAGCTATCACTTGGATAAATGATTCCCTTAAAATTATATAAATCAGGGTCAAATATAATGGCACTCTATCTAAAACCTTCCAATTGTACCAAGGATTACCAAAAGGATCTATCCTTAGCCCAACTCTCTTCACCCTATTTATTGTAGGCATAGAAGAAATATTTTCACATAAAACCTAATATTGGACGTTTCGCTGATGACATTATTATATGGAGCAGCAACACTAACTGGAAAAAATCTGAAAGAGATTTGAACAAGACTCTTCTCCACCTAGAAAAATTTGCCAATAAACATAAATCAGAGTTTAACCCCCAAAAATCTGAAACCTGTCTTTTTATCATCGATAAGAAACTATACAAAATAAGACCAAATATTATTCTGAAAGAACAACAATTGCAATATAATAAACATCCTAAATATCTCGGCTACACACTGGATCCAGAAATTAACTCCAGTAAACATATTGAAGAAGTTATTAGAAAAGGAAGAGACCGACTAAAAATCCTGAAATATATTTCAGGAAGAAAGTGGGGAGCCGATGCAACCACACTAAAATTAACTTACACATCTATAATGAGACCTATCTTGGAATATGGATATCTAATCTATGGTACAGCATCTGAAACAAATCTAAAAACACTGGAAAGGATACAACTAAATGCAGCTAGAATTATTGCAGGTCTTCGAAAAACCTGCCCTAATAATATTGTACTTTACGAGGCAGACATTATGCCCTTAAAGGATAGAAGAAGCTACAATCTGCCAAAATATATAAACAAAATCAAGAGTTATGAAAACAAACACAGAACTTTCAAATACATACTTAATTGGGAACTCAATATAAGACTCAAAAAAGAAGGCCCTCTCCACCTGGCCAAAAGAAATGGATTTTTAAAATATAAAGTGGAAAAATATTATTTAGCTGAAAAAATATCTCCATGCGAACCACTAACAAAATGTTATTTTTAATGCCAATTTAAATGAACCCACCAACAGACAATACTAAAATCCAGAATACTTAAAACAATTATCATTAGAAATAATTAATAAAATTCCTAAAAAATGCAATAACTATCTATACCGATGGTATCAGAGACGAGTTGGGACACACTGGCAGTGGCTGTCTCATTAAAACCACAAATGTCAATGAGAAAATAAACAGAAGAAACCCAGAATTTTGCTCAGTCTTAAGATCAGAACTTATAGCCATCTATGAAGTCTTAAAATCCATCAGAAACATTAACAGAAACATATATGGATTCTTACTGGTAGTAGAAGTGCCATACAACAATTGAGTCACACAGGGGAACTTAGAGACAAAGTAAGCAGGAACATAATTGGCTATCTCCAAAAACTCTCAAAAACCTCAAAAATTCACCTTCAATGGATACCCTCACATCTTGGCATTGAAGGCAATGAAGCTGCTGATGCGCTAGCGAAAAAAGGCACAAAAGAACCCTTGCTACAGAAAAATAAACTTACTTTTAAAGAAATAGAAACAGTAGCCAAAATAAACAAGAACTGGAGGATCCCACCTAAGCACTGTTGGTATACCCTAGAAGCAGATGGCCACCCAGACCTTTCGGTCCACAAGCCGGCATGCGAAGCATTCCCTTCGCTGCTATTCTGTTCAACTTATAAGCCAAGTAACGGTATCCAAGCTAGTGCTCTGACATTGTACCTGGAAACACCACCTCCCAGACAACGTGTCTGGAAGGATTTCTATACCGGTGGCCTTTAATCATAGCAAAATAGGAAACTATCTACTGTGTCCAGCAGGGACCGCGGGGAGGCTCAGCTGCCACGTCGTGGGCTTTCTCAAGAAGCTTGCTGTGATTTCTCAGCAGATTACTCTCGATCGCGCCCCTCGCACTCCTTCTCTCTTCCTGCACACCCACTACCCTTGGACAATCAGGACGTAGTGGCGTGCATTCACATCCCTTTCTCCATAGACGCAATCAGGGTTTCTCTTAATTTTAAATCTGTGGAGACTTGGGAACAGCCCATGTCCCGAACTACCCTAATGAGTTTGTGGGACATTACCTTAGAGAGGTACTTGGGTGTTGTTACCCCATTGAATACCTCTCTCCCCTTCACACTGTTCCTCCATCTGTCCAACCATAAGTCCTGGACGTGCCCCCTGATCCTCCTATAAACTTCTTTTTTGGTCACTGGGGTCCTCAGTGATCTACCTCTAAAGCATCCTGCCTTAGCGATCCTGTCTGCGAACTCATTACCTTCGATGAGGCTGTGTCTCCTAAACCAAGGGAGCTCCGGAGCCCGCGTCATCATCTCCAGCTTCTGGATTATTTGATGCGCGAGTTGCCCTTTCTCCAGATTGATAGCGACGAGAGCCGACATACAATCTGAATAGAGGCGGTCCGGGCTGAAGTTCTTCTCGGCACACACTCTGAGGGCTACCCTGATCGCAACCAGCTCGGCTGAAAAGACCAATTCGTCCACTCTGAGAGTTAAACTTTCTTGGAAGATCAGCTCTCCATTAGAGAATATCACTACCCCAGCTCCATTATTGGTTCCAGACTTACTACAATCAGTGAAAACCTCCGTGCCAATCCCTGTCGGCCCTCCAGGACTCTTCGATTCCAGGGCCCCCGCTTCAAGTCCCAGGGCATCTTCCCTGTTCTCCCAGATCTTCTGTCTGATGGTCTCCTCCTCTAGTTACAATCCCAGGGGAATAAGCCAAGCGAAGACCAAAAAGGCTTCACTGCTGGTAGTGCGATATCCCCCTATGATTCTGAGTGCCGCTCTCCTCTGCACTCTTTCTAGAGTTGTTGCCACCTTCTGATCCCTGTTTCGGCGCCACCAAGCCCCGGAGGCATATAGCAAGATTGGCTCGACACAGGAGAGGCAGAGGTTCCTAAAAATAGTACCCTCCTTCTCCCCCCCCCCCCTGTTGAGAGCCAACCAGGACAGGCCTGCACAACGCTTCCCTGCCTCTCGCCACCATCTCCTCCGCCTGGTATTGCCAACCCATCTTGTCATCAATGACCACCCCCAGGATGGTCATCCTTTTGACCAACGCTACCCTCCGTCCTTCCATCCGGATAGCCGGCTTGTGTTCCCATTTGATCCCTTTCCTTTTAGTTCTTATGTCCCTAGGCTTAAAGCTGAGGGCTTTAGTTTTGGAGACATTGAACTTAAGGCCAGAGTCATGGGTCCAGATCGAGAGAATTTGGAGAGAAGTTTCAACACACTTCTCAGCCTTCGCTTTCGAAGCAGCCTCAATGATGAGGAACTGGTCGTCAGCATAGAGAACCAGCCTGGCTCCCTCAGGGAGCTCCTCCTGGTAAACGGTGTTTGCCAGGATATTCCACAGAATAGGTCCGCAGCAAGAGCGCTGGGGGCAACCCCTACCACAGTTTCTTTCCAACTTCCGCCCACCAAAACTGAGGCTAATCCGTCTATCCCTCAGGAAGTCACGAACCAAGCTGCACATATTATCAGGACAACCCATGTCCATCAAATTTCTCATCAGCTTGTTCCAGCTCATAGAGTTGAACGCGCCATCAATGTCCAGGGCCACGAAAAGAACCCAAGCACCCTTATTTAAGCCCATCTCAACCCCCTCTAACACCTCGTTCAGAGCTGTGGTTGTGGACTTCCCTTCCCTAAAACCATGTTGGAAAGAGGAAAGGAGCCCATTACTCTCTAGCCAGTGCTTCAGTCGCTGAGCTAGTAGGCTATCCAGGACCTTACCTAGACACACTAGTAAAGAAAGCGGACGATAATCATTAGGAGAATTACCCTTTCTACCAGACTTTTCGAGAAGCACTACTCGGGCAACCTTCCATTCTTCAGGAAATGTACCAGTGTCCAGGCACCTATTGAATAACCTGGAATGAAGCGATGGGCGCATCCTTACCAGGGCTTTCACGACCGTGTTATCGATCCCTTCGGGACCAGGAGATTTCCTTTTCCCGAACTTGAAAGCCGTCAGTTTCACCTCATTCTCAGAAAAGGGCGGATCTACCAAACCACAAGTGGTCAGAGAGATCTCGACTTCTGGTTCCTCGTTTCCGAAGTGCCGATCCAAGTTGTTTTTATTTTGTCTTCTGCTTTCGAGCGAGTAGGTCTAGAACACATTCTCTATGAATTTTCTCATTGTTGGTGGATGAAACAGCACTAGTGAATATTTTGGCCGCTTTTGCTTGAACACTGTCTAGTCTTACTTTTAGTGATGAGCTTGAGGGAGCCCAGACCGGTGTTGCATATTCCATTATCGGCCTTATTGAGGTGGTATATGTTGTTCTGAGAATTCTGGGTTGTGCTCCCCAATTTGTTTCACATAGCCTTCTCAGAATGTTTAGTTTTCTGATAGCACTATTTGAGGTGCTAATTATGTGTTCTGAAAATTCCAATTCCTCATCAATAATAATTAAAATAATTTTGTTGACATCTTGTCAATACATCCACATTCTGCACTATTAAAAAAATATAATATGCATTATATACACTATGTACAATGAATATGGCGCCTCTGCCAGCGCTGCAGAATTTGGTGGAGAATCGCCAGTGGGCCTCCAGCGACACCACGCCTTTTGCGATCTACGATGAATACGTAGATCGCGTACTTCGCTGCTTAGGATATGGTGATGGCGTGGTCTTCGAGACCAACTTGAAAGATCCAGGACTGCAGTATCACACCTAGATATTATGGATTTTTAATTTTATCAATTATATGTTTGTTTATGCTTATTTTGTGGTTATATTTATGCCTTTTTGCCTGTGAGTGGAGAAGACGCAAAGGTTTGGTTTTATTGGGTTTATGGTCATTTGGAGTTCCATTGCCCACTTCTCCAGTCCTCTCATTGATGTGTTCAGTATTTTTCACGATTTTTCTATGCTGCTACTTGTGTGCCATATGGCTATATCATCTGCATAACAGGCAACCTTTGTGTCTTCAGTGAGGTAAGGATTGATGTCGTTAATATATAGCAGATAGAGTAGAGGACTGAGCACAGATCCCTGAGTTACACCAGCCCATGTTATTCCTTCCTTGGAAAATTCTCCATTGACGCGAACCTTTAACCTTCTTCCTCTTAAGAATTCTGCAATCCAGATTAAGGTTTTTCCTCTTACTCCGATGTTGTGCAGCTTTTCACGTAATTTCTCCCTCCACACTCGATCAAATGCTGAGGTCATATCAAGGAATATAGCCGTGGTCTTCTTTGGCGGTTTTTACTGGAAAGAATCTATTATTGATTGACAGAAGTAGAACAGTTGATCAGTCGTACAGTGCTGGGATCTATAGGCAGTTTGGTAGAGGTTTTTTTTTTATTGTTAGTGAGACAGACTATGAGCTTAGAGTGGATAATTCGGTCTGGTATTTTACAAAGTATGATGGTGAGAGGAATTGGCCGATAGTTCTTGTATTCCTTGGCATCTTTGTTTGGCTTCAGTATTGGCACTATAATTGATATCTTCCAATTCTTTGGTAGTTTACCAGTTTGCCATGAAATGTTCAGTATTCGTTGGAGTTGATTATTAGCTTTGTCTTCAAAGTGTTTAATCATTTGACCAAAGATTAGATTATCTCTTGGTGACCTCTTGGATTTTTTATTGATAAGTTTAGCTCATTCAGTGTGAAGTCTCTCGAGAAAATATCTTGTTGATGGAAGTTACTTGCTTGTTTAACTAACTGGTTTATATTATTTTTAGAGTCCTGTCTTCATTCGTATAGTTGAATATGGAAGTGCTTGAAAGATATTCAGCAAATATGTCAGCCATCTATTTGTTCTCGTTCTCGCTGTTCTATTCATATCGGTTAGAGTATTGGAGGATTGGTGTTGGTTTTGATTGTTCTCTAACACTCTAATCATATTCCAGTGTTGGCTGTCCTTTCTTGGATCCATTTTTTCGCAGAATTCTGCCATTTTACTTGTTTGCATATCCAAATTTCTTGTTCTATTTTGTGACTAATTTCAATGAGTTCCTTTCTGTTTTCTTCTGTTTTATTTTTTTTTAAGTTCATTGATATTGTCTCTCTCTCTCTCTCTGCAATCATTGCCTCGATGTTGTGGTCCTTCCAGTAAGGTATCCACAGGTCTTTACGTCTACCTTTAGGTATCGATGCTTTTGCAGCTTTTGAAATGTTCGAAGAGAATTTTCCCAAGTTTTTGTCAAGCGTTCTGTAATTCAATTTTTCGTTGCACATTTCTTCAAGCTTTTCTGTGAATTTTTTCCAAGTCGGCTTTCCTAAAGTTCCATGTTCTTTTATTCTAATGGACATTCTCAATTTTGAAGTTTAGGGTTGTTAAAATTGGTCTGTGGTCACTGATTGCACCTCTCAGGATTTTCCATTGTGTTGTGGGTGTGATGTTGTAATTTATCGCTGTGATGTCTATTGCGGATTCTGTGCCTGTGGACTTAGATAGGTAGGTGTTCTCTCCCTTTAACGGTGTAAGGTCGAGGTCGGTTAGCATGTCCTCAACCTGCTGACTTTTGTTATCCAGGACAGGTGATCCCCAAATTGAACTTTTGGCGTTAAATTCGCCGAGTATAATTGTGATATCCGAAGACGCTTCACTTAATGTCTCTATTGTGTGTACCCATACAAAATTCAGAGATTTCACGAGCTGAAAGTTGGCGATTTTGAGATGCGTCAAGAATTCGCTGCATGGGTTTTCGGGCAAATTGATATTGATGAAAACTGGCTGTCGAATGTTCTGTGGACAGATGATGCTCACTTTTCTCTAAACGGAGAATTTAACATTCAAAACAGCCGTATTTGGGCAACAGAAAACCTTAGGATTTTTACAGAAATGCCACTTTACCAGCCTAGAGTTACAGTTTTGTGTGGGTTCACCTCTTTTATTATTGGGCCATTTTTCTTTGAAAAATCAATGGAAGAACTTTTAAAACCGTTTTTGTAACTGGTGAACGTTATGTTCAACCTTTGAGAGAAAAGGGTATTCCCATATTGCAGGGCAAAAGCACTAAGCGAAATAACATTCATGAAAGATGGAGGACCTTCTCATATCTCCCAAGGTGCCAAACAATTGCTGAAGGAAACGTTCGGTGAAAATCGTGTGACAAGTCGCCACCTTATATAACAGTGGCCTCCAAGATCACCAGACTTGACGCCTTGCGAATTTTGTCTATGGAGGTGCATTAAATCGTGTGTTTATCGATGCTGGCCTACCACATTGGCCATGTTGAAGGCTTCTATCAGATGGCACGTTTTATCAATTTCAACAGATATGTTATTTAATGCTGTCCATTCTGTCATTTATCGTCTGCAGGCGGTGATTGAGAATGAAGGATGCCACATTGAGCAAGGATTGTGACCTAATACAAGAGAGAAGGCAGATACCTCATGTCTTATATAAGCTGCCATGTATTATATTATCTACCAATATTTTGCAGCTCTTTGTGTTGGGATATGGGGATAATAAATGCTGTCCTCACATCTTGACTCTTTTTTTTTTGTGAACAGTAATATTTTGTTTGCCATTTGCTCACATATTATGTCGTGCAAACCAGTGTTATAACTTCTCGAATAACACTGGTACCCACAATTTTCCCCCTTATGCTTAGTTTTCACTTTTCGCTAATTAGAAGAAATAGCATAAGGAATATTTTCTGCACACCAATAACTTTAGAAATTTTGTGAAAAAAAATTATTTTACTACCACATTTTTCAACGCAAAAGGTCGATTTAATTTTTTTTTATTTGAGGGGACACATTTTTAAAAATTGTGCACAGTATAATAAACAATGATAACATTTGACAAGCCCATAGGATATTTGGAATAAAGGACGACAAATATATTTTGTCACTCCCCTCTATATTTCATTTGTTGGATCATGACAAATATTCAGTTAAATAGTCAAGGGTCGCCAATCAGTCAAGAAACTACACATTTCTTATAGAAAGAAATCCTATTAATAGTGTCATCATAATTTTTGGACTATATTAACATTTCAAAAATTCGTGTATTGATATCAGCAGTGTTTTTCAAACATTCAATATATTTCACAAAACCCCATATAAAATATAAATATTTTTGCTACATGTTTTAATTTGCATTTACCTATTTTACATATCTCTGATTGTATTTGAAAATCGTTAACCAATTCTTCATACTTTTGGCGAAGTGGTGTTTTATTAATTTGTTATTTGATATTATTAGGGTTTTTTCCTGGTATTCAAAAAGGAAAAATACGTGTCGATCAGTTATATTTTCAATTTATCAAACAATTTGGCAGCTGAATCTCTGATTCTGGTAGAGCGCCATCTGGCGAATAAAATTGTAACTAAAATCAATTTCGAATTTTTCATTATTTGCCATAAAAATCCCATTGCATCCTGAATACAATGGTGTTTACCGCATTGCTCTAGCGCAAATATTCGCGGAGTTATTAATTTTTAAAATAGTGCGGGACTTTTGGATCACCCTGTATATGCTTATCCCTATTACACGTGGTACAGGCCATGATAATCATGGTGGGTAGAAGTAGGTGACAGCTTTTACTGTAAGTGCACCACATGTCTACACATGCGAAAAGTAGTTCGACTTTGCACTTACAAATGTGCCAGAGCCCCGTTTTATTACTTGCACTTGCTGGTGGAGTTGGACTTTTACAAGAATCGGGGGCCATTGTACCATTTTTTAAACAGAAAAAAGTGCCCAATGCGGGATTCGATCCCGGGTTGTAGTGGTCGAAAACCAACGGTTTAGATCATCCTTCCACCGACCTCCTTTCAATATAATTGGAAATATCAAATGCAATTTTATTTGAAATTTAGAAATGATTTTTAATGCGACTTTTATTTTTAAAATATTTTGATTAAAAGCCATTTCTATAGACTTCGAAGTCTCTAAATATGTATTCATTGCAGTTTAAAGTCAATGAGAAAATTTTCTTTGAAATAATTTTTAAAGGAAAAGTTGCTTTTAAAATTACTTCTAATTTCCAGCGATAGAGGTGGGTAAGTTGGCGATGCTCTTTGAAATCACACTTGATGGCGTTCTGTGTAGACAGGAGAAAAATGGAGGTCTTACTCTATGTTCTTGCTCCAAATATATTTTTTCAATAAAACGGATTTTTACAATTTATTAATTACGACCATGTTTATTTTTTGTTTGTTTATTCAATTTTTTAGCTGTAAAAATGTTGTGTGTGTTTCGTATCTCAGGAGGACTCTTTGTCGTTGACTTAACCTAATTGTATATAGAATCCTCTTTTATTTTATAAATTTTATTATTTTTCTCTTCATTTATATTTATTTAGACTTTTTTATCTTTGCTACCATTGACTTATTTTTTCAACTCTTTATATATTAATTTATTCAAATCTCCTGGCATCAGGCGACATTTTATTTGTTTATTTAAGTTCTCCTGTAGAAGGGCAGAGATTGAGACTGCTTCAATAAAATGAAAAGAAACCCATCTCCAGAAACCTTTATTTAATCCTTATCAAAGTGAAGGTAGTATAACTTAGAATTTTATGTCACTGACTTGTCAATAATAGGTTGTCCATCTCTCTGGAGTTTGTTTCAGCGCTTTACACTCGACTATTGTGTTAATGTTTTTATATTTTTTTTTATAGAAGAAACAGATTCAAAGAAACAGATTTATCTCTATGAAATATTCATCTTTAAAAAATTTATTCATTATTAATATATTTTGTTTCTGTTTGTTGTTTCTCTATTTAATATACACACTTCAATACAAATTAAAAAATTGTAAAAAAATCCCTCGAAATTAAACAGATAATAAAGATGGAAATTTCAAACACCAACAAGATCGTTCATCGAGTAGTGCTCTCAGGAGGACCTTGCGCCGGCAAGACTCAGGGCCAGAATGCCCTGTGTAACTTCTACGAGAAACTTGGATGGAAGGTGTACCGAGTGCCTGAAACTGCTACAGTCCTTTTAGGAGGTGGAGTGAAATTTGCCGACTTGGGACCTAAAGAAGCGGCGAGATTCCAAAACAACCTCCTCAAGACCATGATGCGCATTGAAGACACCTTCTTCCAACTGGCCCAGGACAGCGGCCAGAACTGTCTGGTCATCTGTGACCGCGGGACACTCTGTAGCTCAGCATATCTCTCGAAGGACGAGTGGCAGAACATCCTTCTTCAGAATAATCTGACTCTGGAGGATATCCGGGACAAGAGATATGACCAGATAGTCCATTTGGTGTCAGCGGCCGAAGGTGCCGAGCAATTCTATTCCCTCGAGAACAATAAGTGCCGGACGGAAGGGCTGGAACTGGCCCGGTTAATGGAGCAGAGGGCCAGGGAGGTGTGGAAGGGTCACCCCTGTTTGGACATCATCGACAACTCCACCAACTTCCCCGGCAAGATCGACCGTCTCATCCGTGCCGTCGCTGGCAGGACTGGAGTCACCATGGACTAAATATCTCCACCACATTGTAATGTAATTTAATAGACAAATAAAATTTATCTTTAATATAAAATGTTTACCTTGCCTTTAATTTTTTTAAACTTAATCGCTTGAGCATTTTATCGTTAAAACTAAAGCATAAATTTAATTGCATATAAAACTTTTTTTAAATCTAATTTTTAAAGCTTCTATTGTGGCACTTTGGCCTAGAAGACAATGCGAAAAAATGGTAGAATAATATTTAAACAATAATATTTGCATATTGCTCTTTAAACGTGTTAGAAATGAAGCTAAATGTTAAGGCCAGTAAAGGCTTATGTACAATATATATGGCCGGGTAGTTGGCAATCTATGGATATGCTCCAGGTACCTGGCTTACCTTTATGTAATATATTCCAGTGTTTTTATTCATTTATAATTTTGTATATTTTATTTTTCTCTCAGATTTCCCTGGACCTATCTGTTTATGAGCTCAATTGTCTTAATTAGGTTTTCTTGTATATAAATATTAAATGTAATTAACTTTTACTTTTTTTATTTGCAGAGATTCATGAGCAATTTATTTTCCTCCAATTTACCCAGACTAATCTATTTATTAACTTGATTGTCTCATTTAAGTTTTACCATATTACCATTAAATGTGATCAGATTCAAAAATTATAATAATAATGCTTATTACTGATATTACAGTAGAGTCTCATGAGAGACCACATTGTAAGGCACAAACAAATTTCCCCAGTTTTACTACTATAGCGAATCTCCCATGAGTGATCGTCTCCTCGAACGACCAGCGACTGCTTGAAATCTCTTCTTCGTCTCTCGTGAGTGACTATTAAAAAAATAAAATTACTATTTCATGTATTAAAAACATAATAAATTCGAAATTATTAATTCAAAAATCGTAGTGAAATATTATATGACTCATTTATTGAGCTCTTTTTGAACAAATAACTATACGAATGTGTTTTATTCTTTTAGATTTTTTTTTAGTTTTTGAAAATAATAGTAAGTTCAATTTTGATTTTTCATTTTATTTTAAATTAAATATATCTTAACTATAAATAATGGTTACTAAAATAACACTGATAGACAAAACTAAAGGAAGTTGTACCTTATAGCATATATATATCTCTCAGAGTTATTTTCTGAATCCCGATATATATATGCTATAAGGTACAACTTCCTTAAGTTTTGTCTATCAGTGTGATTTGAATCTTAAAGAGAAATTGAATGTCTCAAAAATGCCGTCATATGGAATTAGCGCTCGAAAATCACCGGCCGATATGCGATACAAAATATTTCCAATATTGGGACCACTACTTAAAAAAAAGCTCAATTATTTGATAATAATAATTCAAAGCTCTTCTGTTTATTTGAAAAGTTTATAAAACGAAGCAACACTAAATGGAAACATAACTGAAGAAGATTCAATGTGAAAAATATGACTGAACAATGCAAAATTCGAATAATGCTAAAATTATTCACTCATGAAAATTTTAATTTGAATGAATGTGTCCATTGTATAATGTAGTGTTCAAAAGTTATTGAAAAAATGAAACCTTCAGTTGGTGCTAAAATTTACCAAAAAAATTAACATTTTGATTTTTAACCAACCTTTTAGTAGGCAAATAACTATTACTCCTTGTTGGTCTATTAGAAAGTCTTGGGTATTATAAAGTACTAGACGAATGACCCGGGCAACGCCCGGGTTTACCCGATTAAATGTTTTATTCAAACACTATTCGTTACAATTATAAATTTGGCGCCGTGGATGTCACTCTTGTGAAACGTCCCGCTCCAAACTTTACAGTAAGATTAGTTACGATATACACATGTGTAAATCTTCAATTCGAGCGAGCGTCTATAAATATCTCGATTTAGATCAAGTATTCTAATTATTAAGCGAACTATTATTAATAAAATTTTGAGAAGATATCGATTTTAAACGTATTTATAACCTTGATAGAGGGCGCTGTTCGTGAGCTAAGTAGAATAATTTGAATATATAGTTTTAATAATTGATTTATATATATTTTTTAAAATAGCCTATCGTCTTTCCAGTTGATTTTTACCTATGTATGGAAATTTTGGTTTGAATTAGTGAATTACTGCGAATTTGTATACCGGACATACATACAAGCATTCATTGTTATATATATAGATGTGGTAAAGTTTTCTCTTTCAATAAGTTTTCAAATAAAAAATTGAAAAACTTCACATATTATAAACAATTACTGAGTCTATCCACACACAATTACGAAATAGAAAGGTTATTTTATTTTGGGGAATGTATCAAGACACATAAGAATGGAGTTACAAAATATCAAATTTCTATATTTACCAATCAAAATTGCAAGTGCCAGCTATTTGATCAAGGCATCCTTCAAAATTTTAAGAGAGTTAAAATAAATGCAAAATATAATTTATACATTCTCTTTAGCTGATTCTCATTTAGTGAAATTTTAAAAGCCTTGTAAAGAGATGAATGAAGTTTATTTTAATCTGTATAACTAATAGAGATTGATTATTTTTATAAAAAAAAAAACAATATTTTAAAATATATAGATTTTTTTTTTTTGGAGGGATGGAAGTTTACTTCAACAAATACTTTATTCCAACATTTCAGCTACCTGCTGTAATCCATATTAAGAAATTATATTTTGATGAAGCTTATTTGATGCCAAGTTTTGAATGATCTGATATTTAAACATTTAGAGCATGCAGCGCATCGATAACACTGATAGACAAAACTTAAGGAAGTTGTACCTTATAGCATATATATATATCGGGATTCAGAAAATAACTCTGAGAGATATTTGATCGAATATCTCTCAGAGTTATTGTCTGAATCCCGATATATATATATGCTATAAGGTACAACTTCCTTAAGTTTTGTCTATCAGTGTAATCAAACTTTGGAATACAATATAAAAAAGGTTAAAGTAAATCATTTTAAACTATATTATAGAGTCAACCTACAAATTTGTTTTTTTTTTTCATAGAAATTTTACTTATTAAACCTATGTAGGAAAAATAAATTATAATGTAAAAAATTAATTTTAGTGTTGAAAGAATCTACCATAACTTATCATCACTGAGTTATCATGACCGAGTCTCCGATGAGAGACCGTCTCCTATAGAGCCCAGGTTTGCCGTGTTTTTAGGTGGTCCCTCATGGAAGACTCTACTGTAATACTGTTTTTCCTGCATGCACCCTACATTTCTACTCTGAGAATCTGTATTGAGACTAAAATGTCTTAATGAAGCTTTTTGTTGTTTTATAGAAGAGAATAACGATAAAGCTGTATGTCAATTCATAGTAGATGTGATTTCATGCCTAGGTAGTTGGTGATGTTATATGATTATTAAATATTCTTTAGAAAAAAAAATCCATTTAAAATTTTTCCATTACAATAATTGAGAATTGTTCCAAGTTTTACACAAATTAGTTTTCTATGACCTTTCTATTGACTTACAAACAAATTGTTTAAGTAAGAACGAGGCTTGATGATGGTAATTGTGTTCATTTGTAAATATTTCTAATATCCCCTCAAATCTTATTCATACTGGTATATTTCTTGGATAACCTCCTTTACAAAGAATCCCTCTAAAGTTTTGCGGGTTATATTTTTAAATATTAAAAGAGAAAATTGCTATAAAGTATAAAATATAGCAATATGCGTTTCTTTATTTGTTAAAAGTGCAAGATTCAGGATCTTTATAATCCTTCCACAGCCATAGATAGCCTTAGATTGAGAGATTGAGAATATAGATAGTGAGATCAATAATATATATTTACAGGAATTTTAAATATTTAAAGAAATACAATAATATAATAAAGTTTTATTTAAAATTTCTCAAATCTATTTTCCAGATTCTTCCATCTATTTTTCCAGATATCAAGGACACCTAATTGAAGAGCCAAAGTATCCTTTAGGGAGAGGTGTCCTCTTACCTGAGAGTTGCTAAATTGTAAAAATGGTAATTTTGCAAATGAAAACTTCCTTTGTGGAAAGGTGTCCGCCTGCGAGGTGTCCACTAAAGGGAGGTTCTACTGTACTAGAATCAGTCAAAACCGCAAAGTAATCCAAGCCATTAATCCCATGAAAAATTCAAATATGCTCTTTTAAACGATCCCAACATAATTAATAACATAGTTAAAAGTCTTCTTGCTTTAATCGGGGGCCAATAACTTCATAAAAACAAGCTCCAATAAATACACTGTAATACTTGTATCGTGCGCAATAAAATTTATCTCTACTGTCATTGAGCATTTTGATATATCTGAGTAAAAATAATAGCGGCGGGAGACGGTCATCATGAATTTCGAACCTAATGTGATTTAATATGTAGCAACTGATTAGCGATTTTTGTATGTGTTTACTATATTTTCATCTCTTCTCTCAATATAATCGTCCCCCGTCGCTTTTATTTTCACTCATATATATAATTGTTAAATGACAGTGTTAGAGTTTATTATTATTATTTATTATTTTGATCTGTGTAAATGCTTTATTATATTTGACCATGAGTGCCTGGTCACGTGTGTGTGTTTGATTGTATATATAGTGTGGTTGGAAATAAAATGTGTGTTAAGTTGAGCTTTGTGAGACTGGTGTTTTCACAGTAGTTAGAGCTCGGAAAGCCCGCTTCATTTAGGACAGGACCTCGGCGCTTACTATACCTCTAGGCGGAAGAGTAAAAGGAAGGAAACCAACCAGAAGAAGATCGGCTAACATTTTGGTCCCTCGAGCCGGATCAAGGCTAAGGTTAAAGTTATAAAGGTTAAAGAAGTTGAAGAAGCCTAAAGAGGTTAAAGAAGTTGAAGAAGCCTAAAGAGGGTAAAGAAGTTGAAGAAGCCTAAAGAGGTTAAGAAGTTGAAGAATCCTGAAGAGGTTAAAGGAATTGACGAAGATAAAGATTAAGAAGAATTCACTCTTGATTAAAGTTTAAAAGTTAAAAATCGTAAATCCAATTTGTTGATATTAAGAGAATCAAGAAAAAGGCTTATGCAAATTTAAGCAAGAGTAGAAAAAAGAAGAATTTATGCAAATAAAGTTTTGCAAAAAAAAAAAAGTTTTGCAAATTGGATTAAAAGGATAAGGCCGAGGTATAGTGCGTTAAGCAATAAAAGGTTAAGTTAAGATCAAAAGGGCAAGTTTAGAATGAAGCGCGCATTGAGAAGTAGAGCCGTTAAAAGAACGATTATTTCCAAGTTGATCAAAAAGGCAGAAGCGGAGTTGGATGAAGAAACTCCTTCTGAAATTATGGTAGGAACGAATTATACACTCATCGAAAAGAATATAGCAGATCTTCGGGAAGAAGATGAGTTGATCTGGAAGTTGATGCTAGAAGATAAGGAGAATGATGGCAGGGTGCTAGAGGAGGAGAGAGATACAGTGATCCATTTTATTATGAGAAGTGGATAGATCTTGAAATTAAGACAAATCACTTCCTCAGCTCTCTGATGAAGGATACGGAAGCCCTCCATGGTGCTAGTTCGAAAAAGGGCTCGCTGCCTGGAACGGGAGTTTGCCGACTGCCCAAATTGGATATGAGGATCTACGATGGAAGCAGTTTGGAATTCAGGATGAGTGAGAAGCCAAGGGTTGTAGGAGTTACCTTGATGAAGGGAGTTGATCCAGCTTCTATTAAGGAAGATGCTGGGATTGTGGTAACATCCGAGCAAATGGTAGAAGAGACATCCAAGCAGATTGACGTTGAAGAAAGTAAAAAGGCTCAAGTAGTAAAAGGGCATTTTGCTGAAGACGGTGAAAAGGCTCAAGTCAAGAAGAAGTCTGCTGTAGAAGTTGACGAAAGTCATAGGGCTGAAGTTGAGAAAGAATCTGTTGAAGCAGATGAAGAGAAAGGGCTGGATGTGGAACAAGGAATGGATTCAAAGAACACTGAAGAAGTGAAGCTGCTATATGCAGAACAAGGTACTGATTCAAAGGTGGCAGAAAATCTATATGCAGAACAAGGTACTGATTCAAAGGTGGCAGAAGGGCTAGATGCAGTACAAGGTACCGATTCAAAGGTGGCGGAAAAGCAAGACGCAGATTTAGAGAATGGGAAAGACTCAGAAGCTGAAACCAAGTACAATGGAGTAGGGGATTCTAAAACTGCAATCAAAGGTTATGAATCGGTGAGCAATTCGAAAGCGGTAGCTGAGGGCGCTAATCAAGTGGAGATTTCAGATGGTGAAGCTGAGTCCATTGATGATATTGAGGAAAGAGTTGTCAGAGTTCCAGCATCGAGGAAATTGGTGGAGGCAAGACAAACTGGAGATGCGGAATTTAAAGTAAAGGGATGCTATCTTCCCGATCGCCCTGTATTTGAGTGTGGGTCCAAAACGACACCTATACGGCCAGTGTTTGACGACGCTTCCTGTCGAGGAAACGGCGGACTCGCCTTGAGGCGGTATCCGAGGAGGAGACCCAGTCTATTGAGAGGAATCCCTGAGATAAGGATAAAATTTCGGGAGAATAAGTTCGGAGTTTTGGTGGACGTGGGAAGATATTTTCGGATGATCGCCATTAAGGAAAGTGATTGGGACTACCTCAGATTTCTTTGGAAGAAGAAGATGGACAACTGATGGTTTTTGGGCGGGAAATGGTTGTAGACGATTTTAATCAAGTGCCCTGTACCTCAAAATCCGGAAGAAAAGGAAATGGTTGAATATGATGATGCAAAGGTTGGAGAAAGTAAAACGCTTTCTAAACAGGGTTGTACCATCCAGATCACCTATGTGAAGAGAGAACCAATAGAAAAAGGTTCAATTGGCGAATATCTTCCAAACAATAAAATGCAACTTGTATCGAAGGAAACTGTTTCTGGATCTGTAGTAACTCCAATATTATATACTCCGGCCAGTTCTCCAAAGGGGCAAGTGCCTACTCCGGCGAAGGGTCTTAATTTAGGAGACAAGTCTCCAGAAAAGTCTGGTAAAAGTGCTAAACTGGAAAGGATTGCGAATCCGGTAGATTATAGGACTAATATTGAGCGGTTTGAGATCTCTGAAGAAGATTTCGGAATCCTATGACTGCTATAAGCCTTCAGACGATACCTCTGGGCCTTAAGACGATACCGCTAAGCCTGCAGACGATGCCTTAGCATCGATCCTGATTCTTCAAAAGGTAAAGCTCAAGGTTCTCAAGAGGTTCCAGAAATTGCAGTGGAAGATTCTGACGAAAAGTCTGCAATTGAGGATTCTCAACCTTCAGAGCCTCTTGATGTGGAGGGTTCTGGAGTGGGGGCTTCAAGCGATGTAGAGGTAAGAGCTCAAACAAAGAGCCCTAAAGCCATGTCTTCCAAATACCTTGCATGAAGAAAGAAGAATCCAGCATAGACTTGGAAGAGGAAGACACTGGAAGAAACGAACCCTCTCCAGCCTCAATCACCTTCAAAGCCCTAGAAACCACATATTCTAAAGAAATTGATCTGACGATTTTGGGCAGCATTGCGAGAGAGCATTGCGCACAAAGGATTGCATTTGAACAGTCCAATGTTATAAGGACATTGGGTTTGGGATGGATCCAAAGTAAAGACTGTTTCTTATATGAAGTTCAGTCGTTGGAAAAGACATCGGCGACTACCACGAGCGAAATGCTTTCCTTCATCGCCAAGTTAGAAGATCCCTTAAGATGGTTGGCACCTGTCCTTGTAACAGGAAAAATAATGGTTCAAAGGTTGTGGATAACGGAATTCCATTGGGGTGATCCGATGGATGAATCATTGATTGAAACATGGACTAATATTAGAAAGGAATTGAACTTCATAGGAAGTTTGAGAATACCCCGATGGTTGGGTCTCGGAAGGAATGCCCAGGGAGTGGAATTGCACGGATTCGGTGATGCCTCTGAAGACGCCTATGCGGCAGCTGTTTAAATAAGAATTCCCACTGATGATGGTGTCAGTGTAGGACTGTTGGCATCAAAGACTAAGTTGGCTCCCATGCGGAAGATGTCAATTCCACGCTTGGAGTTGTGCGCAGCTCTTCTCCTGACCAGACTAATGAAATATAGACTGGAAGAGTTGAATATCAAAATGGAGAGTGCTACCTGTTGGACCGATTCTACCATAGTCTAGAGTTGGTTAAGAACTATGTCTTGAAATCTCCCCACTTTCATCGGCAATCGTGTCGCGGAGATTCAGAGTTGTCCACAAATCAGGGAGTGGCGCTATGTTCCCACAGGAGATAATCCAGCGGATATTGCCTCGCGAGGAATTCTGGGGTCCAAGCTGAAACAGTCTTCCATCTGGTGGACAGGACCTACCTGGTTATCAGCAGAATCAACGGAATGGCCTAGAATGCCTCCTGTGTTTGAGCACCAAGGTCAAATTGAGCTCCTGAGTGTTCATGCCATCAGTGAAACACCTTTCTTGGTGGCTATCGGAGAGATGAGCTCAACCTTTAATGGGTATATCCGAAAAGTGGCCTGGATATTGCGTTTTTGCCATAACTGCCGCTACAGCGCGGAGCGATATCAGTCGCACTTAACCACGGCTGAACTGAGAAATGCTCATAGGAGAATACTTCAATCAATTCAGTTCCAGCATTTCAGGGAGGAAGTAAGAAGTTTGACCACTTTAGGATCAGTGAAGCGCACGAGCAAGATTTATGGTTTAACACCGATCGTCGACGATCAAGGAATCCTTGGAGTCGGTGGTAGATTAAAATGGGCTCCATCTATGACATATGAACAAAAACATCCTGCGCTGTTGCCTTCATCAGGACAGGTGGCTCAGATGATTGTTCAAGCGGTTCATATGCGGACTTTGCACGGAAGTGTGCACCTGATGCTGTACACAATGAGACAGAAGTATTGGATGCTGAGAGCAAAAGATCAGGTGAAAAGATGCATTCGAGAGTGCGTGACATGTTGTCGATACAATCGCGTCACTCAAGGCCAGCCAATGAGCGATTTACCCAAGGAGAGATTAACACCGGGTAAACCCCTCTCAATCAGTGGTGTAGATTATGCTTGACCTGTGAACCTTCGAATGTCCAAGGGTAGAGGTCGAAAGACGGAAAAGGGCTACATCTGTCTATTTGTGTGCTATGTGACCCGAGCCGTACATCTTGAATTGGTCCCAAATGCCTCTACACCCACCTTCATGTCGGCCTTTAAGCGATTTGTAGCGCGAGGAGGGCACTGCACTCGGCTATATAGTGATCAAGGAACGGGTTTTGTAGGAGCTGCACGACAGTTGCGTTCACGTTTCTATCTGGCTCAAAATCAATTAAAAGAACTGGCTGCCGTGTTAGCTAATGATGAAAATTGATGTGACCCATCAACTCGGGGAGGAATGTTAGAGTTTATTATTATTATTTATTATTTTGATCTGTGTAACGATGCCCGTGGGGCCAGCCTGGAGGACTCTGCTTCACTGATGGGCCTACAGTTCTTGGGATCTCCCAACCATTACACCTGGTCCAACGGATCCCTGCGCTCTTCCATCGACGTTACCCTAGCATCCAGCTCGCTAACCATTCACGCCACTAGATCATGTCTCCAGGAGATGGCTTTCTCTGATCATCTGCCAAACCTTTACAAATTTCGATGACATCATTTCCACAGAGCCTATATGCTCATGGGTTGAGACTTCATGTCTGGAAGAGACCTTCACTGCCTTCATTGGGTCCAGCCTCCACCATGTCACATCGCGTCTCCAGACCGCATTCACTCCAGGCGACATAGATGAGGTGGTTACTCTCCTCACTACCTGTCTTCAGGAGGCCTGCAATGTCTCCATGAGAAAGAAATCAAAATCTCCAAGGCCTTCAAGACCATGGTGGAACAAGGAGCTTTCAAAACTCCGCAATTTAGTTGTTGCTTTACGACGTTGCTATCAAAGCACCTCCTTTTATATCAGGAGCTTCTTTAAAGGTCTTTATAGAGCCTGCCACAACAAACTCAAGGCGGCTATAAGGCGAGAAAAGCATCTCTCCTGGATAACACTGTGCCAAGAGGTCTCCTCGGCCGCATGGAGCTCCATCCACCGATATATCTCCAAAGGCCGAAGAGGTTCTCTTGGGCCACCTCTGCTCAAACACAACGACGGCACTCCATTCACCCCAGAGGAAACCTGCCAAGAAGTACTTCAGCACTATTTTCCAACAGACTGGACAGCGCCAACCCCATCAATTGATTGGCTCCAACCCTACAACCAAGAACCAGCCTTTACAGTGTCTGAAGTCCTTCGCGCGATCCGTCGATGCGGTCGGAGGAAATCCCCTGGTCCCGACAGGCTAGGTACCAGATGCCTTCTTCTTGGTGGGTCAACGCTGCATAAAACACTGTCACAAATTTTCACCAAATGCTTACGTCTCGGACACTTCCCAACACCCTGGAAATCCGGTCGGTTAGTTCTCATACCCAAACAAAACTCTTCTTCCTCCAACCAACTGGAGAAATACCGTCCCATCACGCTGCTCAATACCTTGGCCAAAGTCCTTGAACGGTGTATACTGGCGCGCCTGCAATGGATAGCGGATTACCAAGGCTGGTTCTCACCCCAGCAGTTTGGCTTCCTTCCAGGGCGCTCAGCTGAAATGGCGCTCGATTCCATTAACAACAACATCAGTGAAGGCCTGCAGCACTGGAGGAAGACCTTGGCTATTGGTCTGGACATCAGCCATGCTTTCGACACCGTTCAAAGACACACCATCATTCAAGGCCTCCGCGACCTTAACTGCCCAGAAGAGTTGATTCAACTGTCCGCGAGCTTCCTCCGAGGAAGGCAGGTAATTTACAACGCTTGGAACGCCACCCTTACCTCTACTACTCTACTTGGGGTCCCCCAAGGTGCAGCACTGAGCCCCTTCTACTTCAACATAGTGGCTAGGAAAATCCATCTCCTTCCAAGGCCAAACAGCAGTGAAATCATCAGTTTCGCAGACGATTTCACGGTACTGATTCACTTCCTCCGCAGATTCCCAACACGAGAGATCAATCAATTCCTAAAACAGCTCTTTCATTGGGGCAAGACTCAGGGGCTAAAATTCAACCCAAGGAAAACCCAAGCCTGCCTCTTCCATTGGAAAGCCAAGCGTCCAGGCTATCACGGCATACATTTCCAAAACCAACCTATTCTAATTGATAACACTATAAAAATCCTCGGTGTTACCTTTGATTCCAAAAGAAACTTCGTAGGTCACCTGGACAACATCCTCAAGAGGTGCAGGTGGATTCTCTCTCGACTAACCAGCACGATCCAGGGGCAGTTCGGATTAACCTTCAGCGCGGGCCGAAAAATACATAACATGGTGATCCTCCCAGCCATCCTCTATGGCTCTGGGGTTTGGGGCAAGCGGGTGTTCGACACCAATTGCATCCGGAAGCTACGTGGCCTCCATTACAAATACGCTAAAGCTTTAATCAGGGGAGGCCCGTGTACTACAACTATCCCAGCAATCTCCCTCACAGGTTGTCCTCCACTGGATATATCTATCAAATCCCATCTAGCATACTTGGAAGCGCTAAGAGAAGGCCCTTTTGAGTCACGTCCCAGTCCCTCCTCGGTACCCTACCCACCTCTTCGAAGACCTCTCCAATTCTCCAAGTCACTGCCAGAACGGGCCACTATTGTTTATACAGGTGTTGTCAACCAATGGGGTTGGCGCAGCAGTGGTGCTTCCACCTCCCTATTCACCACTGAAACTTAAACTCCACAACAGCTGTACCTCCTTCCAGGCGGAACTTTTGGCGATTCTTTATGCCACCAGATCTATTAGGATCATGCCGCGACAAGACTTGTCATTGCTTCCGACTGCCAGGCAGCTCTACATGCCATCTGTCACCCCGATATCCCTAGAACCCCACTTACTGCAGAGATAATCAGAAACCTCAATACTCTGGACAATGTTCAACTCTGCTGGGTCCGGAGTCATTGCGGCATCGTTGGAAATGAACAGGCTGATGAAGTCGCCAAAGCCGCAGCTCAATCCAAATTGCCTTTACACTTCGCAAACCTTCCAAGGAAATATGTCCGCTCTCAAAGCAAACAGTTCGCCCTCCAACTATGGACCGACCTCTACACCACAGACCATGCTACAAGAAACCTCAGAAGAGTAGCTGCATCTCCTAGTCTTCTAATCTCAATTTTCCCAAAACTAAAATATTGCAACGTCACCTCTACAATTCTGACAGGACATGGCTTCGTTCAAGACGACATCGCCAGAACCTCCAAAAACAACGACCCCGTATGCCAACACTGTCACCAAGAAAATCAAACAGTCGACCACCTCCTATTCAGGAGCATGGATGGATGGTAGCATCTTCAGAGATTCCAGACTGCAACTCTACTTAACACCAGCACATTCAACCAAGAAGCATTGAAGAGCCTCCCCAAAAATAAAACAGCCTGGCGACATCTAATCAGTTGGATGTCAACTGCAACAAATAGACAATAAGTCAGAAGACAAACCCGGACAGTTGGCGACTTTCGTACGCTCCAGGAGTCCGGGTTATGTACAGAATAATAAATAATAATAAAATGTGTGTTAAGTTGAGCTTTGTGAGACTGGTGTTTTCACAGTAGTTAGAGCTCGGAAAGCCCGCTTCATTTAGGACAGGACCTCGGCGCTTACTATACCTCTAGGCGGAAGAGTAAAAGGAAGGAAACCAGCCAGAAGAAGATCGGCTAACAGACAGTATAGATAAAATATTTTATTTTTTCCCTTTTTATTGCATTCAAATAATTATTTAGTCAGTTTTTAATTATAATTTATTTATATATATATAAAAAACTTAGAATCAAAAGTTTAAATATATTCGTAATCTCATCAAAATATTTAATTATGCACACATCAATATTAAACACACCCAGTATTACTATCTATTTATAAAACCATTCCCACACTATGATATTAGAGTATATATGTAATTAATACAGGTTCATTAAGCCATCAAAGAACTCTCTAACCACTCGTGTTGTCAGTCAGAGAGACTTGTGTCTTTTTGATTTTATTTACAATGACTGTGGAAGTCCAAGATATTAATAGTGTCAAGCAAATTTATTTCTAGGGATATTTTTTTTATCTATTCCAGGATGATATTTATAATTCATAGGAGAATGGCTGTTTACTTTCTTTGTTATCAGAAAGCTGAGTAAATGAAGATAAGATGACCCACTATTTGGTCTTCATTCTAGCAGCTGGGGTAAATCGATCCTCTTTCAGAATTTCGCAGAGTATACTTATGCTTGGCCATGGCCAGTTAGGATGGTTGTTGAAATGTACTCGTGTTAGATTCTTGGAATAATGGAGATCAGAATTCTTGGCGTAAATATTTTGAGATTGCTGGTTGTATAATCCATAATGTATAGGTCTCTCAATAGATTCTGTGTGATCTGAGTTCTTTTATTGTGGGAAACGCTTTATAGAAATATTCTGAAAGACAATGCATAAGTTATATGGTGCAGTGGGCTTAGCTCTTTGATCTACACGTTAGTTTCCAGAATACTGCTGTGACCTTTGACAGCAGAGTTGAAGATTGAGTGTATAATGGAGTGGACTGTGTATGACAGAAAAAGTTAATTGGCAGCCTGAGGGAATTCGAAGTTTACATGCGGGAAAATCTAGCTAGCTTTATTCGCCTAGAAAACCAGAGTTTCTTCTTGGAAGGTTGAATATTCGTGATATCATTGCGGTACAGAAAATGGTGCAACTATTTTCTTCATTTTAGAGAAAAATTATATTTTTTGTCTTATACCTGGCCACCACAGTCAGCTAAAAGTTTGATGACGTACAACTCTGCTATGTCAAAGCAGTATTCCGTGAAATAAACTAGCAGACTAAAGAGCTAAGGCTGCTACACCTTCTAAATTATAAACATTCTTTTATTATTCCATGCGTGAGACTACAACAGGTCATAAAGGTTGAAAGCAATATTTTTTCTACTATAGCTTTGGGGTTCTTGCATTTGTATTCCTTCTTAGCTCCAATGCAGTTCAGGATATGTGCTGGAGTTGCAGTGGAGCTGAAGCATTTTGAGCAGACAGGAATTTTTTTTTCTCCATCAATGAACATAATGGGTCTAGTATGTCTGGTCTTTCTTCTTGCAATTTTTGTGGCTTTGTTTCTAGAAATCTGTGATGATATTTGGTCTCCAGGTCTTGTTCCTTCATACCAGTGGTGGGCCATACTATTGATTCATTCTTTGAATATATCTCTATTCTGTTTTCTTTTGTATTCATCTATATCATCTATGTTTACAGAAGGCAGGATAGCTGCTGACTTCGCTAAGCCATCGACAATTTCATTCCCCCTAATGCCTAAATGCGATGGGATTCATTGAAATGTCGATCTGCTGTCATAGTGAAGTGAGTTAAATTTTTTGGCAATTTCTCTCAAAATTTGAAAGTTACTTGTATAGCAGTTTTCTATGGACTTTAGGGCTGATAGTGAATCTGATAGAAAGGCAAAGTGGTGAGGAGCTACTTTATCCAAATGCACAAGAGCAAGGTTAATTGCATGTCACTCAGAAAGCCAAGGCGGACACCAAGGATGATTTGATTTACTGTATTTAGTGGAATTTTCTCCAAGGCCTATGTAGACTCCACTTCCAGATGCTCCATTTTCCAGGAGAGATCCATCAGTATACACTTTTATGATATTGGGGTCAGGATCACTTATCAACATCTCCCCAACGTGTTTTAATAAAGTGGATTTTTCTTCGTTTTTAATGTTTCGTTTCCATTATTATTGTTAGAGGTTTTCTGTAACTGTTGGGGGGTTTGTAGGGGTGTGCATTTGAATGATGTGGATTATTTAATGGTATTTTATTTCTGTAGATTGAGTGGAGACAAGATCTCCTTTTTATTCTAGATATCATGGTCTAGGTTTTTATTTTATTTTTATTGTTCGTGGTTTTTCAGGTGTGTACGCTTAAATTATACACTGTCTTTCAAAATCTTTCCATAGAGCTTTTCCCACAATGAAAAAACAAACTCAGCTCATAAAGAATCTATGGATCAACCTATACATTATAGATTACACCTAAGCAATCAAAGCTTACCATGGTCATGCAGAAGTATACTACGCGATATTTTGAAAGAGGATCGAGTTACCTCAACTGCTATAATAAAGATCAAACAGTGTATCATCTATTCTTCATCTGCTCAGCTTTCCGATAATGGAGAAATCAATCGGCCACTCTCCTATGAATTATAAATCTAAACCTGGCACCTATGAAATATCTCCCTAGAATAAATCTGCTTGATACTACCTAATATCTAGTACTTCCACAGCCATTGTGAATAAATCCAAAAATACCTATTCTAACTACCAAAATGAGTGCTTAGAGATATATTTTGAAGGACTAAGGAACCTGGATTATTTACATATTTATATTATTTAAAAATGCCTATTTTGATCATAAAGTTTTATTTCCGATATTTCGTGTGGCAACTCGCCAAACTTCTTCGGGGAACATTCTCAAAACAATCTTTTTCCCCGAAGAAGTTTGATGAGTTGCCACACGAAATATGGGAAATAAACTTTATGATCCAAAATAGGCATTTTTAAATAACATAATATATACAACAACAACAACAAAAAGCCTTTATTTAGGGTCAGTGACCCTATACAGGATTCACCAGAGGTATGCATAAGAACAAAGCAGTGAGACAAAGGAAATAACGATATATACAGAAGAAAAAGAAAAAAAATAAGAAAGAGAAAGAGGGAAGAAAGAAAAACAACACAAAAAGAGTAGCAGTAAGAAAGTGAGGAGTGAGTGTCACTTGGCCTTCTTCTCAGATATGGACTTGTGGAAATCATAAAACGCCGTAGCAATATACTTATTCTGGGTCATATTGTCAATTATTGATGGAAATGAAGCACATAGTTGCCCAGTTTTGAGAATAACATAATATATGGATTGCTCTATTTTCAAACACATATTTAAATATATATGTCATATTGTTTCAAATGATTCTATCGACTCATACGGGTCTACTGTTGTAACCCCGAGTAACCCGACGTGTGAATAAACTGGCAGTCGTTCGTGAGACGAAGTGTTGATGTCCTTCCCACACGCGGACAACAAGAAGCAGAGGCAGGGCTCGATGTTAGAACCGAGCAGATCAAAGGCAGTCCACGGGACAGAGGTGGAGGCCATGACACAAACCTGGATGCCTAACGCCGAGACAAGGAGAGAGAGCTAGGAGCGGCCTGCGAAGACGGACACACTGTAGCACTCACTGAGTTAAAAACTGTTCTGTTAACCCCGGGGCGCGGTCGCCTATAAAAAGCCCCGAAAGGGGGCCCTTCAGGGGCGTGTCATGTTCTTTGACTTTGCCACGTAGCTGTCCCCAGCTGTCCACTATTTGCTGTTTTTATTTTGACGCCATCATTTTGAATTTCTATACAAAATGAATATGCAAAATATGGGGGTGGTAGCAAATAGGAGCAGTGTACATTTCAAATTAGAGGGTATGATCTTATAAATTATTGACTCTAATTCGATAAAATAATCCCTTGAATCAATATTAAAATTAAAAAATAAAGTCTCCAGGGAAAAGATTATTTTAAAAATATTTTTTATTCAATAAATCTCTCAAGCTTTCGGGCAAGTAAGCCCTTCTACGGAAGAAAATATTTTACATCATTAATACGCCAATAAAATTCAAGCATAATCAACGCGGGCTTCTGTTGCGCCTGCTTCACTTGAGGGTTATGGGGTGGGCTCAGGGAATATAATGTTATAAATTTCCAGAATATATATTCTTCTGTTAATGCTATTGTACTTTCTGGAAATAATGGATTCTATGATAAATCTCTGTAGTCTATTGGGGATGTTGGAGTAATGGGTCTTTGGTTCTGATAGGGAGAAGGAATGGACTGTTTCTCTTATATATTGGTATACTAAAGATCTACTGTCTTGCTTGTGGATAAATTGATGATTGGTAATGATAAGAATGATGGGCAGGGTAATAAAAAAAAAAAGAATCTAGCTGGGTATCCTGAACTCACTATTGGGAACGATATAGCGAGGAAGGATGTTTTCCAGTTGGATTAATCAAATTAAAAAATATATGAGATTGGGGGATTAGAGAGGAATGGGAAGGTAGCTGCAAGGGTTGTTCTGTTGCCAAGGACGATTTCACCCGGCTTGAATGATACTTTTAAAAAATGATGATTGGTAATGATGAGCCGGTGATAGGAGAAATAATCTAGCTGGGTATCCTGAACTCACTATTGGGAATGATATAGCGAGGAAGGATGTCTCAGTTGTTTTAATTAATGAAAAAAATAAATGTTTGGCGAACAAGAATCCCTTGGGGTAATGCATGAGGCTGGGAAGATATGGGCAGAGAAAACGTGAACGATAAAATTATAAAAACAAAAAGATCTTAAACTATTAAAAACATTATAAACGCTGTGTTAGTATATTAAAATTTTTAAAATAATGAGAAAGATGGTTTAAGTTATAATATGTGTGTGATAAACCTAGACATAATGAAGAATAAAATAGAAGAAAAAAAGGTATAATTAGTTGTTGATGGCTGACGGCATTACTAATGATGGCTGAATTGCACACAAAATAATAATAAAGAATAATATATTTGATTAATGCTAAAATGTTTTATCCACATCTAAAGTTATATAAAGTTTGAAGAAAAAGAAGGCATAAATATTCAAAATTATTATGGAAATAAATGAAAATGTATAGTGAAAAAAATTTAATTTGTTTGAAATTAATATAAGAGAGAAAGTGTTTTAAAACGTTTAAGTATTAAGTTAAAGTTTTTTTTTATTCAGACACTGAAAAGAGGTTAACTTTATTCAAAACAATCATTAGGCCTGTACTTACATACGGTTCTGAAATTTGGTTCAAATATTTAAACAATCGTTGTAAACAAAAACTGAACTCCATGCAGTACCAGATCATTTTATGGGCAGTTAGAGCATACAAAACCACTTCATCAAACTGTGTGCATAGCTTGGCAAAAATTCCACTCCTAACAGACTATATAGAATCCAGAATAATCAAATTTGATCTAGCTCAACTGTCCATTGAAGATCTAATTACTTACGAACCCCATGCTCCAAGTATAGTCAAATCATTCTTACACGCAAAAATGAATGAAATTTTGAGAACACTAATGAAATTTTCAGAAGCTTTTTCGTATTAGGAATTCCAAGATTTTTCCGTCCAAATTTTTATAATATCCAATTCATTACAGATCATGGCAATTTTGGGAAATTTTTGGCAACTATCGGCGCCGTGAAGGAACCAGGATGCTTCTGCGGAGGTGAAATTCAAGACGCGAGACATCTACTTCTGGAGTGCCCAATTTTCCGGGATTTTAGGGAAAATAGATTTGGTCGTATTGGACAGCTTGATGAATTTGTAGACAAAAAAGAAAAGTATAAAAATTTTGATCAATTTTGTAAATACATATACAACTTTCTCTTGAATTGGAAAAAAGAGAAGGAATCTTAGAAAAAAAAAGAACTGCGATGCTTGTTCTGTGTGTTTTGCTTTGTTGTTTGTTTTTCTCTTTGGACAATTTTCTTTAGTTAATTTATGTAAAATAATGAATTGAACAGGATTGTAAATAGCCGAATTGCTGTAATGCAGTGAAATGTATTGACGCAAATATCCCTGAGTTTGGGATATCGCGTTTCATGATGTTAATAAAGTTATTATTATTATTATTAAGTTAAAGTAATTATAAAATAGTACAGGGGCAGGTAAAATAAAGAACTTAATGAATTTATAATTAATATTTTTATTGATATAAATAGAGCATCGATTGGGTAGTTATTTTTGTGCGGAAAAAAACGGATATAGTGTTATAATAAGAGAGTTCTGTAGAGAATATTCTCCTAGCAGATGATTGATGTCTTGTGGAGTGGGTTGCGACGAGGCTAGGTGGTCAATGTTGGTTGTACTGCGATGGTTGTGGTCGGTGCTGGTTAGCGGGGTGTTGCGAGGACTTCTCAGTGGGTCTTGTCGATGCCGAGCCGATGGAAGGAAGTGCTCGTGGCGCAGGAGATGTCGCTGGGGGCAATGATGACCTCCTCAGTACGAGGTACGGCTAGACCTCGTATGGCGTCTTTGAGATGGTCCACTGGATCGTCAAGGTGGAGGGCATGTAGGCGGATATCCATATATATGCGTCGTTGACCACAGGTACCTCTGTCATCCTCTGCATGCCACTGTCCTCAGTTATCCTGTCGACTTTCTGTCGTGTTGTTACGAATGATCCTGTCGACTTAAACGGGTCTACTGTTGTAACCCGACGTGTGAATAAACTGGCAGTCGTAGACGTGAGGCGAAGTGTTGAGGTTTTTACCACACGCGGACAACAAGAAGCAGAGGCAGGGCTAGATGCTAGCACCGAGCAGATTGGAGACAGCCTACGGGACAAAGGTGGAGGCCATGACACAAACCTGGTTGCCTAACACCGAGACAAGAAGAGAGAGAGCCAGAAGCAGCCTGCGAAGATGGACACACTGTAGCACTCACTGAGCTAAAAACTATTCTGTTGACCTTGGGACGCGTTTGCCTATAAAAATCCCCGGAAGGGACCCTTCAAAAGCGTGTCATTTCCTTTGGCCTTTCCACGTAGCTGCCCCAGTGACCACTCTTTTGCTATATATATTTTTTTTGACGTCATAATTTTGAGTTTCTATACAAAATAAATATGCAAAATATGGGGGTGGTAGCAAATAGGAGCAGTGTACATTTCAATAGGAGGGTATCATCTTATAAATTATTGGCTCTAACTAATTTGGAGATATGTGAATTATACTAAAACACAGTTTTATTATATTACAGTTTAAAATATACTATATATATACATTCTCTAATATGATGTGTGAATGGGTTTATATTGTTATATTCCTATTTATTTTTATTAAATCAAATAAAATAAGAAACAAAAGATAAATCAACTTTATTATTCGACGAACAAAAGGTAACAACAGCCGTTCGATGCGCGCGCATCGAAGTGATGTCACTCAAGCGCCAAAGGCGCGCGCGGCGGGCAAACAGTTTATAGCTTTCTTTCCTTTCTTCTCTTATATTACAAGGTATATTACATATAAATATATATATATATACTAGACGGGTGACCCGGGCTTCGCCCCGGGATTGACCCGTGTGCATATCTACCCGAGTGATATATATTTAGATAAGATTTTTTAAAAATTGTTTGTTATTAGCATTATCTATTTGTTTGCATCAGCATAATTTAATCTAATCTTTTATAGAGGGCGCTATTCGTGAGCTAAGTAGAATAATTTGAATATATAGTTTTAATAATTGATTTATATATTTTTCAAAATAGCCTATCGTCTTCCCCGTATTTTTTACCTATGTATGGAAATTTTGGTTTGAATTAGTGAAGTACTGCGAATTTGTATACCGGACATACAAACAAATACAAACATTGATTTATATATATATAGATATAGAGATTTTAATACTGGGTTTAATATTGATGTGCATATTTAAATATTTTGGTGAGAGATTTTGTATACATTTTAACTTTTGATTCTAAATTTTGTAAATTAATAACTAAAAACTAACTAAAAATAAGTAATAACTAGGAAAATACTTTTTTAAAAAGTTTTTTCTATTTAAAAGCACTAAAAATGTAAAAACATTTTGTATCTTTTGCCATTGAGCAATTAGATGTATATGAGTGAAAATAAAAGTGCCGAGGGGGGGGGGGGGGGCGATCATCATCATCTTCTTCTTTCTTATCTTCACTCAATCATATTAAGGTATCAAGCTTGTAAAGCTTGAGAATTTTGATGGTGTCTGCCGGGGAAGAGTAGAGCTCATCAATGGATGAGTTTGACAACCATCATAATTGGGTGAAGTAGAATGCGTCTGCCTTTGTCATTAAGACTGGGAGCACTACTCAGTGGCAGGCCGACTTAGCTCCAAAAGAAATGGATGCCTCTGACATGAGGAACAGACGCCATGTGCAGCCGCTCCTAACATGGAGTACAAACGCTGCTCATCCTGTATCCTTGGATTAGGAGCCCTTACAGGTTACTTCCAGCCGGGCCAGCTGAGCCCAGGTTTTTTAGCGAGCTTGTTACTGCTCCCCCTCCTCCTTTTTCATCCGGGCTTGGGACCGGCAAAGTCGGAGTTGGGACGATCATATTTAGAGAAAAGAGATAAAAATTGATAATCAGTTGCTACATATTAAATCATATTAGGTTTGAAATTCATGATGATCGTCCCCCGCCGCTTATATTTTCAATCAGATACATCTATTTGTGTGGGTGACTTTCAAAATGGAAGAGGATAACAAATTTTTTTTCTTTTTAGTGCATTTAAAATAAAGTTTTTTTTTTAAATGTATTATTTATTTTTTAAAAAATTATCATATAAATTTGATTGATTTTTTAAAAATATTTTTGTAGAGAAATACGAGATTTCACTGTTATATGCATATGCAGAGAGGTGAAAAAAAAACAATAAAAATAAGAATGACGCTCTGCTATCTATAAACGCTCATTTTAGTGGTCAAAATATGCATAATTTATTTTTATATAGACAGATAAAACACAGCTTCCTTAAAAACACTCAAAATTTATTTGAAAAAAAAAATATTCACAGAAAAAAAATTGAAACAGATTTAATATAAAATAATGATAATTTTTATTTTGAGAAACATTGGGTATTACATATGTTTGTAAACACTTCATGTTATCTTTCTATCACATATTCTTCCAGGAATCTCGGTTATCTGTTTATCTCTCTCTTATCAAATAGTTTTAGATTTTTAAAATGGAAAATTTAAGTAATGAAATTGAAAAACATCTCGAAGAAATTCACGAAAGTCTTAAGAAGATTTATTCCCCCCCCCCCCCCCCAGGGAAATTAAATTTAAAAGAAATCAGAACACTACCTAAAGCCATAGATCAGTTATGCAGATATGAAAATATAAATGAGGAGAGCGAACCATTTAGAAACAATATTGAATATAATGGATGTTACATATTGCATACGAAAATTTCAGAATTTATGAAAAATCTCATTATGTCCCTGTTAAATCAATGTAAAAATTTGAAAATTGATGAGCTACTTGTATACTATCACGAAGTCTGGAATACTTATAGGAGATCAACCAAAATTTTAAGTTACTCTTGTGTATTCTTAAACCAAGTTTGGGTACAAAGAAAGCGTTACCACTTGTCAACTAAATTCTTCACCACCAACGAAGAATTCGGTAGGAATTGGTGTCAATATTTACTGAAACCTCTTTGCCATCAAATCAACCAAGAGGTTTTGCTGTTAGTTTCTAAAAGACGTATAGGTGAAAACATCACGAGTGAAATGATTCGAAATATCGTGAAATTCTATCTACTTGTGGATAAAAAAGATCCTTGTTTCGGATTCTTCTTCCAAACATATAAAGAAGAATTTGAGCCGATTTATTTGAAAGCTGTTGAAGATTTATACAAGGAAGCTAGTTTGGAATATCTTCGCAAATATACAATAAAAGGATATATCGCATATGTGGATAATCTGATGACATACGAAAATTCTCTTGTGATGGAATATTTTCATCCATCAACGACTATATCTCTTAGAGAGCGTTTGCAACAGTTACTAATCCAAACTGTGAAAGTGAATAAGGTGAATTTGATAGATAAAATATTCTTAACGCTCTCTGCAGAGAATAATGAAGAAGATTGGAAACGATTGACAAGAATAACTGAAGGAATGAGCATTAAAATTTATAATATGTTTGAAGGTCATATGAGAAAAGAAGGTTTTGAATGTCTGAAAAAATGTGGAGAAGCAGATACAATTGACTCCAAAATCTTCGTCAATACTATCATAGACGTCTATAAAAAATATTTGAATATCATTGATTTCATCACGGAAGGCAAAGATGAATTCAAAGAAGTTCTCGACAGAGTTATTAAGGATATTATAAACCACAATCATATTACAGAATATGAATGTCCTGATAAATCTGCTGAATTATTAGCATTGCATTGTGACAATTTTCTGAAATGTTCCAAAAACAAAGTAGAATTGAATATTGAAGAGGAATTCGAAAAAGTGGTGATAATCGTTGGTTATCTTGAGAGCAAAGATAATTTTGCAACGACCTATAAGAATCTGCTGTCAAAAAGGTTGTTACTGGATCAATCAGTAAGTAGAGAAGTGGAGACGTCCATGGTTTTGAAGTTGAAAGACACTATTGGATTCGCTAATAATTGGAGTTTAGAGACGGTGTTAAGTGATATTGATGCAAGTAAGGAACTGGGACAAAAATTTAATAATTATTTTCTGGGAATGCAAGAAACTTTGAGTTTAAACTTTGAAGTCAAGGTTGTAAGGTCAGGGGTATGGACAACATTGAAGCCAGAACACTGTATATTACCTTCAGAAATGGAAAACTGCGTGCGTTCGTTCGAAAAGTTCTACGATACAGTAAACGACAACCGAAAGCTGGAATGGGTACCCAATCGATCAAACGGAGAAATAACGACTAATTGCTTCTCCAACCAATATATTCTGAAAGCTTCCACCTATCAGATAGCCGTTCTACTCCAGTTCAATAACACTGACACCCTCTCTGTAAAGCAGCTTCAAGAAAATACGAAAATTAACTCAGATACCTTACTAAAGGTCTTACAGATATTTAAGAAAGTAAATATGCTGATTTCAGAAGAAGAGGTTTTGACGACTTCCTCCAAGTTAACCCTCAATCTAAAATATAAGAGCAAAACTAGCAGAATCAACCTCAATGTCCCGATTGAGAAGCTACAAAAAAAGAAAGATCTAACGCTGTCGGAGCATGAAGTGGCTATAGAACGTAAGTCCTTGCTGGAGGCAGCTGTGGTGAGGATCGTGAAGAAGAGGAAAGAGATCCAGTGCCAGGATCTTATAAAGGAAGTACAGGAAGCTGTAAAGTCCAGATTTTACGCCCAGTTTAGAGAAAAATTATATTTTTTGTCTTATACCTGGCCACCACAGTCAGCTAAAAGTTTGATGACGTACAACTCTGCTATGTCAAAGCAGTATTCCGTGAAATATATATAAACTAGCAGACTAAAGAGCTAAAGCTGCTACACCTTCTAAATTATAAACATTTTTTTTATTATTCCATGCGTGAGACTACAACAGGTCATAAAGGTTGAAAGCAATATTTTTTCTACTATAGCTTTGGGGTTCTTGCATATGTATTCCTTCTTAGCTCCAATACAGGTCAGGATATGTGCTGGAGTTTCAGTGGAGTTGAAGCATTTTGAGCAGACAGGAAAATTTTTTTCTCCATCAATGAACATAATGGGTCTAGTATGTCCGGTCTTTCTTCTTGTAATTTTTGTGGCTTTGTTTCTATAAATCTGTGATGATATTGAGTCTCCAGGTCTTGTTCCTTCATACCAGTGGTGGGCTATACTATTGATTCATTCTTTGAATATATCTCTATTCTGTTTTCTTTTGTATTCATCTATATTATCTATGTTTACAGAAGGCAGGATAGCTGCTGACTTCGCTAAGCCATCGACAATTTCATTCCCCCTAATGCCTACATGCGATGGGATCCACTGAAATGTCGATCTGCTGTCATAGTGAAGTGAGTTAAAATTTTTGGTAATTTCTCTCAAAATTTGAAAGTTACTTGTATAGCAGTTTTCTATGGACTTTAGGGCTGATAGTGAATCTGATAGAAAGGCAAAGTGGTGAGGAGCTGCTTTATCCAAATGCACAAGAGCAAGGTTAATTGCATGTCACTCAGAAAGCCAAGGAGGACACCAAGGATGATTTGATTTACTGTATTTAGTGGAATTTTCGCCAAGGCCTATGTAGACTCCACTTCCAGATGCACCATTTTCCAGGAGAGATCCATCAGTATACACTTTTATGATATTGGGGTCAGGATCACTTATCAACATCTCCCCAACGTGTTTTAATAAAGTGGATTTTTCTTCGTTTTTAATGTTTTGTTTCCAATATTAAGGTTTATTGTTAGAGGTTTTCTGTAACTGTTGGGGGGGGGGGGGGGAGTTTGTAGGGGTTTGCATTTGAATGATGTGGATTATTTAATGGGTTTTATTTCTGTAGATTGAGTGGAGACAAGATCTCCTTTTTATTCTAGATATCATGGTCTAGGTTTTTATTTTATTTTTATTGTCCGTGGTTTTTCAGGTGTGTACGCTTAAATTATACACTGTCTTTCAAAATCTTTCCATAGAGCTTTTCCCACAATGAAAAAAAAAAAAAAAACTCAGCTCATAAAGAATCTATGGATCAACCTATACATTATAGATTACACCTAAGCAATCAAAGCTTACCATGGTCTTGCAGAAGTATACTACGCGATATTTTGAAAAAGGATCGAGTTACCTCAACTGCTAGAATAAAGATCAAACAGTGTATCATCTATTCTTCATCTGCTCAGCTTTCCGATAATGGAGAAATCAGTCGGCCACTCTCCTATGAATTATAAATCTAAACCTGGCACCTATGAAATATCTCCTTAGAATAAATCTGCTTGATGCTACCTAATATCTAGTACTTCCACAGCCATTGTGAATAAATCCAAAAATACCTATTCTAACTACCAAAATGAGTGCTTAGAGATATCTTTTGAAGGGCTAAGGAACCTGGATTATTTACATATTTATATTATTTAAAAATGCCTATTTTGATCATAAAATTTTATTTCCGATATTTCGTGTGGCAACTCGCCAAACTTCTTCGGGGAACATTCTCAAAACAATCTTTTTTCCCGAAGAGGTTTGGTGAGTTGCCACACGAAATATCGGAAATAAAACTTTATGATCCAAAATAGGCATTTTTAAATAACATATTATATACAACAACAACAACAAAAAGCCTTTATTCAGGGTCACTGACCCTATACAGGATTCACCAGAGGTATGCATAAGAACAAAGCAGTGAGACAAAAGAAATAACGATATATATACAGAAGAAAAATAAAAAAAAAAAAGAAAAAAAAAACAAGAAAGAGAAAGAGGGAAGCAAGAAAAACAACACAAAAAAAGTAGCAGTAAGAAAGTGAGGAGTGAGTGTCACTTGGCCTTCTTCTCAGATATGGACTTGTGGAAACCATAAAACGCCGTAGCAATATACTTATTCTGGGTCATATTGTCAATTATTAATGGAAGTGAAGCACAGAGATGCCCAGTTTTGAGAATAACATAATATATGGATTGCTCTATTTTCAAACACATATTTATATATATATGTCATATTGTTTAAAAAATGATTCTGTCGACTCATACAGGTCTACTGTTGTAACCCCGAGTAACCCGACGTGTGAATAAACTGGCAGTCGTAGACGTGAGGCGAAGTGTTGATGTCCTTCCCACACGCGGACAACAAGAAGCAGAGGCAGGGCTCGATGTTAGAACCGAGCAGATCAAAGGCAGTCCACGGGACAGAGGTGGAGGCCATGACACAAACCTGGATGCCTAACGCCGAGACAAGGAGAGAGAGAGAGCTAGAAGCGGCCTGCGAAAATGGACACACTGTAGCACTCACTGAGTTAAAAACTGTTCTGTTAACCCCGGGGCGCGGTCGCCTATAAAAAGCCCCGAAAGGGGGCCCTTCAGGGGCGTGTCATGTTCTTTGGCTTTGCCAGGTAGCTGTCCACTATTTGCTGTTTTTATTTTGACGCCATCATTTTGAATTTCTATACAAAATGAATATGCAAAATATGGGGGTGGTAGCAAATAGGAGCAGTGTACATTTAAATAGGAGGGTATGATATTATAAATTATTGGCTCTAGCTAATTTGGAGATATGTGAATTATACTAAAACACAGTGTTATTATATTACAGTTTAAAATATACTATTTTTTTTTCTAATATAATGTGTGAATGGGTTTATATTTTTATATTCCTATTTATTTTAATTAAATTGAATAAAATAAGAAACAAAAGATGATTCAACTTTATTATTCGACGAACAAAAGGTAACAACAGCCGTTCGATGCGCGCGCATCTAAGTGAAGTCACTTAAGCGCCAAAGGCGCGCGCGGCGGGCAAACAGTTTATAGCTTTCTTTCCTTTCTTCTCTTATATTACAAGGTATATTACATATATATAGATTTTAATACTGGGTTTAATATTGATGTGCATATTTAAATATTCGGTGAGATTTTGTTTACATTTTAACTTTTGATTCTAAATTTTGTAAATTAATAACTATAAACTAACTAAAAATAAGTAATAACTAGGCAAATACATTTTTTTTCAAGTTTTTTTTTTTATTTAAAACCACTAAAAAGGTCAAAACATTTTCTATCTTTTGCCATTGAGCAATTAGATGTATATGAGTGAAAATAAAAGTGCCGAGGTGGGGGGGGAGGGGGGGGCGATCATCATCATCTTTCTCTTTCTTATCTCCACTCAATCTTATTGAAGGTATCAAGCTTGTAAAGCTTGATAATTTTGATGGTGTCTGCCGGGGAAGAGTAAAGCTCATCAATAGATGAGTTTGCCAACCATCATTTTTTTTGCTTATCCCTAGTACACGTGGTACAGGCCATGATAATCATGGTGGGTAGTTAGCGACTGCTTTTTACTGTAAGCGCACCACATGTCTGCACATGTGAAAGCAGTTCGACTTTGCACTTACAAATGTGCCAGAGCCCCGTTTGGTTACTTGCACTCGCTGGTGGGGTTGGACTTTTGCAAGAATCGGGAGGCCATTGGAGCATTTATTTTTTTTAAACAGAAAAAGTGTCCAATGCGGGGATCGAACCAGGGTCGTAGTGGTCGTAAACCAAACGGTTTAACCAGCCTTCCACCGACCCCCCTGCCAACCATCATGATTGGGTGAAGTAGAATGCGTCTGCCTTTGTCATTAAGACTTGGAGCATTACTCAGTAGCAGGCCGACTTAGCTCCAAAATAAATGGACGCCTCTGACATGAGGAACAGACGCATGCGCAGCCGCTCCTAACATGGAGTACAAACGCTGCTCATCCTGTATCCTTGGATTAGGAGCCCATACAAGGTACTTTCAGCCGGGCCAGCTGAGCCAGGTTTTTTAGCAAGCTTGTTACTGCTCTCCCTCCTCCTTTTTCATCCGGGCTTGGGACCGGCAAAAGCGGAGATGGGACGATCATATTTAGGGAAAAGAGGTAAAAATTGATAATCAGTTGCTACATATTAAATCACATTAGGTTTGAAATTCATGATGATCGTCTCCCGCCGCTTATATTTTCAATCAGATACATCTATTTGTGTGGGTGACTTTCAAAATTTGCAGAGGATAACAATTTTTTTTTTTCCTTTTTAGTGCATCTATATATATAAAAATGAATGTATGTGTGTCTGTTTGTCCTTTATGCCTGACCAAACCACTCATTGGAACGCCATGAAACTTTGGGAAGTTATTTAGTATAGTACTGGGAAGGTTTCTAGCAAATACAATTTTTGAAATAACTTTTCGCTTTAAAATAATCAAGATAAATATTCTAATTTATCTGTTATAATTCAACAATCTGCTCTAAATATTATCATGATGATACGATGATTTTGTAATGTAGAAAATTAGGAAAGACAAAATTCAGGATGACACGGCAATTTATTTGAGACAAGAATAATGATACAATTCCAAGGCAAGATACTATTCCTTTAACTTCCAATTACCGAGGGAACCAATTAATATTGATTTTATTCAACTTATCGAGTATTTTTCAAGGGACCGGGAAAAAATGTTCACTTTATCGAGAGATTCGTTAGACAAACCTTTACTCGGGTAAAACCCGTGCGAAGCCGGGTACGTCCGCTAGTTTAAAATAAGTTTTTTTTTAATGTATTATTATTTTTTTAATTATCATATAAATTTGATTGCTGAATTTTTAAAAATATATTTGTAGAGAAATACGAGATTTCACTGTTATATGCATATGCAGAGAGGTGAAAAAAAAAAAACAATAAAAATAAGAATGACGCTCTGCTATATAAAAACGCTCATTTTAGTGGTCAAAATATGCATAATTTATTTTTATATGGACAGATAAAACACAGCTTCCTTAAAAACACTCAAAATTTATTTGGAAAAAAATTATTCACAGAAAAAAAATTGAAACAGATTTAATATAAAATAATCATAATTTTTATTTTAAAACATTGGATATTACATATGTTTGTAAACTTCATGTCATCTTTCTATCACACATTCTTCCAGGAATCTCGGTTATCTGTTTTTCTCTCTCTTATCAAATAGATTTAAATTTTTAAAATGGAAAATTTAAGTAATGAAATTGAAAAACATCTCGAAGAAATTGACGGAGGTCTTAAGAAGATTTATTCCCCAGGGAAATTAAATTTAAAAGAAATCGGAACACTACCTAAAGCCATAGATCAGTTATGCAGATATGAAAATATAAATGAGGAGTGCGAACCATTTAGAAACAATATTGAATATAATGGATGTTACATATTGCATACGAAAATTTCAGAATTTATGAAAAATTTCATTATGTCCCTGTTAAATCAATGTACAAATTTGAAAATTGATGAGCTACTTGCATACTATCACGAAGTCTGGAATACTTATAGGAGATCAACCAAAATTTTAAGTTACTCTTGTGTATTCTTAAACCAAATTTGGGTACAAAGAAAGCGTTACCACTTGTCAACTAAGTTCTTCACCACCAACGAAGAATTCGGTAGGAATTGGTGTCAATATTTACTGAAACCTCTTTGCCATCAAATCAACCAAGAAGTTTTGCTGTTAGTTTCTAAAAGACGTAAAGGTGAAAACATCACGAGTGAAATGATTCGAAATATCGTGAAATTCTATCTACTTGTGGATAAAAAAGATCCTTGTTTCGGATTCTTCTTCCAAACATATAAAGAAGAATTTGAGCCGATTTATTTGAAAGCTGTTGAAGATTTATACAAGGAAGCTAGTTTGGAATATCTTCGCAAATATACAATAAAAGGATATATCGCATATGTGGATAATCTGATGACATACGAAAATTCTCTTGTGATGGAATATTTTCATCCATCAACGACTATATCTCTTAGAGAGCGTTTGCAACAGTTACTAATCCAAACTGTGAAAGTGAATAAGGTGAATTTGATAGATAAAATATTCTTAACGCTCTCTGCAGAGAATAATGAAGAAGATTGGAAACGATTGACAAGAATAACTGAAGGAATGAGCATTAAAATTTATAATATGTTTGAAGGTCATATGAGAAAAGAAGGTTTTGAATGTCTGAAAAAATGTGGAGAAGCAGATACAATTGACTCCAAAATCTTCGTCAATACTATCATAGACGTCTATAAAAAATATTTGAATATCATTGATTTCATCACGGAAGGCAAAGATGAATTCAAAGAAGTTCTCGACAGAGTTATTAAGGATATTATAAACCACAATCATATTACAGAATATGAATGTCCTGATAAATCTGCTGAATTATTAGCATTGCATTGTGACAATTTTCTGAAATGTTCCAAAAACAAAGTAGAATTGAATATTGAAGAGGAATTCGAAAAAGTGGTGATAATCGTTGGTTATCTTGAGAGCAAAGATAATTTTGCAACGACCTATAAGAATCTGCTGTCAAAAAGGTTGTTACTGGATCAATCAGTAAGTAGAGAAGTGGAGACGTCCATGGTTTTGAAGTTGAAAGACACTATTGGATTCGCTAATAATTGGAGTTTAGAGACGGTGTTAAGTGATATTGATGCAAGTAAGGAACTGGGACAAAAATTTAATAATTATTTTCTGGGAATGCAAGAAACTTTGAGTTTAAACTTTGAAGTCAAGGTTGTAAGGTCAGGGGTATGGACAACATTGAAGCCAGAACACTGTATATTACCTTCAGAAATGGAAAACTGCGTGCGTTCGTTCGAAAAGTTCTACGATACAGTAAACGACAACCGAAAGCTGGAATGGGTACCCAATCGATCAAACGGAGAAATAACGACTAATTGCTTCTCCAACCAATATATTCTGAAAGCTTCCACCTATCAGATAGCCGTTCTACTCCAGTTCAATAACACTGACACCCTCTCTGTAAAGCAGCTTCAAGAAAATACGAAAATTAACTCAGATACCTTACTAAAGGTCTTACAGATATTTAAGAAAGTAAATATGCTGATTTCAGAAGAAGAGGTTTTGACGACTTCCTCCAAGTTAACCCTCAATCTAAAATATAAGAGCAAAACTAGCAGAATCAACCTCAATGTCCCGATTGAGAAGCTACAAAAAAAGAAAGATCTAACGCTGTCGGAGCATGAAGTGGCTATAGAACGTAAGTCCTTGCTGGAGGCAGCTGTGGTGAGGATCGTGAAGAAGAGGAAAGAGATCCAGTGCCAGGATCTTATAAAGGAAGTACAGGAAGCTGTAAAGTCCAGATTTTACGCCCAGGAAAGTCTCATCGACCCCGTCATCAAGGATCTCCTTGATAGATATTTTATTGAAAGATCGCAAAATGATTCAAACCTCATCCTATATGTCGATTGAGTGAAGCTCTATTTTTCTTCAATGTTCTTTGTAAATTTGCTTTTAAATATTCTAATAAATGTATTTCATGTAAATTATATTGTATGGGGTTGTTTATTTGTTTGTGTCAATAATCTAGAGGTTTTAGGTGCGTACAGATGTTTCATCTACCCAGGGTTGTACTTCGGACTAATAAATATTTATGAAAAATTAGTGAAACATTGAATATGTAATTGATCAGGTGTTTTCAATTCATAAAAAAAGCATCGGAACGACGTTGAAAGTTACTAATGGCTTGCGCCATCTATAGGAATAAATATCAACTAAATGTTTACTTTCATTTCGATATCTACAATTAGCTTAAATCTATTCTTTTCCGTAACTTTCAGGTGAACGATCAGGAGATGCTTTTTCTTAAGTAACATTATTTGTTTAAAGAGTAGTTTAATATCAAAATTATACATATCATTGTATCTTTGGGTCAAAAGACAAGCGAACAAGAAAATCTGGTAACTTCTCTGGTAGTACTCTGCTTGCTGAGGGTCTATGTAATTTTACAAACTGTGTACTCCCTGTGAATTTTTATCTTCTTCACCTCTCTCTTACAACAGGTAGAGGAGCTGTTCGAGAGCTTGAATGCCAACACCATCCTAGAACCTCTCTATAAAAACTATTATAGGGAGGAGATAGAAGACGCTGTTGTGTCCCCTTCTAACAGGTGGGACGTCCTCGAGTATCTGACGCCTGAGCAGTGGTCTGCTCTGAAGCTATTCCTCGACATGGCAATATTCGGGAAGAAGTCCAATCTACACGGAACGCTGTCTGACTTCAAGACGGAATGTGACATCATACCAGACGACCTTCAGTTGGATTCGCCTGATGATAATAATATTTAAGCTTAAATTTTTGTATATATTAACCCTATATAATTTTATATGTAATAAATATGTTTCAATCTCTCTCTCGCAGAGTTCTAAGTCGAACTGCTTTTCATATGTATAGACATGTGGTGCACTTACAGTAAAAGCAGTCGCCTTTTACCCACTATGATTATCATGGCCTGTACCACGCGTACTAGGGATAAGCAAAAAAAAAAAAACCTAAGTCCAGCATGCCCTTTTTCATAACTACTACGTTTTCAAACCCTTCTAAAAGACGACTTGTTTTTTTTTTTTCAATCTCATCAAATTTCTTTGGTATATAAAAAACACTACATATTAATAAAAAATACATCTCTTTGTCGTGTAAATTATAGTTTCTGACAACTGATGAGCTGAAGTTTCTCAGCTCGAGCTCACTTTTTCCCCAAATACATTTTCTAATTGTGACATGAACTTCATCCATGTCTGGAGGCTCTCCTCATTGTTTTCAAACCATTTGAGGCAGTACCTGTCAGATAAAAGTAAACATTGGCGAGACAAAGGGTTTCATTGCCTTGGTTGTGCTTTGTCACACATTCTTACTCTTTCAACCAGTTACGGCGACCTTCAACAACCTCACCAGAGAACATCGAGGGGTTTCTAGGTAGATGTTGTTCAGAAAATGAACCAACCTGAGTTTTTGCTTCTTTCTTGATGTTCATGATCTCTTCTTCTTGCTCAACAGAATTGATTTTCCGTTTTTTTTTTTTGTTTTTTTTTTGAAGGGATATCGATCCAGCTCTCCACCAGTTGTTCAAGGGAAATTGATTCGTGATTTAGAAAGGTGGTCGCTCATGGAAGGTAGTCGATCATGGGATGAGTCTCTCATGAGTAGGACCTCCAATCCCGTTTCCCGGGATCCCGGAGCCAAATAATGATCCCGGGATTCTGCTCGAAAAATCCCGGGATTACTGGTTTGTGCATGAAAACCAGCGCAAAAATATATTTTTCTTATCTAGCATTTTGGTAATCAAACAGATGATGAGATAGCACACTTTTGACGTTTTGTTTATACAGCTGCATTTCGGGTCTTTTTTTTTTTTCAGAGAGATTTGAAATTATTTTCATGCACTAATAACGAAGGGTTATTCTGCAAGATCTTTCCAAAATGGCAGCCTCTAGAATGAGAGTATGCAGAAGTATACATGGAGGGGGCCCCAGTTTTTGTTGACATGCAAATAGTGGCTTCTTAGATAGTAGCGGCATCCCTTTATTTTTGTGGCGACCTGCGTGTAACATGGACCCGCCACTAACCTCTTATCTGGGCTCCAAATTGTTTTATATATATTTTTTAATCTATGTTTATACTCTCCATCCTGTACTCTGTATGCATGGGTCATCATGAACGCACTGCTCTGCTGTTCATTTTGTGAAACCCACGCTAGCTTTTTGTCATTTAATTTAAATTAAATTTATTTAATGTCATTTCGTTAAATGCTTCGTCACTATCAAGCATCAGCCTAAAGTAGTTTTCAACTTATACGAACATAAAACAAAGTCTCTAAAACAATATTATCGGACCTTATTATTTCTCAATAGAAAACGCGTCGGACATTTTTGGTAAGCTTATCACTTCTTGATTGTGATGGCGAAGTTTATTTCTTTTAAATCAGAAGGAATCTGGTGCTATTACCTACGAGACGGAACTGGCCAAAATTCACAGTGTATAGCGTGCAAAAGGATTTTGAAATGCGTCGGTGGGTCTACAAAAGGGCTGCATGTACACCAGAAGGTGGTCAATGGAATCGAAACTTCGAAGAGAAAAGTTGAAGACGAAGTTGATACACAGACCCCTGCAAAAAAGACCTCCAAGATATCAATTATCGATCATTTTTCGTCTGTTTCCATCGATCGATCGACTGATGCTCTGCTAGCTAGAATGATAGCTCTCGACGGATTGCCATTCTCCGTTTTTGTCACATCTAAGGATCTACGCAAGTGCCTCAATGCTGTTGGACATGAAATTCCTCTCTCCGCAGAGACCATTAAGATTAAAGTGTGTCGTTATGCGGACACATTTCGTGAGAAGGTCGTTCGAGAGCCTCAGATGGAGAAAGAAAAGGGGCAACTTTTCAGCCTCACGCTGGATGAATGGACGTCAATCAGAAGCAGGCGTTACCTGAACATTAATATTCATAGCCGTACCAAGGTGTGGAATCTTGGTTTGACTCGAATATCTGGAGTATTTTCCTCTGAACAATGCAAATATGTCATTGGCGCTAAGCTCTTGGAGTTTGGAATTGACTTCGAAACTGATATTGTGTGTGTTACAACTGATGGGTGCGCAATGATGGTAAAATTGGGTCACATTATTGGTCCACTGCAACAGCTCTGCTACGCGCGTGGTCTTCATCTGGCTGTGATGGATGTACTTTATGCTAAGAAAAAAGAGAGGGTTGTTCCTGAATTAGTTTCCGCAACAGTAAATGAAGCAGAATCTGACCTTTCCGAGGATGACAATGAGGACACTTCTCAATTTAACGTTAGCTTAGAGATAGCATATCCTTCATTCCTTGAAGCAATTTATCCACAATCTCCAGTATTTTCAAAGAAAAATATAAATGAAGTGACGAAAAAAGCTCGTGTAGTTGTGAAATTGTTCAAACGATCGCCGCTGAAGAACGAGATCTTACTGAACTACATGCGGCAAGATAATCATATTACCACCAGTATGTGTCTCATTCTCGACTGCAGAACGCGCTGGGATAGTTTATTGAACATGTTGGAGAGACTTCTCAGTGTGAAGTCAGCGATTCAGAAGGCGCTAATAGATGTGAATGCAAATGTCCGTCTAACTGATGAAGATTTTGATATCATGACGCAAGTAATTTCCGCACTGAAACCATTTCGGGCAGCTGTGGCGGCTATCTGTAAACGCGACGCTACGCTTTTGACTGCAGAAGCAACAGTAAAGTTTCTTCTAGAGGAGCTGCAAGCACAATCTCATTCTCTCAGCAAAGATCTGCAAAAATATTTTCAAAAGAGAATTTTAGGAGAGCGATGCAATAAAACATCTTTAGTCCTCCAATATCTGCACAATCCCCAAGCACAGTTAGAAAAAAAGAAGATGGTCAAAGACTTTAGCGTGAAATTGCTTTTGCATCTTAAACCGTTACAGGAACAAATGGCCGAAGTAAGAATTCAGGCTGATAATTCGCAACTTCCTCGGAGTTTACAAGAACGCCATGAGCCATCACAATCGAATGACCATCTTACAATTGAACGCCGATTGCAAGAAGCTATTGAGGCTGCCTCTTCAATTGCAATACCTACACCAGACTCCGCATCCTACTCAACTATGATTAACACGAACTTAATATTTCTGCTCAGTCAGGCAAACGAGGACCCCATTTAGAGAGTGTGTATCAATACTTGCTGACAATTCCTCCAACGTCTGTGAAATCGGAAAGAGTCTTCTCCTCCTCTGGATACCTATGCAATAAGATACGTTCTAGTTTGCATGATGACAATCTTGACAAATTATCTTTCCTACGCTCAAATCTTTCTCGAAATTGAATTTTTATCCTTAAAATAAAGTAATTCATGGTTTTTAAAACGGTGCTGTCTTCTTTCTAAACATTAATACATAGTTGGGCAAAATGCATTAATGATTACATTTTCTATAATCACAATTGCAAATAATCATGATTACATTTGCTATAATTACAATTACAAGTAATTTTAATCACAATTGCTATCATTATATATAGAATTACGAGTAATTATGTTTACATTCTAATGCAATTAATTTTTTTTGCAAAGTAATCGTAATTACAAGGTAATGTATTACTTTGAATGGATTACTGCCCAACACTGCATTAAGAGATGTGGTCTAAGAGTTCCAAGAACAGTAATTTTTTTTCCAGATGTGTGTACGGTAATTGACAGATAATTTCAAACTGTAACCCAAAAGCAATGATTTAGTTCATAAGCAGGCGCAAAATATATGGCTTTCAGGTTGTTTTCATCGAAGTAAGTGCCACGTCATTGACACTATATAAAAGAAAAAATGAAAAATATAACGAACGAAACGATATATCTCTTGGCGTAGAAAGACGAAAAAATGAGAAAAAATGTACCGGGATTGGAAGCCCTACTCATGAGAGACTCTACTGTATCTATACTACACTCAGAGACAAAACTTTTAAAAATTAGACGACTAGCGGTATCAAAGACTTTCCACTTCCATAAGTTCTCTGTCCATAAATGTATAGTTATAAATCACTTTAGTTGTAGTACATTGATCTTAGCCAAAAAGCTGATGCACTTATCAGAATACAGGGATATAGCTCCTCCATCTCTCACAATCATACACCCGACCTGGGCTGGATGACGTCTGTCTTGTGATGTCTGGAGGAGGACTCTTTGTCCTTGTTGACTTTACCTAACTGTATCCTATTTTATATCTTCTATTCTTTTTAGTTTTAATTATTTTTCTTTTCATTAATATATATTTTTGGTTTTTGATCTTTGCTACCATTGACTTTAATGATGTTATAAAGTATTTTAAAATCTCACTCTCTTTCCCTGGATAGCGCTATTATTGAAATGCTTATTATTAATTTACTCTTCATATATTAACTTATTCAAATATCCAGGCATCAGGCGGCGTTTTATTCGTTTATTTAAGTTCTCCTGTAGAAAGACAGAGATTGAGACTGCTTCAATAAAATGAAAAAAAAAAAACCATCTCCAGAAACCTTTATTTAATCCTTATCAAAGTGAAGGTAGTATAACTTAGAACTTTATGTCACTGACCTGTCAATAATATGTTGTCTATCTCTCTGGAGTTTGTTCCAGCGCTTTACACTCGATTATTGAATGTGTTTTTATTATTATTTTTTTTTTTAAATAAAAGAAACAGATTTAAAGAAACAGATTCATCTATATGAAATATTCATCTTTCAAAATTTTATTCATTATTAATATATTTTTGTTTCTGTTTGTTGTTTCGATTTAATACTCACACTAAATACCAATTAAAAAATTGTAAAAAAAAAACTCGAAATTAAAAAGATAATAAAGATGGAAATTTCAAAAACCAACAAGATTGTTCATCGAGTAGTGCTCTCAGGAGGACCTTGCGCCGGCAAGACTCAGGGCCAGAATGCCCTGTGTAACTTCTACGAGAAACTTGGATGGAAGGTGTACCGAGTGCCTGAAACTGCTACAGTCCTTTTAGGAGGTGGAGTGAAATTTGCCGACTTGGGACCTAAAGAAGCGGCGAGATTCCAGAACAACCTCCTCAAGACCATGATGTGCATTGAAGACACCTTTTTCCAACTGGCACAGGACAGCGGCCAGAACTGTCTGGTCATCTGTGACCGCGGGACACTCTGTAGCTCAGCATATCTCTCGAAGGACGAGTGGCAGAACATCCTTCTTCAGAATAATCTGACTCTGGAGGAGATCCGGGACAAGAGATATGACCAGATAGTCCATTTGGTGTCAGCGGCCGAAGGTGCCGAGCAGTTCTATTCTGTCGAGAACAACAAGTGCCGGACGGAAGGGCTAGAACTGGCCCGGATAATGGAGCAGAGAGCCAGGGAGGTGTGGAAGGGTCACCCCTGTTTGGACATCATCGACAACTCCACCAACTTCCCCGGCAAGATCGACCGTCTCATCCGTGCCGTCGCTGGCAGGACTGGAGTCACCATGGACTAAATATCTCCACCACATTGTAATGTAATTTATTAGACAAATTAAACTTATTGATAAGATAAAATGCTTGCCTTTAATTTTTTTTTTAACTTTATCTATGCATTTGATCTTGAGCATTTTATCGCTAAAACTGAAGCATAAATTTAATTCCAATATTAAATTTAATTGCATATAAAACTTTTTAAAAATGTAATTTTTAAAGCTTCTATTGTGGCACTTTGGCCTGGAAGACAATGCGAAAAAAATGGTAGAAAAATATTTAAACAATAATATTTGCATATTGCTTTTTAAACGTGTTTCAAATGAGGCTAAATGTTCTGTTTGAAAAATGTTGCTTGACTAGGCCTTTGTTTTGTTGAAATCTTGGTTATTTGGCTTGTTATTTTCTTTTATATATTTTGTGCGACTATTTTGTTTTCCAATTTTATTATATTCATGCCAATATTATTTTAACTTGGTAGAGATTTTATAGACGTGAAGTATGAATATATAAGAGAGAACAATCATTCATTAGCTGAGGAATTTCTATTAAAACGAAAAATCTTAGTAAAAGCTTATGTACAATATATATGGCCGGGTAGTTGGCAATCTATGGATACACTCCAGGAACCTGGGTTACCTTTATGTAATATATTCCAGTGTTTATATTCTCTTATTTATTTTTTTATTTTTCTCTCAGATTTACCCGGACCGATTTGTTTATGAGCTCAATTGTCTTAATTAGATTTTTTTATATATAACTAGCGGACGTACCCGGCTTCGCCCGGGTTTTACCCGAGTAAAAGTTTGTCTAACGAATCTCTCGATAAAGTGAACATTTTTTTCCCGGTCCCTTGAAAAATACTCGATAAGTTGAATAAAATCAATATTAATTGGTTCCCTCGGTAATTGGAAGTTAAAGGAATAGTATCTTGCCTTGGAATTGTATCATTATTCTTGTATGGATGTACCCGGCTTCGCCCGGGTTTTACCCGAGTAAAGGTTTGTTTAAAGAATCTCTCGATAAAGTGAACATTTTTTCCCGGTCCCTTGAAAAATACTCGATAAGTTTAATAAAATCAATATTAATTGGTTCCCTCGGTAATAGGAAGTTAAAGGAATAGTATCTTGCCTTTGAATTGTATCATTATTCTTGTCTCAAATAAATTGCCGTGTCATCCTGAATTTTGTCTTTCCTAATTTTCTACATTACAAAATCATCGTATCATCATGATAATATTTAGAGCAGATTGTTGAATTATAACAGATAAATTAGAATATTTATCTTGATTATTTCTAGGCGAAAAGTTATTTCAAAAATTTTATTTGCTAGAAACCTTCCCAGTACTATACTAAATAACTTCCCAAAGTTTCATGGCGATCCAATGAGTGGTTTGGTCAGGCATAAAGGACAAACAAACAAACAAACAGACACACATACATTCATTTATATATATATAGATTTTTACTATTATAATATGAAATGTAATTAGCTTTTACCTTTTTTTTGCAGAGACTTATGTATAAGCAATTTATTTTCCTCCAATTTACCCAAACCAATCTATTTATTAGCTTGATTGTCTCAATTAAGTTTTTTACCATATTACCATTAAATGTGATCAGATTTAAAAATTATAATAATAACAATGCTTATTACTGATAATACAGTAGAGTCTCTCATGAGAGACCACATTGTAAGGCACAAACGAATTTCCCTAGTTTTACTACTATAGCGAATCTCCCATGAGCGATCGTCTCCTCGAACGACCAGCGACCACTAAAATCCCTTCTTTAGTCTCTCATGAGCGACCATTAAAAAATAAAATTACTATTTCATGTATTAAAAACATAATAAATTCGGAATTATTGATTGAAAAATCGTTGTGAAATATTATGCGACACATTTATTGAGCTCTTTTTTTTTTAACAAAAAAACTATACGGAATGTGTTTTATTCTTTTGAATTTTTTCAAGTTCTTGAAAATAATAGTAATTTTAATTTTTAATATTATTTATATTTAACATATCTTAATTATAAATAACGGCTTCTAAAAAAATTGAATCTTAAAGAGAAATTGAATGTTTTAAAAATGCCATCATATGGAGTTAGCGCTCGAAAAATCGCCGGCTGATCGTCTATTATATCATTCATAATTTATCCTAAATAAATTTCTGTGTGATCCTGAGGTCCAGCGGCCGCCCGATGATGGAGAAGGGCCCAGCAGCCGACGACAATGGGACAACACCCAGGAATACGAAGAAAAGGGAGCTATCCATATCCCAGAGTCTTCCAACCATGTGTAGGCGTTCTTACCTTCAACTCCTAGACTTAGAGAAGATGAGAGGAGACCCGACATACAAGAATGACGGTGGATCAAGACCAGGGGACCATTATATCGAGGAACCACCAAGAGAGGTCATAGAAAGACTCTTGGAGAGCTGTAGGACATCAAGGTGATCATATCTGCGAGGGTTACAGCACTGATCACCAGGAGTCGATATTCCGATTGTAAGTTCAGTTCCTCAGTAGTATAGTGGTTATTATTCCGGCCTGTCACGCGAGCGACCGGAGTTCGATTCCCCGCCGGGGAGTTTTATTTTTATTTTTATATATATAGTGCTTTTTATATATTCCGCTTTATGCGTCCATCGGGGCTCAAAAAGCATCCATTCTGGTTAGCAGCCCCGTAAATAAAGATATTTCTGCAATTGTAAATATCTTGGTGTTCTTTTATACTGTTTATTATTTTGATGTTAAAAATAAGAATATATAAATATACCATTCGCTAAACCTTTTAGAAAAAAAAACTTGTAATCTTACTATAAATAAAATTATTATGCCCTATACACATGGTATAAGCCATGATAATTATGATGGGTAGTTAGAGATTGCTTCTACTGTAAGTACACCTCCACACGTGCCTATACATATGGAGAGCAGATGACGTAGGTTTGAAGTTTTGGTTTCAAAATAAACCTTATTAACTTTTTCAGCCTTGAAATAAAAATTACACATTGTAAGAAATTCAAACTATTTTTGTCACGTACGTTTTTTTTTTTTTAATAGAAAATAATTATCCTGCCCTTACTGCAATGATTAAATAATTGAAGGGCCTGCCTGATCAGCGATGAACCCTCCCAGCGGTATCGGCAGGACATATTGTCTTGGGAAGCGAGGTCGTAATGCTAGTCTAAGTTGACCAACTGCTACCAAATCTATCTATGTCCTTTCTAATCTAGGCATACCTGAATTCTCTATGCTTTTTCTATAAAATTAGAAGCTTTCTTTCCAGCATCGGTGGTTCAGTGGTAGAATGCTCGCCTGCCACGCGGGCGGCCCGGGTTCGATTCCCGGCCGATGCATTTTTTTTTCGCTTCATTTATTTAGCTCTAAAAATTTGAAATTCCGTCATCCCGTAAGCCCTTTTACTTTCAAACTTTATTGGAGAAAAACCGACAGAAAATATTTAGAGTTAAGAAGCGAAATACTCCGTTGAAAATAAATATTTTGTCACAAAACTCCTTCCATATGAGAGCTCTGACCTACGACTTGAAAATTTGCTTTTTCTGTAGCTTTTCATGGGTCTTGCGGGTCTCGGTCAAGACTTTTCTTATCGTCTTGAAAGAGTCTATAGTAGAGATTTGCCTTCTTTAAAATAAGAGTATGAATTAATTATAATAATAACAATTTTTAACTCTCCGCCTTTACCGGTCCCATGATAAGGGGGAGCAGAATCAAGCTCGCTAAAAAACCTGGGCTTAGCTGGCCCGGCTGATAGTACTCTGTAAGGGCTCCTAATCCAGGGATACAGGATGAGCAGCGTTTGTACTCCATGTTAGGAGCGGCTGCACATGGCGTCTGTTCCTCATGTCAGAGGCGGCCATTATTGGAGCTAAGTCGGCCTGCCACTGAGTAGTGCTCCCAGTCTTAATGACAAAGGCAGACGCATTCTACTTCACCCAATCTATCTATATTAATAAAATGCAAATTTCATAAGTGTTGCTCACTAAAAGCTTTCGTTACAATGCATCAATTTCAACCAAATTTTCAACATTTATGTAAAACGAGATGGAGCAGGTTTTGCTTAACATCAAAATATATTTCCTAACATTAACATGCGTAACTTCGGTGTTATCGATTAAATACAAAAAAAAATCAACAGAGTTAATTTTTTTACATACACACTAGCTAATAATCTCAATCTAAAAAAATATTCAAAACAAGCAATTTTAAGATAACACCATATGTAAAACAGTCGGCCAAGAAAACAACAACGATATTACATCTTTCTCACATATTCACACACAATCTTGATTAATAATTAAAACTAATCTTTAACATTGTTTATTATACTTCAACTTTTATTTCTACATTTGTTTTTAAATATTATATAAATATATGCCGTAACGAATTATATTATCATTATTATCATAATATTCTGTGTGTTCCCGAATATTATTATCAAAAATATTCGTTAGGCAAACTTTCACTCGTATAAAACCCGGGCGAAGCCGGGTACACATCCGCTAGTATATATATAAAATTGAATGTCTATCTGTCTGTCTGTACTCTATAGATTCAAAACCATACATCCAATCGCCGTGAAATTTTGGGATATTATTAGGTATATCCCCGGGAAGGTTTTTGAAAAATAATTTCATGAATATCTTGAATATCCTTAGAGTTATTTGCAGATTTGTAGATTTAACTCGCAAGCAGCGCCCCCATTGCGACGATGTTAACAAGTTTTTTTTATCTATAAGTTTTATTATCACTAAGTTTGTTATCTTAAAGATTATTTATCAAAAGTAAGATTTTCTACCTATCAATTGCGTACAAGTCAAAGTTAGTTTTATAATTTATCTACAACATATATATTGGGAGAATAGATAAAATGATGATTTTGTAATGTAGAAAATTAGAAAAGACAAAATTCAGGATGACACGGCAATTCATTTGAGACAAGAATAATGATAATTAATATTGATTTTATTCAACTTATCGAGTATTTTTTAAGGGACCGGGGAAAAAATGTTCACTTTATCGAGAGATTCAAATTTACGAGTTTCGAATTATCAAAATATATCTATTATTTTTTTTTAATAAGTTTATTATCTTAAAGATTATTTATCAAAAGTAAGATTTTCTACCTATTAATTGCGCACAAGTCAAAGTTCGTTTTATCATTTATCTACAACATATATATTGGGAGAAAAGATAACATGATGATTTTGTAATGTAGAAAATTAGGAAAGACAAAATTCAGGATGACACGGCAATTTATTTGAGACAAGAATAATGATAATTAATATTGATTTTATTCAACTTATCGAGTATTTTTCAAGGGACCGGGAAAAATGTTCACTTTATCGAGAGATTCAAATTTACGAGTTTCAAATTATCAAAATATATATATATTATTTTTTACATATGTTATATTCAAATGGCATTTATGTAGGGATAATTTTATTGTTAACTAGCGGATGTGCCCGGCTTCGCCCGGGTTTTTACCCGAGTAATGGTTTGTCTAACGAACATTTGTTAAAACTATTCTCTATAAACTTATTTAAAAAAGAAGATATATTTTGATAATTTGAAACTTGTAAATTTGAATCTCTCGATAAAGTGAACATTTTTTCCCGGTCCCTGTGTGCCGTGTCATCCTGAATTTTGTCTTTCCTAATTTTCTACATTACAAAATCATCGTTTTATCTAGTGAACATTTTTTCCGGTCCCTTGAAAAATACTCGATAAGTTGAATAAAATCAATATTAATTGGTTCCCTCGGTAATTGGAAGTTAAAGGAATAGTATCTTCGCCTTGGAATTGTATCATTATTCTTGTCTCAAATAAATTGCCGTGTCATCCTGAGATAATCTTACTTTTGATAAATAATATTTAAGATTTTATTATATATATTATATATTATATTATATATATATTACACGTTATTTGTTTTCTTGGCCGACTGTTTTACATATGGTGTTATCTTAAAATTGCTTGTTTTGAATATATTTTTAGATTGAGATTATTAGCTAGTATGTAAAAAAATTAACTCTGTTGAAAATTAATTTGTATTTATATATAAATAAAATTAACTCTTTCTTGAAATAAAAGACACTTCGGCCAGTAAATCTTTTTATTGTCTCGACGTTTCGACAAAAATCTTTTGTCCTCGTCAGGAGCGAACAAAAATTAAAACATTAGGCAAAGCGTTAGAAATTATTCTAAGGCTGCAAGGGCGTTCTCACGCAATATTCGAAATTTTGTACACATCTAAAGCACGAGTCAAAAACAAATATTTAACTCACAAAAGACTATGATCTTTTAAATAAATTATTTAAATATTTATAATGAGAAATTATAAAACAAAAATATATATAAAAATCAAATAATATTTACAAAGATTTTACAATAGTATAAATAAATCTTTTTCTATTATGTACAATTCATACCTACCATTCTAACTAATCTTTAAATTTAAAAACGAATTGTACTGTTGCGGAATATCTTCAAATATATTTATAGATCTTTTCCCCATTTCCCGTGATACCCATCCCTCTAAAAATAATCTTTCTTTTTTAAATTTTATATTCCTATGAAATATCTCAATATCATTCCAATCTGGCCTATGTCCTGAATATAATGCATGTTCCCCAATTTTGCTTAACGCCCTTCTCCCCATTAAACCCTGTTGGTGTTCTTTAATCCTGATATCTAAATTACGGCCGGTTTCTCCTACATAAATTTTGTCACATTCTGTGCATTTAATCCCATAAATCACATTATCTGGTTTTGTTATGTTAATTCTATCTTTCATTATGTTATTTCTAGTTAAAAATTCCCTTTTTTTCCCCGTGCTATACCAAATATTATATTTAAATTTTCTTAAGATTCTAGATATTTCGTTGTCGACATCACTGATATATGGAATTATTATATTATTGTAATCGTCTTTATTCCTATTTAAATTAGGCCTATCTATTTCATATATTCTTATCCATTTGTTTGTAAAACCAATTGGATAATCAGATTGTTCTAGTTCTGCTCTAATTTTCATTATCTCTTTTTTATAAATATCTCGGTCTGTGCATACCTGTTTGGCTCTTTGTACAAGAGATTTTATCACCTGTCTTTTATGTATTATAGGATTATTGGAATTAAAATGTAGATGTATCCCACGTAATTTAGATATCAGGATTAAAGAACACCAACAGGGTTTAATGGGGAGAAGGGCGTTAAGCAAAATTGGGGAACATGCATTATATTCAGGACATAGGCCAGATTGGAATGATATTGAGATATTTCATAGGAATATAAAATTTAAAAAAGAAAGATTATTTTTAGAGGGATGGGTATCACGGGAAATGGGGAAAAGATCTATAAATATATTTGAAGATATTCCGCAACAGTACAATTCGTTTTTAAATTTAAAGATTAGTTAAAATGGTAGGTATGAATTGTACATAATAGAAAAAGATTTATTTATACTATTGTAAAATCTTTGTAAATATTATTTGATTTTTTATATATATTTTTGTTTTATAATTTCTCATTATAAATATTTAAATAATTTATTTAAAAGATCATAGTCTTTTGTGAGTTAAATATTTGTTTTTGACTCGTGCTTTAGATGTGTACAAAATTTCGAATATCGCGTGAGAACGCCCTTGCAGCCTTAGAATAATTTCTAACGCTTTGCCTAATGTTTTAATTTTTGTTCGCTCCTGACGAGGACAAAAGATTTTTGTCGAAACGTCGAGACAATAAAAAGATTTACTGGCCGAAGTGTCTTTTATTTCAAGAAATATGAATGCCGGCCAGGCAGCCTCTATCTTTACGAAAATTAACTCTGTTGATTTTTTTTGTATTTAATCGATAACAGCGAAGTTACGCATGTTAATGTTAGGGAAAAATATATTGATGTTAAGCAAAACCTGCTCCATCTCGTTTTACATAAATGTTGAAAATTTGGTTGAAATTGATGCATTGTAACGAAAGTTTTTAGTGATGTACACTTATGAAATTTGCATTTTATTAATATAGATTTTCAATTTGATGTATTGTATACATTTGATCATTAATTAAATATTATTCAGGTATTAAAACTGCCTTTTTGTTCAAAGACAGCAACGTTTAAACGGGTTCAGCTAGGTGAAGCAGATAATCAAACATAAAGTTATCTAGCCAAGTATAGATTCAGTAGGGATTGGATGTTTTCTAAAATTGTTTTAACTAATGTTCGTTAGGTAAACTTTCACTAGGGTAAAACCCGGGCGAAGCCGGGTACATCCGCTAGTAGTTTATATAAGAAAGAAGTATTTTTCTGCGTTGAGAGCGGTCTTGTCGTCGACACACAACCGCCGTCTACAGTCGAGTCAGCCTCATCAAATTGTAGTTCGCAGCACCAATGGCCTGAAGGTCTGCTCGGCCATCCTCAATTTGTCGTCCTTAATCTACCCTGCATCTCCACCAAATGTCACATAGAAAAATTAAAAACGTGTCAGAATGACCAGGCAATTTATTTTGATCAAAGCAAATATTTCTCTGTTTAACACAAGTTCCTGAAGAGTACAAGATCCACGCAATAAACGAAAGAATCAAGAGTGAAAGAAAAATCGCTAAGTAAAAAATAACTATGAAAATTCGAAACTATTATAGACTATTATTATTCCTTTTGAAAATAAAATAATTTCTACTGCAATGGAAAAATTAATGGAAGGGCCTGGCTAATCAGTGGTGAACCCTCTCATTAATTTTTCCATTGCAGTAAGGGCAGTAGAAATTGTTTTATTTTTTTTAAATACTATATTGAAAGCTTTTCATAAAGCAATAACTATTTTGTTAAAAGAGAAGCAAATGTTTCTGTGAAGCAAAAAGCTATTCCAAATGCATTCACTTTCCCTAAAAAAAATTATTGAAGAAAACAATAACCTTTATAACCGGGATTCGGTTACGGCAGACAGGTCCAAATAATTTTGTAGTGCCTGGCTCATCAGCCGGGATTGGACCTATTCTCTCTGTGAGTGTTCTTTTACTGGCGAGCCAGACCTTTCCATTTATATTTTGTAGTGTAATTTGAAATTTGGTTCAATGATAAGGGACAAATCAGATTGTAGATTATAAACACAAGGTAATAAGACCAAATCTGAATAAATAGTGTGTGACGTTTCTGTAACAACGCTGTTACCGAAACGTCATACATTTTATTTGGATATGGTGTCTTAATACCTTGTGTTTATAATTTGGTTAAAATATAAAAAAGCTGCAGATAGTTTACAAAACAAAGGTAACTAATTAATATAGTAGTGTTCCAGCCATCAAGTAAAAATAAAAGTTTTTTTTTTTTTCTGTTGCTAAAATTATTTTGATTTCGATGAAAAAAATAATTATTCGTGTGATAAAATATGAAACTTCAAAATATATAATATTGATATAACTTTTATTGAGATGAAATATCAGTCTAAACAAAACGAATTAATTTCTCCCGTCTAAATAGACACGTAAAACTATATGCTATCTATTGACGCTCACTGCCATCTAGCAGACTTGGGTCGGTGACAAAGCCCAACACCAGCTTTGGAAATTTTGAAATGATTTTAAAAAAAAACTATGTTTTCTGGTTTGTCCCTCGTCAATTTGAGAGCGGCTTCGATATTTGAGATCCACATGGGACTAAGGAAATATTCTCCCAAATGGTCTAAGAAATGTTTCAAAGAGCTTTTTTCTTTTCACGGTTTTGGTTGATTTTTAATTAAGGTTAATCTCTGTACAATTTGGAAACCCGGGTTCGATTCCCGGCCGTTGCAATTCTTTTTTTTTTTTTGCCCAGATGAACTTCGGAGGTCTGGGGTGTAGGCTTCAAACCTGTAGCCTTTTAATAGCGGAGTGGTTCGATTCCACCTTATGGGCGACTTTTCTGGGAACACCGGGAGCTGTGGGCTTCTTGCCTAAGGCCATACCACATTGAAAACACCAGTTCTCGTACTATTTGGAGTAGAAGCAATGTCCAAAGGAGATGTTTTCATGGTATCTGAGAGAAAAGGCTTGCAAATTTGGAATCAACACACCTAAAAACATCTATAACAGCTTTTACTTTGTTGCTAACAGTTCAAATGCTTTCTTGTTGTCCAGTGTAATAAAAGATCGCCGCTCCTTTTTAAAAGTGTAAAAAACAAAACATTTCGTAAGATTTTCCTCGCATAGTGGGCAACTTTAAGGCACTAAATATGCAACAACACCCACTATGAAATATTATGCAAAACGGGGCCAAACTGCATACCATGGTTTCAGGCTATGGCCCCAGGAATTATGAAATCCTCCAAATTTGTCCAAATGTTTTACAAAGTGCTATTCAAAGCAATCAAATACTTTAGAAATAATTTTTTAGGGTTTTGTTTTATAATTTACTAGCCGAATGACCCGGGCAACGCCCGGGTTTTACCCGATTAAATGTTTTTATTCAAATACTATTCGTTACAATTATAAATTGGCGCCGTGGATGTCACTCTTGTGAAACGTCCCGCTCCAAACTTTGTGTCTGAGAAGCGATATTTTTATAGAAAAGATGATCTGGCTTTTGTTTTCTGCTCGAATGATGTTTTTCTGTTAGAATTTTGTTCCTGCGTACAAAATAATGAACTGGTTTCACCCGTGGTCTCTGCTTTCTGGAATTTTTCCCGATATAATTTTGTATCTGATAATCAAACATGATACAGCAATATCGTCATCATCATTTTCTGACTAAAAATATATACAGTCTACTCTCGTTATAACGCCACTCGATATAACGCCACCCTCGCATTACGCCGCTTTTTTGCAAAATCCGGATGGTGGCGTTATAACGAGAGTAGACTGTAGTTTTAATAATTGATTTATATATTTTTAAAAAATAGCCTATCGACTTTCCCGTATTTTTTTACCTATGTATGGAAATTTTGGTTTGAAATAGTGAACTACTGCGAATTTGTATACCGGACATACATACAAACATTCATTTTTATATATATAGAAAGATATTCTCTACTAAACTGGCTGGGAGGGTTATCTACTGATGAACCAGGCCTTCCTAAATTTTCTTCTCCTTTGGTGCAATAGAAAATTATTTCAATAAAAAAAAAGAAAGTTAAGCAATTAGTTTTGAGAGAAAGAGTTTCTTTTTTTTTTTTTCTGTCAAAAAATATTTTTTGTGTCATTCACACACAAAATTATATAATTAGATTTTCTTCATAACTTTTTTAATATCTAAAACATCAAGGTATGAATTGAACAAAAAAATGCATCGGCCGGGAATCGAACCCGGGCCGCCCGCGTGGCAGGCGAGCATTCTACCACTGAACCACCGATGCTTGGAAATAACATTCTAATTAGGGTCTAAAAATGGGAAACATCAACTAAAGGCGACCCAGTTGTAGAGGAAAGCGGAAGTGGGTGATGAATGGTCAGGTCGTGACTCCGCTCGGACAAACAGTACGCTACCTTTTCCTTGTCATCAGATGGGAGGATGCAGGCGGGAGAAAGCTATGCAAATGTCATCGACGCTATTTTCCCTTATACATCCTATTCCCTTGTACCATGAAAATATCATACTATCATTGCTATATCATAGTAAACTGATGAATCATTTGTATTAATTTATTCATAATACTAATTATACAATTCGCACTATTTTTCTAAACGGAATTCCTATACAGTTCCCTCCAAATTTTATAGTCACTCAATTTGTCACATCACACGGAAAATTCCAGAAATACTTACATAAAAGAGGTCTATCAGAAACACCAAATTGTTCCTGCGGAGAAACTGAGCAAACTGCAGATTAAGTTTTATTCTTTTAAGTAGTCATCGTTATCAATTAAGTAGCATTATTAACGACTAAAGTAGGCACATTGTTGTGAATGAGTTTTATTGTTGAGGTTAAAGTACTCATTGCTGAGGATAAAGAAGTCCTTTTTGCGAATAAATTTTTATTGTTTTGGTGAGAGTTTCATTGTTGAGGAAAAAACAGAATTATTTTACTAAATTTGTTATTGTTGAGAATATATATGAATTTTAGCGAATAATTTAAAATGGTGTGAATAAGATGTCATTGTTGCGAATAAAATTTTGAATGTTGTGAATAAAGTCTTTGTATTGTTGCAGGTAAGTTTCATTGTTGTGACTAAATTCGTAATGGTTGCGGATAACCTTTCATTGTTGCCGATAAAGTGATATCGTTGGGACTCAGCCTTCATTGTTACAGATAAAATATCCATTGTTGCGGAAGATGGATCAAGTGTTGTGGTTGAAGTTTTATTGTTGCGTATAAATTAGACATTGCTCTTGATACATTTTTATTTTTGCGGAAAATTAGTCAATTTTTTTTTTGATGAAATTCCATTGTTATGGATGAAGTTTCATTATAGCGTTTAAAGTAGTCAGAGTTCGAGAATAAAGTTTCATTGTTTCTGATTAAAGTCTAATGTTGTAATTAAATCATTATTGCAGCCTAAAGAAGTCATTAATATTGTTGCACCAAGTTGCAGCTTTGCAGGGACGTCGACCTTGGTTTCTTCCTTCTTGGTGTTATACACGTTTCCCGAGCGGGTTTCCATATTCAAAGCAAATAAATAAAAGTAAAAGTAAATAAATAAAAGTAAATAAAGATAAATTTATATGTGTAAAACTTTAAAAATAAATTACCTTTCAACGTTATTGTGTTTATTTATTCGTGGTCTTCCTCGTAGGTCGTGATCCGCAGTCTTCGTCTAGGTCCTCTCTCGCTCCAATAACCAATCAAGATATGTACAATAAATATTACAAAAGGAATCAACATATATAGTCACGACCGTCTTTCCTCAACAATTCCTCATCTCTGTCACGGATGCGCGCGCATCATCATTATGATCATTATCATTATCTAATGATAATAATAATAATTATTATTATTATATTATTATTATTTTATTATTTTATTATTAATATATAGTCACGACCGTCTTTCCTCAATTCCTCATCACTGTCACGGATGCGCGCGCATCATTATTATGATCATTATCTTCTATAGAAGCTTCTATCTTTATAATCATGTATATTTACAAAAAGTCAATTCGCTCGCGCCTCTAGCGGTGAAAATGAGGGGTAATACCAGCTGACCTAATGTACATGTAAAGTTTGGAGCGGGACGTTTCACAAGAGTGACATCCACGGCTCCAATTTATAATTGTAACAAATAGTATTTGAATAAAAACATTCAATCGGTAAAACACGGGCGTTGCCCGGGTCATTCGTCTAGTGAAACTATAAAAAGGAATGATGATAATCTAAATATACTGTTTTAAATAAATATTAAATATCATAGAATATTTTGAATAAATGTAAGGCGCATTAAAATCGATGTAACAATATGGATAAAGCTTCTTTGTTGAGGATAAAGTGATCATTGTTGTCAATTTGGTTTACTTTTTGTGGAAAGTCTTTCATTTTTGTGACTGAATTCTTTGTTGCGAATAAAGTAGTCATTATTGTGGTTAAAGTTTCTTTGTTGAGGATGAACTGATCATTGTTGTGACTAAAATCGTTATTGTCGCGGTTAATATTTCAATTTTAGGAAAAGGTTTATTATTTTTACATAGTTATCGTTGTTATGGTTGAAGTTTTATTGTTGAGGATTTCCTTTTCGGGATTTTGGATAAAGTTTAATTATTGCCTTAGTGACTTAAATCTACATTGTTGAGGGCATAAATCATTGTCCCGTGTAAATCCTTTATTTTTGTGGATAAATTTATTTGTTGTGCATAAAGTAGTCATTGTTGTCAATAGAGTTTCATTGTTATGACTGAAGTTGTCCTTTTTGCTTCATTGTTGTGGATAAAGTTTTATTATTGTGAATTAAGCTCTCTTTGCTGTGGTTGATGTTTTTTTTTTTTTTTGTGGACTAATATGTTGCTAATTAGGTAGCATTTTTTGTTATGACGAAATTAATCATTTTTGTGGTTAAAATTTTAATGTAGTGTGAAAATATGTTACTGTTGTGGGTAAAGTTTATTGTTGTAAATGAAGTCGCCATTGGCGCGGGATTAATAGTCATTGTTTTGGTTAAGGTTTCATTGTTGCAGAATAAGTTTCATTGTTGTGACACAAAAGTAGTCAATATTCTGAATAAAGTTTCATTGTTTCAGATGAAGTAGTCATTGTTTCAGATGAAGTAGTCATTGTTTCAGATGAAGTAGTCATTGTTGTAGTCAAAGTTTCATTGTTGTGATTAATTAATCGTTGTCACTGATAAATTGTTATTGCCATTGTTGTGGAAGAGGTTTCATCTTCGTATATATTAATCATTTATTATGGATAAAGTAGATTTTGTTGCGGATTGAATTTCATTCTTGTGGATAGCTATTGTTTTCGGATAAAATTTCATTGTTGTGGATAAAGTAGCTAGTGTGTTGATGAGATCTGTAATGAATAAAGTGGTCTTTTTTATGTTTAGAATTTCATTGTTGTGGATAAAGTAGCTAGTGTGTTGATGAGATTTGTAATGAATAAAGTGGTTTTTTTTTATGTTTAGAATTTCATTGTTGTGGATAAAATAGCTAGTGTGTTGATGAGATCTGTAATGAATAAAGTGGTCTTTTTTTATGTTTAGAATTTCATTGTTGTGGATAAAGTAGCTAGTGTGTTGATGAGATCTGTAATGAATAAAGTGGTCTTTTTTTTATGTTTAGAATTTCATTGTTGTGTATAAAGTAGCTAGTTTGTTGATGAGATCTGTAATGAATAAAGTGGTCTTTTTTTATGTTTAGAATTTCATTGTTGTGGATAAAGTAGCTAGTGTGTTGATGAGATTTGTAATGAATAAAGTGGTCTTTTTTATGTTTAGAATTTCATTGTTGTGGATAAAGTAGCTAGTGTGTTGTTGAGATTTGTAATGAATAAAGTGGTCTTTTTTATGTTTAGAATTTCAATGTTGTGGATAAAGTAGCTAGTGTGTTGGTGAGATCTGTAATGAATAAAGTGGTCTTTTTTATGTTTAGAATTTCATTGTTGTGGATAAAGTAGCTAGTGTGTTGATGAGATCTGTAATGAATAAGGTGGTCTTTTTTATGTTTAGAATTTTATTGTTGTGGAAAATTAGCCATTGCTCCCGAATATATTTCATTGTTGGCGAATGAATTTAATTGTTGTGAATTAATCGTCATTTTTGCGGATATAAATTATTCTATTTTTAAAATAAATTCTCTGTGTTATTGGAAATCTAGTTATTGTTATTGATAAAATTTTAATTGTTGAGGATAATGCTTGATTGTTGTGAATAAATTATTTTTATTTTTTTCGTCTCAATTTACAGGTGTTACATTCGAGCACAGCTCGCGAGTCACCTTGTCCTGGCTATTTACACATGGCGAGTTGGTGGAGTAGAGGTGGTCCCCCTAGGCCTTGCAGGAGGGCAGCTGTTGGGCGATGAGCTCTTGACTAAGTGTCAGGGCCGGGTCGTCGGAATCGGGGATTGATATCTCCTTCATTTTGTAGAATATCTTGTATGGTTGGATTATCTTAATTTTGCATTTGAAGGTATAATTTCTTAACGGAAGTTTGGTACATATCTTCTAGATCGGGTTGGTTCAAGTCCTCCTTCAGTATCTTGTTTGATAGGTTGAATGGAGCTCCTATACTTGCCCGAAGGCAGATTCTCATAAATGCGTTTATCCTATTTTTGTCTGTGGTTGTAATATATTTGCACCAAACTGGGAGTGCGTATGTTACTATCGGGAGGATACAACTTCTGTATAGAGTAAACTTTTGTTTTGTAGTCAGTTTGCTTCTATAGTTGAACAGGCTTGATAATGTTATTTTTGCGATTTTTGCTTTCTTTATGATATTTTTGACATGCATGTTGAATTTCAACTTGGAGTCTAAGGTAACTCCAAGATATTTAACGTTGTCAGTCCAGTTAATAGGGCTCTGGTTTACCTTCAGGATGGATTGTGCCTTGATATTTTTATTGTCTAGTGGAGGAAAAATTATTGACTGAGACTTTTTTGGGTTGATGTCTAATTTCCAATCATCGCACCATTTGGTTATACTGTTTATGTAATTTTGGAGTTATGTGGATGTTGAATAGGTAGGGTCCAAGGATAGAGCCTAATAAATTAGTTGTGGTAAAGTTGTGTTATATAGAGTCCTACGTGTTACAGATAAAATAGTCATTGTGGCAGATTAAATAATATTTTTGTAAAAAAAAATCGATATCGCGAATAAATTAGTCATTGTTGTGGAAAATAAATGTAGTTAAAATTTGATTATTGCGAATAAATTAGTCATTGTTGTGGTAAAAATATTTATTGTAACGAAATATATAATTACACACACACATACCGATATTTCTAAAAGTAAAAAATAATCTTTAAATATATATATTTTTAATGTGATAAATATGCAAATTAGGGGATGTATGAAAGACACAGATTGTCATTAATAAATGTTCAAATTGGACTTCATTAAGCTAAGATATTGATTCCTCGTTCTTTCTATCTTTCCTACTATGCTCCTCGTTTACAAACTTTATAAGTTGTTCTTATAATAATTAAGTTTTAGCTTCCAAGTTCTTGGAAAAAGAGTCCGTGGACATGTGGGTAACACCCTCGATTCCCGACAGCCATGAACCGGGATTGAATCCCACGTTAACATTTTGTTTAATATGTGAATAACCTTCAAATATTATTCATTGTTGTAATTATCAAAAACTAGGTTGCTCTTCTTGAGCGGCACCTAATAAAGTGATTTTGGAAGAGGTTCTTGGAGAGAGGGTTTTATAAAATATGGTACCAGAGATAAACTTCATCACGTCCGGTATCGTGGGTTGAAGCAACTACAGAACTATTTGTTGGTGTTGAATATTTCTAAATTCTTGCATACATGTTATCTGTGTGTGGATAATTTGATATATTAAGGGGAATATAGAAGTCTGCATAGATTATTTTAGCAGAGAGAATAGAAATAACTGCGCTTGAGATGTATATGTTGTGTAAATTTTTTCAAATAAAATACTTAATTTGAGAAAAGATAAAATGTGAAATATATTTTTTCAATCATAATATTATCAAGAGCTTTAGACATATACATACTCGCTTTAGCGGACACCATTCCACAAAAGACAGTTTTCATTTGCAAAATGACCATTTTTACAATTTAGCAACTCTCCGGTAAGAGGACACGTCTCCCTAAAGAACACTTTGGCTTTGCAATTAGGTGTCCTTTACAGGGAGGTAGTTATACTGTATATGAAAAATGTGAAATATATATAATAATTTAATAAAAACACCCTTTCTAATTTGAAATATGATGTTTTTGCGCGGAGTTTTCAAAATATCTCAGCTATCTTTCTCGCAAATCAAATCTTAAAGAGAATTTAAAGTATATAATGTTTTTAAATAAGAATCAAACCCTGTTTGACGCTTCTGTTGAAAAATAAAATTCTAGCTATCAGAATAGATCTATCTTTAGATAGTTAATAATTTCTATTAAATATTAAATGTAAAAAAAAAAAAATGAGACGGCCGGGAATCGAACCCGGGTCAACTGCTTGGAAGGCAGCTATGCTAACCATTATACCACCGTCGCTTGGGTTTTAAGTTTTAAAGTAGCTCTATAAAATCCTCGAATTCTGGATGACTTGGTCTCGTATTGTAGTTTATCTTTATGCAATTTATTTTACATTTGGCGGCTGTTATGAATAATTCTAAAGTATCGTGGTTCGCTTATTTTCAGTAAATAATGCCACGTAGAAAAATGAGGGAACTCAAAACGTGGGGATGACAATCAAAACCATCACTAACTTATTATAAACAAAACTAGACACAATATGAAAATATTTTATGAGGCACAGAATATTTAAATTAATGATATTTTGACTAAACATATATTATACTATAAGTAGAATTAAATTTTTATTGAAGATGGGGAATGAACAATCTGGTAACACTCGGTGAAGTAGAATGCTTTTGTCATTAAAACTGGGAGCACCATATAGTGGCAGGCCGAAATGTACCAGGTTATTGTGGTTTAGTTATTTTCACTGAATTTCTTTCTAGGGCCATTGTATTTTTATGAATTCTTTTTCACAGCGATATTCCTCGTTTCCCCAATGAAGTCACAGTTAAAATATAAAACTTGTTATAATGCAATTTACATATTTTTGTAAATATTAATTGATATTTCATAATTTATCTTTTTTTTTTTTTCAATCAATAAATTGAAGACCGTCAATCAGGATCTGGCATTTCGCTGACATAAATAACAACTCCGCCTTTGACGGTCCCAAGCCCGGATGAAAAAGGAGGAAGGGGAGCAGTAACAAGCTCGCTAAAAAACCTGGGCTCAGTACTCCATGTTAGGAGCGGCTGCACATGGCGTCTGTTCCTCATGTCAGAGGCGGCCATTTCTTTTGAAGCTAAGTCAGCCTGCCACTGAGTAGTGCTCCCAGTCTTAATGACAAAAGCAGATGCATTATACTTTACCTAATCATGATGGTTGGAGATAAGAAAGAAGAAGAGGAAGAATAACAAAAGCTACAGCGATAGAACTAGCGATATAGGTCATATGACTTTGCAAATTCGAATTTTTATCTTACTCTTTTCCCAATATTTTCCAAAATTATCTCAAGATAATCTTTATATAAGACTGAAAGTCTTAGAGTTTTGAGGATTTCTTAGCTGATATATTTGAGGAGAGCTTAGAATTCGAAACTATTATAGACGCGTATGATTATTTTTTAAAATAAACAATTTCTACTGTCTTTACTGCAATGGAAAAATTATTGGGAGGGCTCCCATTAATTTTTCCATTGCAGTAAGGGCAGTATGAATTGTTTATTTTTAAAAGAATCATACGCGTCTATAATAGTTTCGAATTTTCATAACAGATGGCGAGCTAATGCATCATAAAGCTTAGAATGTTGAATTATACACAAATAATTTCCATGGAGTGTAGAGAGATAATTATTTTATTATAAAAGAAAAATTTAAATATATAGTTTCTCTTTCTAAAAAAAAATTCCTCATATAAAATAATACTTTCTGTTCATTTCTCAAAAATTTACTCAAACTCCATTTGTTTATAGTAAAAACAAAATGCATAGAGTGTCATGGTGAATTAATTAAAGTTGCCATAGTTATAATTTCGGTAAACTTGTGTGGAATTGGTGTGATAGCGACTTTGTTGAACTTGTTGACAAGTGAATTAATTTGGAACTAAATAAATTTCCTAACTTTGAAATTTATAGATTGCTATATAAGTTCGCAATTTTTGTTTAGGAATTAACAGCTTTCGAGATGTGTTAGAGTACAAGCTGTCGAAGCTATGATTATCATGGCTTTACTATGTAACTACCTTTAGATAAGTTGCGAATATTCAAATAAATCAGAGTTTTCTTCTGACTTATCACCATACTTAGCTGAAACCAATTATATACTAGAATAGATAAATTTACCGCCACGTGGGATGTACAGTTTGCTGGAGAGTTGACATGTCAGACAGTCAGTGACGTAGGTGTTGGACACAAAGATACATTGTCACGTGTCCTAATATCTAGGAAGGATGACGTACAGTTAGTCTCAGTTGATCAGCGGTCACTATCTCCATCCCTCTACTTATCTAGGGCAATTTAGCCATTCTTATCCTTTTAATCTATAATTATACTTTGATATTCAAGCATCGGTGGTTCAGTGGTAGAATGCTCGCCTGCCACGCGGGCGGCCCGGGTTCGATTCCCGGCCGATGCATTTTTTTTTTCACGTCTCAATTTTTCAAATATGTATTTAAAAATTTAAAAATAAACTTTTTTTAATATGAACAATTAATTTTATTTTTGTATGTATCAGTAATGATTGAGGATAAAATTTCATTGTTGTGACTAATGTCTTTCTCTCCCTCATTCCAAATAAAATATTATTTTTAATAATTATTCATTGTTATGGTTAAACAACCTTTGTTGTGACTAAATACGCCACATTGTTGTGTATAAATTAATCATTTTCAACAATAAGTTTTATTGTTGTGACAAAAGTAATCAATGTCCCGAATAAAGTTTCATTATTACGGATGAATTAGTCATTGTTGTAAAGTTAAATTGTTGTTGCTGATAAAGTTTCATTATTGTGACTAAAGTCTTTATTGTTGTGTATAAGGTAGTCAATATGTTGTAGATAAAGTGTTCGTGTTGAATAAGGTAGTTCCTTTTTATGGCTAAAATTTTATTGTTGTGGAAAATTAATCATTGCTGCTGATAATTTTCATTGTTGCTGGTAACAGTTTTTTTTATACAAAAGTTGTAATTTGTATTATTGAGAGAGATAAAAATGTAAAATACCACCTCTCTCAGGCAAACAACACAAAATAATTCTTCCTCAATAAACACTTTAGCGAATTTTAGAAAATTTGCATACATAATAAAAACATTAAACTATTTTGAAAATAGAGCAATCCATATATAAATCTTCAAATAAAAAGGCATATATTTGATTAAGACATTAAGGGATTACATTAAGACATGTAAATGAACAATTTTCTGCAATTGTAACTAGAATAAAAGAGAGAAATAGTACACTACAATAGCCTTAATAATTCATAAAATTGTATTTAAATAGCTCCATAGTGTATCATTAATTAAAGTTATCTTTTAAAAAAATATTTTTTAAGATCTTCAATCTGTAGAATGGGCCAAGGCATTAAAAAAGATTCTGATATCACAAGAGGAAGATTCATAGGGCTCAGAGAACGTTGAATTTTGACTAGAGAAATTTCTATTAAAGTAGACTGTGCAAACAAAAAGTTTTAAGGATTTGATTTCAGTGGTCAGAGGAAAATTTAAAGAAACCCTGGCTCAGGTCACCCTAGAGTAACAACAGAGGGAGGATAGGAGGATTCGAAGGATGGTTGTATCAGACAAGACAACAACTGTACCAATGAATCAAGTAGTTCTACATGTGTAGAATGAATCTGAACCATCTCTGAACACCATTAATAACCGTCTTATCGAAGAATATATCTGTAGTCATCGGCCTTTATTGAAAATTTCACTCTCTGCCAGATACAGAAGCGACAGGCTCAGCTAGTTTGAAGAGAGACGTCTTTGGGCTCAAGAATGACATTCTGTCATTTTTCTTGAAAATCCAGATTCTGTTCGGGGTTTATTATATCAGGATACAGGTTAGATGTAGGACCCAAGAAAATTCTATTAGGACTGTATTGTGGAAAGGCATACAGAAAGAACCTCTGGCTTCATGGTGTAGGGTGGAATCAGCTACGAAATTAGCTTTAGTCTTTATTCAAGGCATAATGACTCTGCAGCTATGAATTGCAGTTGTGTTGCAACCTATTGTGTTACAATTTCTTGAAAAGAATAGCATAATTTACTACAAGATAATTCTCGACCAGATACAGCCAACATCGTCACGACCCTTCTTTCAAAATGTTGATACCCCTACTAGCCCGCATGTTCCCCAGATCTTTCCCTAGTTGAGCATGTATGGAACATGATGGGGGGGGGGGGGGGGGGGTATTTGTAGTATCTTCACAGCCAAGTAATCTTGAACCACTTCAGAAAAAAAAATTGAAATGGCTTTGTCTAGCATTCCACAAGAAGCAATTGAATACTCTATGATAGTATGCCTCACCGTGCAGCTGAACGTGCCAAAGAATGACTAACCAAATATTGATTAAAAACTGTATACCTCATTATATTTGCTCCACAAGTCATAAAGGATTTAAAGTATAAAATTCTGATTTTCAAATAAAGTCTAAACCCAGTTTAAATCTGCCGTTGAAAAAAATGTTAGTTAACAGAATAAACTCATATTTTGGTAAAGTGCTCCATTTTAGTATTTTCTTATTAATGAAAAATTGCAAAAAAAAAAAAAAAATGCGACGGCCGGGAATCGAACCCGGATCAACTGCTTGGAAGGCAGCTATGCTGACCATTATACCACCGTCGCTACGATAAGAAGGAATTTAATATATTTCAAAAAGTATTATTGTTATCTTTCTCGACGCGCAGGCTAAATCTAATCTTATAGAATTTAAAGTATACAACACTGGTCTGCCAAAAAATATAGTTTTTCGTTTCCTAAAAAGAACAATATTAGATGATCTTAAAGTGATTTATTGTACTAATTCAAATAAATCATTAATTTATTTTATCACGCAAGGTTTCTGAGACTTCTTTTCACAAGAAAATGACTTATTGTACTGCAATGATGCTGTTTGTCTAATGGAAGTGTTTGGTCATGAATATAATACAGAAGAGTGGCGTTTATTCGTATTGGGATAAACACGCAGTAATGCAAACAATTTTGAGTAAGTTTTTGCTTAAACCTCATTACATTAGCTAGTGGTAATGGATTTGCTGTGGTATATTCTTTCTTGGACAAGTTCATATGTAAACCAAGGATTTGTTTAGTAGAATTGTAGTAGTCATTTTGGAGAATTTCTGGCGAAAATCGGGACATGATCCTAGCTGATTCTGTGGAAAATAAAACCAAAACTCAATACAATTATTGATATAATGTCAAGCTTCCACAGCTACAGGAGTAATCATTTTCCCCCATCGAAGAAATTCGCGAATTTGTATATAGCAAAGACACCTATGTAAAATTCAATCATTTTTGTATATTTATTTTAGATTTTCTTTTCTGTTTGTAAGAAAACCAACATTTCGGTTTTAATTTAGTTTTTAGTCTTGTTTATTGAATTGTATATAAAGTGAATTGTATATAGGTTGCTAAAATGTATTTAGACGCAAGTATCCCAAGCTGGGATATCGCGTCCGATATGTCAAATAAATTTGAAAAACTGCAATGGAGATGGCAAATTTTTAGATCGTGTACACAAGACGGTTCCAATATGCAAAGTTGTTGCGTGAATAATCCAGATACTTTCTGTTACATCTGTGGAGAATTAACTTTCAAAGCTTAAAGACGAAACATTACACCGCTCATCAAAAAGTGCTATAACTTTGTATGCAAAGTGGGTGACCAAGATAAGACTTAGGCCCCTCATCATTGTTGTCAAGCTTGTACTGGCTTTTTACAGGGTGGATTGAAGGTAAAGGCCATATGCCTTTTACGGTTCCAATGGTATATTGGGAATTAAAAGACCATTATTCCGACTGTTATATTTGTTTGACAGAAAATACAGGTTTTTATACCATTAAATATCATTAACACATACCATTAACAGATATATACCTATCCTCAACACATACCAGTAAATATCCAGAATTGCCATCTGCTATCAAACCAGTGTTTCTCATAGTTAATAGGACACGACAACAACAACAGTAACCTGTGCCACAGCCTCCCGAAAATGTGACATTTAATGATAGTGATTCAAACAGTCATGAGCAAGAGTCGGTTAACATAAATTTAAGAGCACATATTTCACCTGAACCTCATTTATTAACTAAAGTAGATTTGACCTCGTACGCGATTTGCACTTAACCAAAAAACAGAGTGAACTTTTAGCTTCTAGGTTAAAAGGTTGGAATCTGATTTAAAAGGACACAAAAGTATGTTTTTTCGCAAACGACAAGCTGGATTTAAAGACTTATTTTCACAAGAAAATGACTTATTGTACTGCAATGATGTTGTTAGTCTAATGGCTGCGCTTTGTCATGAATATAATACAGAAGAGTGGCGCTTATGCATTGATTCCTCTCAAGTTAGTTTGAAAGCTGTTCTCCTTCACAACGGTAATAAGTTCCCATCGGTGCCAATATCACACGTATTTAACATTAAAGAGAGTTACGAAAGCATGAAACTGCTTTTGAAAAAGGTAGAGTAGGACAAGTACAGCTGGAAAATCTGTGGTGACTCAAAAGTCATTGCTCTCTTGCGTGGTTTACAACTTGGATATACAATTTTGATTTATTTATGTGTATGAGTGAGATAGTAGAGACAAGAATAGGCATTATATCTAAAAGACCTGGTTAAATCGTAAAGCCCTTAACCATGAGTTAAAATATTGCTCATTTTCCATTGTTCAAATATGAAAATATATACTTATCATCAATACATATTGAACTGGGATTATTGAAGAACTTTGTCAAGGCAATGAATCTAAATGCTGCTAGATTTTCCTATTTGAAGCAAAATTCCCTAGAATAAGTGATGCGAAAACTAAAGAAGGCATTTTCGTTGGAATTTTGAAGATAGCCTAAATGAATTTGAAGAATCAGCATGGAATTATTTGAGAAACGTTTGAAATAACTTTTGGGAAGGGTTAAGGCTGGAAACTACAGTGACTTAGGTAATGAACTATTACTTTCCTACAAAACACTGGGATGTAACATGTCTCTCAAGATCCATTTCCTGAATTCACATATAGATTTATTTCCAGACAATCTTGGTGCAGTTAGCGATGAGTATGATGAGAGGTTTCATCAAGATATATCAAGTGTGGAGAAGCGGTATTCTTGCTGACTACTGCTGGACACTCAAGAGGAATGTACCACAAGCAAATTATAGAAGAAAATCCACTGTTACTACTTTTTAATAAAATAAATACATTTGTTGAAAAAGCCCAAAGGATGACGGCACGTGTTTCTATATTAAAAAATCTGCGAGCTTTCTGACTATGACGTCCTTCAACAGACTATTACGCGAATACGTGTTTCCAACCCGTGAAAAAATGTTCACCTCCCAATTTCCAAAACTTTCTTCTGTGTTTAAGGAGTTAACATGGTTTCTGTCTTTCTCTACAATCTTAGTATTCATTCTTTTTTCACAACTAATTTGTATGCGAAAATTTAAATAATAATCATTCATTTTATAAAATATTTATATACATATATATATATATATATATATATATCTTCTCTAGTTTCTTGTATTCGCGTAATGGCCGGCTAAAGGTCGTTATTGTCCGAAAGCTCGCAGATTTTTGAATCAAGAAACTCGTAGTGTCTACCTTTAGTCTCTTTAATAACGATACTCTACGATCCTACTTCTATAAAAATAAATATATTTCGTTCATATAAGCCTATTTAAAATAATTGATTAACTACTTCGCATAATGTTTCTTTTATAATTTATTCAAATTGGCAAGATTTCGAATTTAAGAACTCTTCTACAGGCTTTTCTTCCAAATACATACATTTAAAATAAATATTTGTACACAGCCCTTATATATACGCGTGACTGGACGCGGGCCCATCAGACCTGCTTTGAATATTGATTTTATAAATTTACCTCAATTGTTCACTGATTCTTTTATAACAAACACCTTGCCTTTAACACCGCTATTTTGCTTGAACATGTGCCAATAGCCAGTAAAAGAATTCTTAAACTCGAAAGGTTGCAAATTTGAGTAAATTAGAAAAGAAACCTTTTGCGGAGTAATTAATTGAGTATTTAAAATAATGTTCTGCAATTTCAAACACGATGCAATATAGGCCTATATGAAAAAAATATTTTTGATTTTCAAGTAGGCGTATCTCAGAAATCTTGCGTGATAGAAAAGAAAACTAATGGTATATTTGGGACCAGCACGAAAAAGTTATATTAAAATAAAATGCTGTTTCTTTTTCTACAAAGAAAAATATTTTTTGGCTAATCAGTGTAATGTAATAAGGTTTATGGGAAAAATGCTTATGTAACATTTTCACTGTGTTTATCCCAATATTGAAAAAAAAGTTGTTACCCAAAAACCATAGTGATAAAAAATTTCTGATTATATTTTTGAGTTTAGCAAGAAAAGATACCCTATAAACACCATCAGGTTTTATTGGGAGAAAAAGTGATTGATTAGTTTAAATGATTTTCAAATAAGGTCTAAACTCTGATTCTGCCGTAGAAATAATAACTAGTTATTAGAATAAAGTCATCTTTTGGTAAAGTGTTCTCCTAATTTCTATTTAATCTAAAAATTGAAAAAAAAAAAATGCGACGGCCGGGAATCGAACCCGGGTCAACTGCTTGGAAGGCAGCTATGCTAACCATTATACCACCGTCGCTACAGTAGGAATTTCTCAAGTAAATTTATGAAGGCATCGAATACTGAATTGCATAGTTTTATATTGTAGTTTTTTTTTTTTTTGCTACAATTGTAACGTCGTGACTCAAATTATTTGTTGATGTAGCTATATATTTTCCCAATTAAACTTCCAACCAAAAAATGATTTTCAAAAAAAGAAAGAACATTATTTACATTGAGGACATTGAATATTTATATGGAAATTTCTGAGTTTCGATAAAAAAAAAAAAAAAATGTTTTCTTTAAACTACACTGATTTCAACAACAACAGCTAAATTATTTTGGTGCTGCTTGTTTATGTCTTTGTCAACTTTTTTGAACAAAGATAGTTTGTAAATAAAATCGTATTAGAAATAGCAATTAAACCTCACAACTTATATGGAAATATATTTATAACCTTATTGCTAATACCACTGGTTAACAACATTTCCCCCTAAGAAAACCTGATGGTATTTCTAGAGTAAATTTCATGCTGTACTCAAAAATATATTAATAAATTTTCCATCGCCCATGGTTTTTGTGCGACAATCTATTTTTAGAATTGGGATAAACACAGTAATAAATGCAAACAATGTTACACTGATATCAAAATTCGAAACTATTATAGACGAAAATGATTATTTTTCAAAAATAAACAATTTCTACTGTCCTTACTGCAATGGTAAAACTAATGGAGGACCTGGCTCATAAGTGGTGAACCCTGGCGAAACCTCTGGGAGGGTTCACCACTGATGAACCAGGCCCTCCCATTAGTTTTTCCATCGCAGTAAGGACAGTAGAAATTGTTTATTTTTGAAAAAGAATCATAGTCGTCATATATTATATATGATCCGAGATTTTATCACATATATATGTAAATATATAGTTTTATTATTTTTATATTGTTCATCTCATCTATGTAAATTGCGAATTTGGTATATATAGATTTTTTAATTTTTATTTATCCCGGGCGGTTGGCGATTCTTGCGCTCCAGGAGCATGGGTTATCCTTATTTCTCTCTATACCAGGCGGCATAATAGTTAACCTTACACGTGTAGAATTTTTCCAAGGACTCAAAGCTTAAGGTATTTATAAAATTCTTATAAACCTTTTTCTGTGAACTTTTTCTCTCAAGTGATATGAAACAATTAATATAATTTTCGAGCTAACAGTTTGTTTGGGTAGTGTGTTTCTTATTTAAAAAATTAATCAATATTTTAAGGTTCCTTTTTAAAGATCTACCTGTGAAATACCTGATATTCAGCATTTGAAAACTATGCTTTGATAAAAGGTTTTATAGAAATCATTTTCTGTTGTTATTCTGAATGATCACATGTTACTTTGTTATTAAATTCGAAAAATATATATTCAAGGATGACTTGTTTTTTTCATCAAAATTGTGGTTGCTTTGAATTATATGCTTGCATGTGGAAAGATTTAAATAATATTCTATGAATAGCTTTGATGAACTTGGTTATGAAAACCTTTATTAATTGCTTGTTTTCAGGTTTATTGAGTATTAATATATAATTTTCTTTTTGAGTCTCTTGGTAAATTCATGATCTAATTTTTATCATTCTTAGATTATATCATTCAAAATACCTACATTCATATTGAAACCGGGTAGTTGGCGTTCTAAGGATAAGCTCCAGGAGCCTGGGTTACCTGGTTGCTACTACTTCATGTTGAAACTGATTCAAAGTAGATTTATAGAAACAAATATATAATTTTGATTGAATACTTTAAAATATTTCCTCCATTGTTATATAAATATTAATAACACAAGTCCCGCTTTTTTATTTTATATAACAAAATCAAGAATAAATATAGATTCAAAATTAAGTTTTATTAACAAAATGGATCGTGAAAGAAAAAAATGTTCATTACTGTGAAATACAATTTATATTCATGTTTTTTAAAATGTTCAATGGAATATTTTTATACATATCAGATACCATTTTTATGTGATATATATATTTTGAGGATGACAATAAAAATGTCATTTTCTCATATAAAATGAATTTTATAAAGATTAATATGATGTATTAGTGCGGCACACATCTATTAATATTATGAAATATTAAGCTATTTTGACGCGTATTATTCTTTTTAAAATAAATTCATTTTATTCTTACTTGAATGATAAAATAATGGGAGGGCCTGGCTTATCAGTAGTGAATCCTCCCAGTGGTTTGGCCAGTTTAATCAGACTAGGTCCTTGTGAAACAGGTCGGTGGTAGTCCAGGTCAATAATGGTTCTAGCCACACAGACAGACAGTAGGACACAATGTTGTTGATGTCATCAATCAAAGAAGATCGCTCAAGTGACGAGATATAGATGTCGTTACTGTCTAACACCATCAAGACTTTCTAAAGACCTTTCTTTCTCTACAGGATAAACGCCATCTTATGTGCTATATCGATTTCACAATGTTCTCTTTTATTTATATTTGATCAGTTTCAAATATACTTGAGGTTCTTCTAAACGCGTATTTTGTATAAAAATACATTACTAAAAGTACAAGTAACATAAATTGTAGGGGTCTTCTTTTGGAAGTCTACAAGAGAACAAGAGCCCTGGTTGGTTATTCTCTTTCACTGGTGAGATTGGGGATTGGACTTGTATCTGGAGCATTTTTAGGCAAATTATTTAGAAATCGCTCAAAAGGATAAATAACTCGGGTACTGGTTGACAATAACGGCATGTAAAATTATCAGATCCTATATAAAGTGAAAAGTGGCCGAAATACTTTTTATTTCTCAGATGTATTCTAACAATCTGTGCCTACCTCAATCTATTGAGATTGGTTCATTTTAAAATTCAGACGACTTTATATTCTTCCCATACCTTATTAGTTGTGAATTTTGTTCTTAAAGAAATGACGCCGCCTGTTTTAGGGCTTCCTACAACAACATTTTGTAGTGAGGGATAGATCAACTTATAATAACATTGGACCGATATCCTCATTACTATGGAATATATTGCTAAACAGAGACTACGCCGTTGATGTCTCCACTCGCACAATACTATGGAGAGGCCAAACACTGAGTGACAATATTTTAGAATGTTACTTAGTGGTGTAGCAGGAGAGGAGCTATTTAGCGATCAGTCCAAAATAACGTACCCATAAATAACAGAGGGCGGGAATTTATTCATATCGAAGAATAACTTGCATTTTTGAAACACTAAGGAAAATTTAATGATTTTAAAAAATATATATTTCTGATATTTTTAATTACTCGAATTGTTTAAACTCTTAACTCTTCTGATATTAAAAAAAAAAAAAACTTTTTCGTTCTTGTGTGTAATAATAAATATTATTATAAAAGAAATACATTACAAAGAAAAATTTATTTGTAACAAGCATTATAAAATAATGTGAAAAAATAGTACAAATGTACTGGGATATGGTGAATAAATTAAGAAAAATACATCTCCTTATCGTGCAACTGAAAGTAGCTGGTGGCTTGCGCCATCTGTCGGAATAAATATCAACTATGCTGTTGATTTTTAATTATTCCAGAACTGGCCAAAGGCCCAATCAGCCCGAAACGCGTACATGGTTAGCTTTTCTTAATTAATCAAGAATGGGTATTTGTCCATTTATAGAATAATTAAAAACCAACAGCATTTATTTATATTTTTATTTCAATTTAAAGCGCTATGTCCCCCTAGGGACATTTGCGTTGCCATTTGTTGAGTAAAGTTGATATTTATTCCAACAGATAGTATAAGCCATCAGCAACTTTCTGTTGCACGATAAGGAGATGCCTTTTTTTTTTCTTAATAAATAGTATTGTCTGAATACCACCCGGTATTTTTGGTAGATTAGCTCTCTGAACGAAGAGATGGGAAGGATTTTGTGTTGATAAACTCGCAGAATAGTTGAACCTTGGGTAAATTAAGGTACAATGGCACTTCACTACATGATGCAATTACCAAATTATATATTGAATGTTAATCTTACCAAGGATCATATACGCATTATAATAATAATTCATTTTGAAAGCAAAACATTTTGATATTGGAAATAAATGTTTTTTTTTTAATATTTAAATGATTTATGTGCTTTATAAAAAAAAAATGCATCGGACGGGAATCGAACCCGGGCCGCCCGCGTGGCAGGCGAGCATTCTACCACTGAACCACCGATGGTTGAGAGTAAAGTTATACTTAGGATATAAAAGAAAGAGACCGGTCACTATGACCTAGAAACGGTGAGGGGTGGCCATAGTGACCGCCGGTCAACTGAGACCAGCGGCACGACAACCTTCCTAGATATTATAAAACGTGACAATGTTTCTTTGTGTCCAACACTTAGCTCACTGACTGTCTGACATGTCAAGTCTCCAGTAAACTGCCCATGTGGCTGTTACTTTCTTCTGTTATGTAGCTCAGATATGGTAAACCTTTTTATAATTATTATTATCCCTAGTAGGCGTGGTACAGACCTGAGAATCATGGTGGGTAGAAATTGGCGACGACTTTTACTGTAAGTGCACTATTTGCCACACATGTGACCTAAGATAAACCTAATGTAGTTGGGGTTATATACAGTACAGGAACCTGAGGTAATTCTATTTTCTCCTCTTATCTCAAGATAATCACTTAGTAAAAGCAATGATAATCATTGTTGATAATAGTTGTGACACAATTTATGCTTCAACACACTTTGTTAAATTTTGAACAAATTGTGTTCATATTTTATATTGCAAACTATAAGTGAAAGTTCAAAATATCGTTTTATATTTCATGTGTGGGAAAAGGACTTTTTTTCACCATTTATTTTCGTTCATCTATATATATAATTGCCTTATTCTGTCTGAAGCTCACGGATAGAATGCGCGCCCATTGGCTGCCGGCGAACACGTGTCCTCCCTGTCCCCTCTAGACAACCCTGTTATCAGCTGTGTGATACATCCACCTGTCTTTACAGACCACCCTGTATATAGCGGCCATTCTAGATAACCCTGTTATCAGCTGTGTGATACATACACCTGTCTATAGCGGCCACTCTAGACAACCCTGTTATCAGCTGTGTGATACATCCACCTGTCTATACAGTCCACCCTGTCTATAGCGGCCACTCTAGACAACCCTGTTATCATCAGTGTGTTACATTCACCTGTCTATACAGACCACCCTGTCTATAGCGGTCACTTTAGGCAACCCTGTTATCAGCTGTGTGATACATACACCTGTCTATACAGACCACCCTGTCTATAGCGACCACCCAAGACAACGTTTTTAAAATATATTCGCACTCGGGTAAAACCCGGGCGTTGCCCGGGCCATTCGTCTAGTATTTATATATTTACCATTTTAATTTCAATTACAAACCTTTCCTTTAAATTTTTTTTCTCTTCTTTCTTACCAACTTATAATCTTATCTGTCTCAATATTTTTCATCATTTCACCATCGAACACAACATTAATTATCTAGGTTTGTTCTTACACTGGTTGGTAAGTCTAATATGAATATCAACTTTCAACCATTGCCACTGCCGTCAGTATTGTCTGATTTGTTTATTATTATTATCCTTAGTACACGTAGTACAGGCCATGATAATCATAGTGTGTAAGAAGTGTAGGCGCCATCCCGACCAGAGAGCCACAGATAAACAGATTATAAACGCACAGAATATAGAATCCGAGCTCCCCAGTAGAAGGAATACCCGGAAGACGACGGTACTCTCTGTTATATGTGTTGTTCATTTTATGATGATTTTGTTCTAATAAACACTACTAAATTATTTTATTGGATCCTCTCTTTCTTTTTCCCAGTAAGAAACGCCTACGGAAGCCAACAGAAATTCAGAAGTGGGATAGTCCTGAAGAAAATTGAAGATTCACTGGAATAATTTGGAAACGAGAAGGACGTGGCGCGGTGACCGATCAACGTAAGAGGAGTTGCATGGTATGTACGAAATTTAATTACCTATTCCTAAAAGTATTATTACAAGTCACCTCGGTAAAATATTATTGCAAAATCATCTCGATAAGAAAGTATTTTAAAGTAAAGTGAAGTATTTTAAAGAAAGTATTTTAAAGTAAAGTGAAGTATTTTAAAGAAAGTATTTTAAAGTAAAGTGAAGTATTTTAAAGAAAGTATTTTAAAGTAAAGTGAAGTATTTTAAAGAAAGTATTTTAAAGTAAAGTGAAGTATTTTAAAGAAAGTATTTTAAAGTAAAGTGAAGTATTTTAAAGAAAGTATTTTAAAGTAAAGTGAAGTATTTTAAAGAAAGTATTTTAAAGTAAAGTGAAGTATTTTAAAGAAAGTATTTTAAAGTAAAGTACAGTATTCTAAAGAAAGTATTTTAAAGTAAAGTAAAGTATTCTAAAGAAAGTATTTTTAAAGTAAATTGAAGAAACAAATAAAAAGTATTATCGCAAAGTATCGCGGTAAAAAGAAAAAAAAAGTATTGTCTCAAAATTACCAAAGAAAAGTTGATTTCGTTTAAAGAAATAATTGAAACAGTACGTATCTGGTTTAGTCAGTTTTATTTGTTTATTTTAAAAATTTTTGCCTTGTTTATTTTTCCTTTTGAAAAACATGACTTATTTAGCGAAAGTAAGGAAATGCGATTTGAGCAAGTTGGCGTATGAACTCGGCGAGGTAGTACCGCCAGAGAGCAGGATCGTCGACTTAAAACACCTTATTTTGAATAGCCAATCCTACGAAGAAGAATTCGCAAAACAACTGTTGGAGACTCTGATCAAGGATCGGGAACGAATCGAGGAGCGGGAACGAATCGAGGATCGGAAACGAATCGAGGATCGGGAACGAAAAGAACAAATGGTAATGGAATTCGAGCTTGAGAAGCTGCGCATCCAGACTACACGCGGAAACAACGATACGTCTCGAAGTACCAGCAATGACGCACATTACGAGATACGTAAACTGATGCCCAAGTACGAGTCGAAGGACAATGATTTGAGTTTTTACCTAATTCTTTTCGAAAGACAGGCAAAGCGACTAGGATTGGATGAAGACCAATGGGCGTTCAGCCTCCTAGGATTGCTACCTTACGAAATGACTCAATTAATCGCTCGGGAAACAGAAGAACAAAGCGGCGATTATAGGTTCGTGAAAAGGTTGCTCCTAAAACGGTACAAGTTGAGCCCCGAACAATTCAGACAAAAATTCGAGAAGCACGAGAGATCTCAAAAGGGTTCCTGGAGAGACTTCGCTTTCGAATTGCGAGGATATTTCAACGAATGGATCGAAGGAATGAACGTGGAAAATTTCGACGCCCTAAAGGATTTGTCCGTCACTAACCAGCTAAAGAAAAAAGTTCCAAATGTGCTGCGTAATCATCTCATTGACGATTGGACCAAGTTAAACAACCCAGATGAGTTGGCGGATAAACTGGACGAGTACGAAAATGTTCGCACCGAGATGGGACCTCCGCATTGGAATGCGAAACACCTCATACCACCGTCGTTTCAGCAGAAATCTGCGAGATTCCCCAACCAAAGCGAAGTTAAAGAGACTAAACAAGGAACGAATGTTTCGGGTCAAGACGCTGCAAGGAACGAAATCAGTGAAACGTACCCTAACACCTTGAGGAGAATGGTCAACCGTACGATCAGAAACGACAAGGGAGAACCGAAGTGCTTCAACTGCAATCAGTTTGGACACATTGCCAGAGACTGCCCAGCACCCAGGACTACGTTGACATGCCGAGGATGCGGTCAAACGGGACACAAGGAAAGGAATTGCACAAGACCCAAAGAAGGACTAAAAGTAGCCAACCTGGAAGTCGAAGGACTGGAGACTGTCCCGCCAGATGTATATTTGAAGGATGTCAAGATCGACAACAAGGAAACCGTGAAGGCAATGATAGACACCGGGAGCAGCAGTTGTCTAATGAGAGAATCGGTCGCAAGGAGGATCAGCGTCGACATCGAACCAGACTCGACTAGTCTGTACGGCATCGGTAACCAGACTGCACCAGCTGCCAGGACCGTTGGGAAGACGACAGTCGACCTGGAGATTGATGGCATCGTCGGAAGGGAAATCACTGTATTCATTGTCAACGATGATGCCCAACCCTATGACCTATTAATTGGAAGAACATGGACAGATCTGCCCTACGTATCCTTCGCCAGAATTGGTAAAAACTTGCATATTGGCTATTCATCCGAATTTCCGTTTACTAATCTGCAAGAGGAAATCAAGTCGCGTCGCATCGAACTGAGAGCAACCGAAACTGTTCAGTTGGAGAGCGACTCCATTAACTTTACAAGTGCAATCACAGACGAGGTAAAGGACGGATATGTATTGTTCACAGGAGTAGATGACGCCTGTGTCGATTCCCTATTGGAAGTGGTCGACGGAAAGACGACCGTACCCATCATCTCAGCTGGCAAGGGCAAGTTGAGAGTAAGGAAGAACCAATGTGTAGGGCGGGTTGAACTACTGAACCTTGATGATATTGTTGTTAACCTGGACGTCGCAGAGGATTCGTTTCAGACTAAAAATGAAGAGAAGAGGGAAGGACAAGACCAAATGAAACGTAAGCGCCCCATACTGCCTGAGGACATCAACGTCAATCATTCTCTGACTTCGAAAGAGAGACAAGAAATCCTAGATGTAGTAAACGAGTATAGAGACTGTTTCGCTCTTGGCATGGAGGAATTAGGGTGCACCGATGTCACCAAGATGGACATTAAGGAGGTTGATGGAAGCAAGCCAGTCTGTCTGAGACCGTATAAGACGACTGCAAGTGAACGCGAAGCAATCAGGGAGATTGTCAGAGAGTGGAAGGACAATGGAATAGTCACGGAAACTAGATCACCCTACGCTAGTCCCGTCCTACTTGTGAGGAAGAAAACTGGAGATCATCGTCTGGTGGTAGATTATAGGAGACTCAACATTCAAACAGTTAAGGACAAGTTCCCATTACCAAGGATAGACGACCTTCTGGAAGGCCTAAGGAATGCGAAATTCTTCACCACTCTGGATCTGGCGCATGGATATCTGCAGATACCACTGACCGATAAGGCAAAATTAAAGACAGCATTCATCACCCCAGATGATACAGGTCAATTCGAAAGGATGATTTTTGGACTCGCCAACGCACCAGCTGAATTCCAAAGACTGATGCACACTGTCCTAGGTCCACTGCTGAACAAGAAGGCATTCTCCTATCTCGACGACGTGATTATCCCGGCAAAGGATTGGCGGGAGATGATCGAAAGGTTGAGGGAAGTCCTCGAAAGAATAAGATCAGCGAAGTTGACACTGAAACCCTCCAAATGTGAGTTCGGAAGGAGGGAAGTTGAGTTCTTAGGGTATGTCATCAGTACAGGCGGACTTAAGCCAGGCCCAAGAAAGATCAAAGCGATAGAAGAATTTCCAGAACCCAAGAATGTCCACGACATACGACGCTTTCTGGGACTGACGAACTTCTTCAGACGATTTGTAAAGGACTTCGCGAGGAAAGCAGAACCGCTAAGCAGACTTACGAAGAAAGGTTCACAATTTGAATGGAAGGAAGAACAGCGAAGGTCATTTGGAGGACGACGAAAGGATCTGGTCGAATATCCGGTACTAGCTCATTACAACCCTGAACTCAAGACAGAAGTACATTGCGACGCGAGTGCTGAGGGATTAGCAGGAATGGTGCTACAGATGGACGAAGACGGCAAATGGCGCTTGGTCTACTGTGTGAGCAAGAAGACAACAGAGGCCGAGAAGATGTACCACTCAAGCAAATTGGAGCTGATGGCGATAGTGTGGACCTTGGATCAACTACGTCAGTTCCTCGTAGGAATCAAGTTTACAGTGGTTACAGATTGCCAAGCACTGGTCTACATGAACGCGAAGAAGACTACAAATCCTCAGATAGCGCGATGGTACAATCTGATTCAGGAATACGATTTCGAAATTCGACATAAACCAGGGGAAAAGATGGCCCACGTAGACAGAATGAGTAGAGCTCCAGTCGACGACCCTAGAGACACGATGGAGGAAATCGCGGAGAAAAACCTTGAAGTGTGCCTCACAATCACACTGGAAGAACAAATCTTGATGATTCAGCATTCCGACCCTGAATTGAGAGACCTGATCCAGATCTTTCGAAAGGACCCGTGTGATAGGACAGTAGGAGAACAAAATAGAATTAATGACTCAGCTACAGAAGAAAGTCCGGACGAGGAGCCAGAAGTAGAAGATACCCCCCGACGCAACCTAAGACGTTCCTGCAACGCAAGGTTCAATCGAGGACGATTGAAATCCAGGAATGGCCGAATGTAGGCGCCATCCCGACCAGAGAGCCACAGATAAACAGATTATAAACGCACAGAATATAGAATCCGAGCTCCCCAGTAGAAGGAATACCCGGAAGACGACGGTACTCTCTGTTATATGTGTTGTTCATTTTATGATGATTTTGTTCTAATAAACACTACTAAATTATTTTATTGGATCCTCTCTTTCTTTTTCCCAGTAAGAAACGCCTACGGAAGCCAACAGAAGCTAGCCACTGCTTTTACTGCAAGGGCACCACATGTCTGCACATGTGACAAGTAGGTCGACTTTTGCACGTCTGAATTGTGGGGGGTGGGTAGAAGTAGGCGACTGGTTTTACTGTAAACGCAACACATGTCTAGACATGAAAAGTAGTACGACTTTGCACTTAACAATGTGCCAGAGCCCCGTTTGGTTACTTGAGCTCGCTGGTTGGGTTGGACCTTTGCAAGAATCAGGGGCCATTAAAGCATTTTTTTTAATCAGAAAAAAGTACTCAATGCAGGGATTTAACCCGGGTCGTAGCGGTCGAAACCCAACGGTTTAGACCATCCTTCCACCGACCCCCTATGTCTAAATTGTTAAAGGAGCTAGACTAAACAGGGATAAAAGGTTCAGTTAGATAAGGAATGTAGATATTGAAGGACACCAAGAGATCAATATTGGAACAATCGTCAAATATTATTAAGCATAATTTACTCCCACATATTGCTAAATCAGGTTATTGTTTGTCTTGTGTTTGTCAATCTTAACTTTAAACTCTTTCGTGTTATGTACATTCTCCGAACAAATTTACACCTTAAAATATAAAGAAGTTAAAAATAAAGAGCGCACAATTTACTATATTCAATAGCAAATATACAGGCTATATAAGAAATATACAGGCTATATAAGAAATTCAGTTTAACCCAATGGTTAAAGCGGTCTAGAGGTGATAATGACGAAACTTTCTGGAAGGGTAAATAATTTCTTCTTTTAAATTTTAATCATTGCAGTTTAAAAGCTTTAGAAATAGATTTCAATTATATATTTACAAAATCACTTTATTAGGTACCGCTAAAGAAGAGAAACCTAGTTTATGATATTTACAATGAAAAATATGAACAGGTTATTCACAAAAAATGTGTACAATGCAGGATGCGATCCCGGTTCATGGTTATCGGAAACCAAAGGTTTATACCGCTGGCCACCGACTTTTAATTATATATTTGAGTCGAAAGACGATCCGCTGAATACATTTATATATGAAAAACAAAGTAGGTTTATCCTGACCAGGAGCACATGTGCTTTTCAGAAGGCAGAGCGCCATCTGGTGGAACAGAAATCAACTAAACATCGATTCAACCAGTTCCCTGATATGTGGCCAACCCAATTTCTTGATAAATCAAGAAAAGCCATCCACATCCGCGTTTCGCGCTTTTTCTTTCGCAGATCTAAGTACGCCTTTTTTTTAAATCTCTATTTATGATAAAATTGTGAAAAACTTTTAAAATTACAAAATATTTTCTCATAATGAGTTTATTTTTATTTTAAAATGCAAGCTTTCAAGTCATAATCGTTCTTCAATAGGCTTAATATCGTTTGAAATCTAGCATTTTAAAATAAAAAGAAACTCATTGTGAAAAATATCGTAATTTTAAACGTCTTTTTTATATTAACTATATATAAATATATATTTTAAAAGGAAAACAAAAGAAAATTATAAATTAAATATAATTCTAATTTTCAGTGATGTTGATATTTAGATGTCTTTTTTATCCAGTTGTACCATACTAATTTTGATTGAAAAAAGGATATTGTGACATAAAAAAATGCATCGGCCGGGAATCGAACCCGGGCCGCCCGCGTGGCAGGCGAGCATTCTACCAATGAACCACCGATGCTTGTGTATTAATATTCGAAAATATAAGAAATAAGAGACCAGCCAGGAATGACCTAGATATAAGAGAAATGTACATAATTATGGCACGACATCCTTTCTAGATATCTTATTACAAAAACAATGTAAACGATGTTTTTTTAATCTTTGGTAAAAATGTTTTATTCTAAAATACCTTTTCCTTGATAGAAGTGTAGATTACATTTTGTTGAAAATATCAATATTCCGAAGCGTGTTCTATTTATCAAGAAAAGGATATTGGCTATTTATTTCTAAACAAAATAATCAATTTTGAGTTAATATTTATTCTGATAGATGGCATAAGCCATCAGCAACCTTCAGTTACACAATCAAAAGTATCGTACATTGTCCTCTTTGCTCTCTCTCTCTCTCTATATGAATATATTTGCATATTTAGAATTTTCTAACTTTGCATAGGTTCTTTTAGACGTTGTTTCAACTATGATCAACTATCAAAATTCGAAACTATTATAGACGCGTATGATTCTTTTTAAAATAAAACAATTTCTTTTTTCCTGGGAGGCTCTCCCATTAATTTTTCCATTGCAGTAAGGGCAGTAGAAATTGTTTTATTTTTAAAAGAATCATACGTGTCTATAATAGTTTCGAATTTTGATAACAGATGGCGCGCTAATGCATCATGATATGATCAACTATATATAGGCTATTTCAATCAATCAACACTTTTATTAATACCACACTTTTTCTTATTTATAGATTCCACTGAGATATACAGATAAGTAGTGGGGAAAAAAAAGAGGGAAAAGGTTTACATTACAAAGTTATAATTTAATTTTCAATAAAATTTATCAAAGATAATAACAAAGTTTATGGAAATTTTGTATATATAGAGAGAAAATTATTTGGTACAATATTATGTGCCAAAATGTACTTTGTTTTATAATATTGTTGCATGGTGTTGCAACTTTGTAGAGTCATCCACCTTGATTCCCTCCTTCTTTGTGTCGTACATGTTTCCCGAGCGGGTTTCCATTTCCAAAGTACAAGAGTTGACTGACACATGGCTCTTCCATTATGACAATGCTTCCCTTCCAAGATAAGCACCAACTATTTGACATTTACTGGGCTAAAAATGTTAGGGCATCCTCTCTACAGTTCAGAACTTGTACTGTAAGACTTTGCACTTTTCTATAACGCAAATTGTCAAATTATATTGACAGACATAAGAAGTTTTATCCCATCTCAGTTTTTAGCAGGAAGAATGTTGTTTTTGTTCGTTAAGTAAACCAATCTCTTACGCATTATAATTCATCATGTAACTTGCATACTAATTCTGTTCATATTTCATATATCTTTCTTTCTTTTCTTTCAAAATTTTGTTTTACTTTGAAGTGCAAGTGTCCCTAGGGGAGCATAGCGATCTAAGTCTAAATAAAGAATAAAGAATTGGAGGAATGTGGCCATGTTTGTATATAAGAGGAGGCTAAGGGAATGCGAGAGGCCAGTGTGGTGGATTATTGTGTGGAGACGCTTAAAGTGTTCTCTGCATGATTTATCCGTGTCTGGTGATACCAACACATACCTGTGTGACCCCGGTCCTATCCCTACCAACGCTACAATAAAAGTACTGTTTTGTTCTTATTTAGCAAATAGTGAGTCTTTATTTAACTCCTTTTAATGTTATTGTTGTACTCTTTGAGTGTACACTTTTCTATGTATTAAGTTACTCTTACTTTAGGTCCTAGTAAATTGCATTTTTATGTGATAACCCGTAATAACTTTTGTCAAAATAAGACTAAATGGTAGACAAATTTACTGCAATGATCTGAATGTTGAAGATGAAGAATGCGCCTTGGTCCCTGAACAATTTTGTAAATGTTGGTTTGATGACTTGTTTCGAGAAGATAAAAGTACATTGATTATGGTGTAAAGTATTTTGAAAAATATTGAAAAATTCGAATTGCAAAATATTTTCAGCATCCTTTGTACCATATAATTATATATCTTATAAATATATATAAAAATATATATTTTTAAAGTATTGTTATATATATATATATATATATATACGCGTATATATGTAGTGTTATATCTATAACTATAATTTCATTCTGGTTAGCAGCCCCGCAAATAAAGATATTTCCGTTCCTATAACTATTGAAGTGTTTTCGGTAATATCTCGCTATACTGACACTATATTTACAACTCGATATCAATTTAAGGTTATCTCTAATCAGTATTATATATATGAAAACTTATACAACATTTTTTTTTAAAACGCTCGTATTTTTTGGGATATATTTTAATGCTTAGATTTCACTTTTTACAATATTGTGAATCTGCCAGTATTAAATCCTATAAAATCCTGAAATAGAATCGAAGAAACAGAAGATATCAAGTGGAAAATTAGAAAGGAATGATTGTCTAAAGAAATTATGCGTGAATTTGGAAGAAATTGTAAATATATAAATGGAATTCTGTCTCCATTGATAAATCCCTTCAACATGAGGTGATAAATACGTGGCAACTTCTGCTCGAATTTGCAAATGGTCTGATTTTTTTCCTTTTGTTTCTTTGGGGGCTTCCCAATTCACGATGTGGTTTAAATGGAAACATGAATCATTACACAACTCGCTTTTAAATTATATATGATATTGTTAGGACACACAACGTTTTAAAAGGAAAGAGAATATAAAAAGTATTTTACCAAATTGAATTAAATTAGATTTTTAAATATGTGAACGAAAAATAGATATCTATATTTATACAAAAGGGGTACCTGGATTGACAAAAGTTACTTTGTACGGTTTATACGCACAAAGATAAAACGAGGGCCTAAATTAAAAGTAAATCAACACAGAGAAAATACTCAGAAATACAACAAAACAAAAAAGAAGGACGTAACTAAAACCATTGATTGGTATAACAAAACCAATATTTATATTTTATTGCATTGCTGATAAGGAGCGGACCAGGGTTACACAGGTATGTGAGGAGATCACCAGACACAGACAAAAAGAACGTTTTAAGCGTCTCAACACAATCCTTCAGGCAGAGTCTACGCATTCCTTTTGCACCCTCTTATGTACAAACATGGCCACATTTGTCCAATGACGTGGGAGATCGGTTCACTTAACAAACAACATTCTTCCCACAAAACACCGAGAAGCTTAAAACTGATTATGTTTGTCAAAATAATTTAGGACCTATAAAAATTAGTTTTTTTTTTCTATTGGGATTGTAATTTATTGAAAGTATTTACCTCCGATATCTAATATTTTTGATTATGTATCTTCCTATATGAATATATATCACTTTTACCCTTTTGTAAATCCATGCATCCTTGTATGTTTGCCATAATCTCGCCTCTCACTAATGAAATAAAAGTTGACATCAATTGGTCCCTGAGGGATTAATAATCAAGCTATCTCGCTAAGACTCGAGGTTAACTAAAAAGATGATGTGAAAAAAAAAAGAACTTATTTTTGAATTTATCTCTTTTTATTTAAATTATAAGAAATTTGTTTTATTTAAAAAAAAAAAAGAATATTACGCCTCTAAAATAGTTTTATAATTTGATAACAGATGGCGCTCTAGTACATCGTAACATTATTGTTCTAATAAAAGACACAATTTGATATTTGCGGAAGAGCGATTGCTCGAAGCATATTATATATTTATAATTATATTTAATTCTGCTGTCCTAAAAGCTTATGTCCATAGTTCTTCTAAAATACCCATTCCAAGAGTCTTACAACAGTCACCTATAAAAGGAAGTTCCAAAAATGCAATATAACAGCGGTATGGTAGATTAAACTGGCGAAACCGCTGGGAGGGTTCACCACTGATGAGCCAGGCCCTCCCTTTAATTTTTCCATCGCAGTAAGGACAGTAGAAATTTGTTTTATTTAAAAAAAAAAGAATATTACGCCTCTAAAATAGTTTTATAATTATTATTTTTACACGTCATTTTAGTCATATTAAATCAGAGTAAGCATGCTTCTCTGTTAAATATATATTTGTATACATTTCTCTTTTCATGGTATTTCAACCACTTTTGTTTCTTAAATTTACACCTTTATCAAAATTTCTTTATATATAGAGAAATTAATATATATGCTGGTAAAAGGTTACCGGATTCAGGTATTATGAAACTGGACCAAGGCTAAAGTTGAACGATTGGGGAGTGTGCTATCTGATCGCATACTGCGATATCATACCATAGGATGTTATACAGGTTTACACCATTACCCATTCACTACCCAATAGGAGGGCTGTTAATGTCTTTCAACAACATCGGGAATTTGGTAATGGTAAAACCAGATCTAGCTAGATGGTAAGCCAAATAAATATCATAGTATAATTTGTATTATTATATCTTCGCATAGATTGAATCATTGATTTTATTTTCTGATTAAAGTTCAGTAATACAACAAATGTGTAAACACAAATAACGAGATAGTTAGCTATAACTTTGTTTCGGTCTGAACCATGTTGGAAGCTTGATAGGAAAATGTAGTTATATAGTGTCCAAGTGTTGACAGAATAAAATTGTAGTCAATGACATCTCTTGTACATTGTTCCATATTGAGATATAGAGGGGATGATGTCGTAGGTCTAGTCTCAGTTGACCGGCGGTCACTATGGCCATCCTTCACTGTTTCTAGGTCACTGTGGCCGGTATCTTCCTTTTATATCCAAATTATAATCTTATTTTCAAGCATCGGTGGTTCAGTGGTAGAATGCTCGCCTGCCACGCGGGCGGCCCGGGTTCGATTCCCGGCCGATGCATTTTTTTTTTCAATTCAATTTATTTAATTGAAAAAAAAATATTTTCTCATTTTATATTGTTCTTTTTTAAATTAAATCCACAAAACGTGATATCCCTGCTAGGGATATTTGTGTAAAATTAGTTATACAATGCTAATATATACAATTAAATAAATCACTCACCCCCCAGTGTGTTAGACAAAAATATTTGTCCACATAGTATATTCCGAAAAAAATGTTTAATATATATAATTAAATATAATCCAAAAATATATACAATTGAAAATCGTTAAAAGAACTAGCACGTGATTTGATGGTTTGAAAGCTTGACCACCTTATATATATCCTCTTTATTTTCTCAACATTATGCCAGAACTATAAATGTCCGAAATATCGCCATACAGATAAAGAAACGCATTTCTAAATATATTCTTTTGTAATAAATTTAAACTATTTTTGACGCTTATGATTCTTTTTATTATTATTATTAGATCAACTTTATACTGCCCTTACTGCAATGATAAAATAATAGGAAGGCCTGGCTCATCCGTGGTGAACCCTCCCAGCGGTTTCATCAGTTTAATCTACCATATAAATCATATTAGTATTATTTTGTATTATCTCCAAAGTATACCAGCATGTTTAATCATTGCTAATATTGTCTGGTGCCCAGGCGTTTTCTTCATATTTACATTTGAAATAAAAAAATTCTATATAGACAATGGTTCAGTTTTTTATATTCATAGTGCACTAGGTATATGCTGGTAAAAAAAAATGGGTTATTTAATTTGCTTCCTATGAAGTGAATTAAGGCGACAGATGAAAAATTGGAAAATGTATTATGATCGAATTCTGTAGCATAGTACCTTAGAATGTTCAAGTCACAAGTATCAACAATTCAGTATAACATTTATACATATTGATAACAGGTTTTTACTTCAATGAGCTGGATGATGGGAAGAGGCAAAGGTAAATCATATCTAGCTAGTTTAGGACAAGATGGATGGTAAACTAAAGGACCGCCATGGTGGCCACTACAAAGTAAGATGACCTCACCTAGAATCACTGCGCTATGATGATTTTATTTATTTCTCCTTTTTTTCCAGTTCTTTTCTGTATATATCTCAAGAGAATATGGATATAAGACTAAAGGTTTTAATAAAAGTGTTGATTGATTGACTTTATTCACTGAATGAAATCCACCTATGTGTAAAATGTTTACTTCTCCTGACGAAGACAAAAGATTTTTGTCGAAACGTTGAGAAAAAAAAATCCAACTGGCCGAAGTGTCTATTTTTTAAATATAAATATGTGTAAAAATCATTATTTTTTTAGCTACACTATGGGTTTTGCTTGAACCTTGCAGGAGACTTGATAGGACAATGTAACTGATATAGCGTCCAAATGTTGACAGAATAACATTGTAATCCGTGACATATTTCACATTCAGTAAAAACACAGTCACATCTACCAATGATTTATTTAACTCCCGAGGTTTCAATGACTTCCTGTCATTCTTTCCCTTGTGAACAGTGACAACAAGTCAATAAAACGTCGGAAGTTGAATCATTGGTTGATGTGGCTGTGTTTTTATTGGATTAACTTCCAGCCAACAAATGACAAGAAATATTTCACATTGCTACAATAGAGATATCTAGAAAATGATGTCGTACGTATAAATTGTGTCACAATCATTATTAGCAATGATTATCATGTGTTTTACTATGTGATTATCTTGAGATAAGAGGAGAAACTAGAATTACCCCAGGTTCCTGTACTGTATATAACCTCAACTACCTTAGGTTTACTTTAGGTCACATGTGTGGATATGTGATGAACTTAGAGTAAAAGCAGTCGCCAATTTCTACCTACCACATTTATCATGGCCTGTACCACGCCTAATAGGGATAATAATAATAATAATAAGGTTTACTTTATTTGAGCTACATACTAGAAGAAAGTAACAGCCACATGGGCTGTTTACTGGAGAGTTGACATGGTAGACAGTCAGTGACGTAGGTTGGAAGTGTTGACACAAAGAAATATTGTCACGTTTTATAATATCTAGGAAGGTTGTTGTGGCTCTAGACTCAGTTGACCGGCGGTCACTAAGGCCACCCCTCATCGTTTCTAGGTCATAGTGACCGGTCTCTTCCTTTTATATCTTAAATAGAATCTTAACAACAAGCATCGGTGGTTCAGTGGTAGAATGCTCGCCTGCCACGCGGGCGGCCCGGGTTCGATTCCCGGCCGATGCATTTTTTTTTAAATGCTATTTCTTATCAATATATACACAATAATTTGGAGATTCCTTTTTTTTCTTCCTAATTTAAGCACCTTATCCCAGTAAAATATCACATTTGAACTATTTATATCCATCGTTTCGCGTTCTCACGCAATTCTGGCTTTAACTACTCGTTTAATGATTTTTCAGGATGCCTGAATGACCAGTTTTTGCACCATGCTGAAGAGGGCAACTCCTCGAACCGCGTACGTGGTTAGCTTTTCTTGATTAATAAAGAATTGGTATTTGACTAATTCTCTCTTTTCTCTGGAATAATTTTAAATCAACGAATATTTTATATTTATTCCGATAAATGGCGCAAGCCATCAGCAAATTTCAGTTACATGATAAAGAGATGCCTTTTTATTAATTTATCCCACCACAATTTCACATTTGTACTATTTTTTCACATTATTTTATATTGTTTTTTATAATTTATTTTTTCTTGGCAATATGTTTCTTTTTATAATAATAATATTCATTATATTACAAAGACGAAAAAAATCAGAAGAGATTAAAGTTTAACCATCTAAAATAATTTAAAATGTCAGAAATGTATTCCCAAAAATCATCAATTTTTTTTTTTACTGTTCAAAAATGTAAACAATTCTTTGATATGAATGAATTCCTGCTTTCTGTTATTTGCGAAAATAATGGCACGTTATTTTGAACTGATCGCTAAATTGTCCCTGCTACACCACTGAGTAACATGTTGTAAAATATTGTAACTCAGTGTTTGGCCTCTCCGTAGTCTTGTGTGAGACATCAACGGCACAGTCTGTTTAGTAATATATTCCATAGAAGTGCGAATATTGGTGCACCCTGTGGAGTTATCTTTTTGTTAATTTTTTTAAAAATTGAAATATATTTGTATAAACACAAGGTAATAAGACCAAATCCAAATAAATAGTGTGTGACGTTTCGGTAAGAGCGTTGTTACCATCATCAGACAAAAGTACTGAATTTTACCGAAACGTCACATTGTTCTATTGTTGGAAACATTCCGAGTAAACTCCTTTCGGAATGGTGTTTAGCTCGGCTGTTGTTGCAGTCATATTGTCCTCTCTTGTCTGAAATCTCTTTCCTTTCAATAGTCTCTTGAGTCTGGGGTATATCCAGAAGTTGCAGGAAGCCATATCAGGAGAGTAAGGAGCCTGACGAAACACGGAAGTACGGATTTTTGCTAAAAAAAGTTGAATCAAGTGCGAGGAATGTACTGGAGTATTGTAGTGACGGAGGCGCCAATTGCCTGTTGACCCGGTCTCTGCGCAGCACAGCATCACGTAGGGGACAGAGGACTGTAGTACTCTTTGTTTGACCCTGTGGTGTCGTGGTTTACCACACCGCGGGAGTCAAAGAAAGCACTTTGACGTTGCTGCGCTCTTGGCGGGCCTTCTTTGGTCTTGGTAGCAGTAATCAGCAATGTTATTTACAGTGTATCAAATATGGGAGGGGAAAAGAAAGAAAGGGCTTAGCATAAACTTATTCACAAGCAGTCGAGAACAATCAGTTCTTTTTCTTAAAGAACAATAATTAGGTAACTGAAGTAGATTGTTATTAGGAATCTTTATATTTTATACAGTATTTATATATATATTTATATATATATATAGATGTAAAATTTGCCGGGAGGAAATTAATCCATGGAAGCAATGGTCGCCTCTCCCGTCAAAGTCCGCCCTAGACTGACGAGGGCCATTAGCCCGAAACCATGGTCTCTTGGTGGACGCTTATCAGTTTGCCAAAGTTGGTGTTGTGGCTTTGTCACCGACCCGATGCTGCTAGTTGCGGCGACGGTCAATAGATGGCGTCAGATTCTGACGTTTATTTTGACGGGAGAGGCGACCATTGCTTCCATATATATATATATATATATCGAAAGGCGTACATGGTTATAGTCTTCAGTATAAAGATATGTGGCCGTGTTGAAGATGTAAGAAAAGAGAAAGCAAGTGTTGATAATAGGTAAAATGTTATTAAAGATCCTACTGACAATTTTATTGAGGTCTTAAATCTCTAAACCTGTTAAAATATTATCATTACAAAACACCACGAGTATAGAACAACTGTCAGCTACATTAAGTACAATATGACATTCTTTGTATTGTAGGTTCTAGTCAAAGAATTGACACATTCACAAGTGGTATTTTCAATTGAACAAGTTTTATTTAGCAATTTCACGTACCTGGAACCACGCACAGATGTTTCCAACTGTCAAGGTTGACCTTCTGAATTAGTAGCTGTTTGTTGCGCGGTGTACATCCAGCTGATTGGTCATGCTGATTTTATTTATCATGGTTTATCATGGTTTCTTGATTAAATATTTATATTTAAGTTTACAAGAACTCTGCCTCTTTACTATTATCTTATATGAATCTTCTCTAACAAATTTCTGTCATATCTTAATGAATGACTTTTCGCCAAGTATAATTGACGTCTGAAAACTTTGGAGATAGTAATCTGAGCATCTGAAAAAGAAGCTTTCAATTTTTTTGACACTTTTGATGAATACAATAGCAGCAGATGAAACATTTTTAAAATCCTGCAAACCTTTGCTTGTATAATTACGAATCCAAGTGGTTAGATGGGTTTATTTGCTTCTCACCAGCATTACTTTCATAATAAAAAAAATACAAGAATTTGACATAACTATCAATGTGAAGCTAAATATCCTAAAACGTTTAACAATAAATGAATACCTTTATTAAGACTTTTAGTCGTTATTGCAGATTCTTCTGAGAGATAAAGAAATGGAGTAGAAAAATGAAGAAAGATGAATATAAATGATAGTGTTTTTAAATATCAATTCACACATACAGTCATATGTTTACATAAACAAATGTCAAGGTGAATATATCAAGCTTTCGGGATCAAGTTTCTTTTAATTTTAAAATTTTAGAAAGGTAACCTATCCTTGGAAGGATTTTTCTCCTTGATATTGATACAAGGGGTTATATTTTATTGAACTTAAACAAATATTAAAACTAAAGAAAGCATATCCTGACCAGGAGCACATGTGCTTTACAGAGCGCCATCTGGTGGAACAGAAATCAACTAAACATTGATTTAGCCTGTTCCCTGATATTTGCCCAACCCAATATCTTGATCAATCAAGAAAAGCTATCCACGAACGCGTTTCGCGCTGTTAGCGCTCGTCAGCGTTTTTTCATAAACAAATATGTGAAAAAAAAAATCTAAAGTAAAATTTTTTACATTTATTAATGATACAATATTGCCACGTGGAAAATTAGGAAAGACAAACTTAGGGTCTCTTTCTCTCTTGAGGTAACCAGGATTCCTGGAGCCACGTACTAAAAGATGACACAGCAATTTTTATTTAAGGTAAGAACAAACTATGAATGATAAACAAAAGATAAGCAATGAGGGAAGTTTACACAGTAATAAAATATAAACATCAAAATGATACTCTGTTAATAAAATAATAAATACTTTGCTACAATATTGTGTATAATGAATATTTGAAAAGAAAAATATTTATTTATTTCAACACACACTAAACACGATATCCCCACTAGGGATAATTGCGTCAATTTACAATTGTTAAATAGAAACGGTTATTAACACATTATATAAGAAATAATATAATGAATAAAAGAAACGATAAGATAGATTAGGAATCTGATCCTCCAGTTAGAATGAGAGTCATAAATGTATTTTATAAAAGTGGTTAATTCTGTGACAATTCTCACATATTAAATAAAAATTGTCGGCAATTGTGAGTTCTGTTAAAGGCCTTGAAAGAGTTAATAAAAGTAAACTGACTACAAATATCAAACACCTGCATCAAGAATTAGGAATTAAAAACTAGAGAAATATGAGGTTAATATCTTTTTAGGGTTTTTTATGAACACATCTTACTGTAGCGACGGTGGTATAATGGTTAGCATAGCTGCCTTCCAAGCAGTTGACCCGGGTTCGATTCCCGGCCGTCGCATTGCAGGTTCATTCCACTGTTGCATCCTGTTTAATCTCATCTTCATTTCTTCTTTGTTGGCGTCTGAGGCAAAATCCTCAATTAGGCGGCTCTTGAAATTTTCCCAGCTGGTGAAACTTATCTTGTGTAGGTGTAGCCAGGTTTTGGCGCTACCAATCATATTCATGGCAGCATAACGAGAGATAATGTAGTCTGCCCAATGGTACAGGAAGCCAATTTCTTCAAGAGATTCAATCCATGGGCGAGGGTCTTCCGTTCCATCATACTTGGGGATGTCGATGTTGGGATTCAGGACAACTGGGTCGGAACTAGCATCTCCACCAATTGTTGCGCCGGGTTGCGGCTTGGCAGACTCTTCAGCCTTGATTCTCTCCTGTGCTGGGTCTTGCATCTTACCAGAGCGTGTTTCAACCATCCTACAAATTTATATAAGGGAATAATGAGAAAGGTCTACTTTAAGTAGCCTCCAGAATAATTTATTTATTTTCTCACATCAAAGAGAGCAGTGAAGTCACACGTGTACCTAAATACAAATGATGATAATCTAAATAATCTGTTTTATATAAATATCATAGAATATTTTATATAAAAATAAATAAATATATAATTTAAATTTCAAATATATTAAAAATAATATAATAAATACGCCATTAATCATGATGTAATATATATAGGCATATATATTAAACATATTTTCAAATTTTAAGTAGATATCTCTCAGAAACCTGGGGATGATAGAGAAGAAAACTAATGGTATATTTTGGAATCAGCACAAAAGGTTACATTAAGATGAATGCTGTTTATTTTTGAAAAAATGAAACATTTTTGGTGAAACTTACACTGGTTGCAGTGTAACATTGTTTGCATTTATTTCTGTGTTAATTCCAATTCTAAAAAAAGTTTGTCGCATAAAAACCATGGGTTATGGAAAATTTATTATTATATTTTTGATTTCGGCATGAAAAGTTACCCTAGCTAGACACATAACATCAGGTTTTCTTGAGAGAAAATGTTGTTGACCAGTGTTATCAACAATAAAGATTATCTTATCAATAAGGTTATAAACATATTTCCATATAAACTGTGAAGTTTAATTGTTCTTTCTAAGACGGTGTTATTTACAAAATATCTTTGTTCAAAAAAGTTTTCAAAGACATAAACAAGCAGCACCAAAATACTTTCTCGGTTGTTTTTGAAATCAGTGTAGTTTAAAGAGAACATTTATTACAATTTTTAATCAAAACTCAGAAATTTACAAATTATAAATATTCAATGCCTTTAGTATAAATTATGTTTTTGAAGTACCTGTGCCTTAACATATACAGGGTGATCCAAAAGTCCCGCACAACTTTAAAAATTAATAACTCCGCGAATATTTGCGCTAGAGCAATGCGGTAAACACCATTGGGTTCAGGATGCAATGGGATTTTTTATGGCAAATAATGAAAAATTCGAAATTGATTTTAGTTACAACTTTATTCGCTAGATGGCGCTCTACCAGAATCGGCGATTCAGCGGCCAAATTGTTTGATAAATTGAAAAATATAACTGAACGACACGTATTTTTCCTTTTTGAATATCAGGAAAGAACCCTAATAATATCAAATGATAAATTAATAAAACACCATTTCGCCAAAAGTTAGAAGAAATGGTTAACGATTTTTAAATACAATCTGAGATATGTAAAATAGGTATATGCAAATTAAAACATGTAGCGAAAAAAAAAAGATATTTTAGATACGGTTTGTTTTCGAAGATAATAAATTTCTATTTTTTTTAATTCAACTTTCTCTTAGTATCGATTATATTTATTTTAATTCATTTGAAAAATAGGTATCTATCCCTGATAATTTATTTTACTCTGGAATGCCGTTGCTGTTGTTGTCGTGTCCATTAAAGAGTCTCAGATGTCTCCATGCATCTCCATCACAGCAACAGCAATATCCACTATCTTGGGTGTGTAAAGCTGCTGCTCTGGGTCTGTGTCAATTTTCTGCAAGTCTGCGGCCATTTCTGGGTATGAGAATATGTATGTAGGTGTTAGTTCCACTAAGGACAGTTGTTGCATGTCCTATAGGTTCTTGTGCCATCTGGATGTATTGTCATTCCTTTATAGAGTGTTTTGTTCTAAGTCTTGTTATAGGTTTTGTCATTTTTCTCTCAGAGTTTATTTAGCATTTTGATCTTTTCTTATTTTTTGTTTAATTATCTTGTATTTTGACAAAGCATCAGCGTCAAATAATGTCATTTGTTCTTTCCTTTGGCCCAACTTTCTGGCTTCCTTAGCCAATTCAAATGCCATTTCATTACCCCCGATCCCAACATGGGCAGGAATCCTTTGTAGAATGCAGTTCTTCTCCAATGGTTCCAGTTGGGTAAGTAACGAGTGTATTTTCTGTGTGATTTTAGTATTGCCCTTCTGAATTGCTTCTAGAGCGGATATTGAGTCGCTGTATATTAAAATCCCTTCTGCTTGATGCAGGGATGGTTGGTTAAGGCATACATCAAGGGCTTTCCAGATAGCTGTCAGTTCACAAGTGAAGTTCGACGAAATCTGTCCTGCTCCTTCTTTGATTTTGATGTGTGTTCCATCTTGCAGTATTATGTTAATTCCGGCCCCTCCATTACTCAGGCTAAGGTCAGAAGATCCATCTGTATATACTGTTAAAGGGGGTGACCTAGCATTTTTAATCAAGGATTTGTACTATGAGGACATAGCTGTTAACACATCAGACCTCGAAGCCCAAGGTATCAAAGTCTACCACAATCAAAACAAAGCCATCAACATATACAATATGTATCACCCTACAAACAATAAACCTATTGACGATGAAAAAATGGCTCAATTTCTTACAGGCAACACTATTATTGTAGGTGACCTTAATGCCAAAAATCAACTATGGGGATGTTCCACGCCAAACTCAAGAGGCAAAATACTATCAAACATATTTAACGACAATGCCTTCATGTGCTTAAATGATGGGAATCCTACCTATCATTCCTACAGCTATAATACTGCACAAGCACTTGATATAAGATTTTACTATCCTGACATTTTCCACAAATGCAAATGGCAAATATTAAAAGTATTGGAAGTGATCATTTGCCTAATTTGATTGAAATTAGCACCAAGACCAAAACCAGCTCAATTAAAAAAAATTCTGGAACTTCAAAAAGGCTAATTGGATATCTTTCAAAAACACCATTATTAAAGCAGCCAAAGTTTCAATACCAAGAGGTAATATTAAGAATTGGATTCCAAATTATACACACCAGGCAAAAAATATTCAAACACTTATAACTAAAAGAAATGAACTACGGAAAAGTGCACCCAAAACCAAACAAATTGTAGAACTGAACTGAAAATTGTGAATGCAAAAATAAAAAGATTATACGTAAATGTCAAAAGGGAAAATGAAAACAAACTTGTGAAAACATGAAACCAAGAAACCCAAATACAAAACTTTGGCATTTGGCAGAACAAATTGAAAGATCCCAGCCACAAACTGAAAACACAAATATGATTAAGAATACAGTTGGTCACCAGCAACTAATGACAAAAATGCTGCCAATCTTTTAGGTAATTCATATCAAATAAGTAGTAAAATCAAATTTGAAATAAAAGTTAAGAAAGTCTAAAAAAGGCCCGAAAGATTATTCATGACTGTAAAAATGTCACCAGCACATAATATTTTTTCCATGAAAAAATTCAATATGAAAGAGCTAGCTTATGCATTAGAAAACACTGACCTAAACAAGACTCTTGGGCCAGATGGAATACATAGCCAAATGATATCAAACTTGGGAAAAATTGGCAAAGAAAGACTTCTTAATATTTTCAATAACTCCTGGAAAACTGGATAATTGCCTCAAGACTAAAAACTGCAACAATAATTCCCATTAAAAAACTTGACAAATCTGCTGATGACCCAAAACACTACTGATCTATATCCCTCACAAGTATTTGCTGCAAATTAATGGAAAAAATTACACTCAGACGACTCACCTACCACCTCAATACAAAAAATCTCTTACCATAAGAACAATATGGATTTAGGAAAGGACATGGGACAATAGACCAACTCTAATTTTTCACACAAAAGGTAAAAGATGCACAAAACAGAAAACCAACTAACCACACCATAGCTGCTTTTTTAGACCTTACACAAGCTTTTGATAAAGTATGGAAAAACAAGTTAATTACAAAATTATACAAACATTTCAAAATTGATGGAAAAGTTATCACTTGGATAAATGATTTCCTTAAAAATAGATACATCAGGGTCAAATATAATGGCACTCTATCTAAAACCTTCAAATTGTTAAAGGATTACCACAAGGATCAGTGACGGAGATGCATGGAGACATCTGAGACTCTTCTTTGGACACGACAACAACAACAACAAGGATCAGTCCTTAGCCCATATCTCCTCACCCTATTTATTGCAGGCATAGAAGAAAAAAATAATTCACTTAAAACCAATATTGGACTTTTCGCTGATGACATTATTCTATGGAGCAGCAGTACTAACTGGAAAAAAGCTGAAAGAGATTCGAACAAGACTCTTCTCCATCTAGAAAAATTTGCTAATGAACATAAATTAGAATTTAACCCCCGATTAGCTCGACACAGGAGAGGTAGAGGTTCCTAAAAATAGTACCCTCCTTCCTATTGGTCATCCTATTGACCAACGCTACCCTCCGTCTTCCATCCGGATAGCCGGCTTGTGTTCCCATTTGATCCCTTTCCTTTTAGTTCTTATCTCCCTAGATTTAAAGCTGAGGGCTTTAGTTTTGGAGACATTGAACTTAAGGCCAGAGTCATGGGCCCAGTTCAAGGGGATTTGGAATGAAGTTTCAACACACTTCTCAGCCTTCGCTCTCGAAGCAGCCTCAATGATGAGGAACTGGTCGTCGGCATAGAGAACCAGCCTGGCTCCCTCAGGTAGCTCCTCTTGGAAAACGGTGTTTACCAGGAGATTCCACAGAATAGGTCCGCAGCAAGAGCCCTGGGGGCAACCCCTAGCACAGTTTCTTTCCAACTTCAGCCCACCAAAACCGAGGCTAATCCGTCTATCCCTCAGGAAGTCACGAACCAAGCTGCACAAATTATCTGGACAACCCATGTCCATCAAATTTCTCATCAGCTTGTTACAGTTCATGGAGTTGAACGCGCCATCAATGTCTAGGGCCACGAGAAGAACCCAAGCACCCTTATTTAAGCCTATATCAACCCCCTCTAACACCTCGTTTAGAGCTGTGGTTGTGGACTTTCCTTCCCTAAAACTATTTTGGAAAGAGGAAAGGAGCTCATTACCTCTAGCCAGTGCTTCAGTCGCTGAGCTAGTAGGCTATCCAGAACCTTACCTAGACACGCTAGTAAAGAAAGCGGACGATAATCATTAGGAGAATTACCCTTTCTACCAGACTTTTCTAGAAGCACTACTCGGGCAACCTTCCATGCCTCAGGAAAAGTACCAGTGTCCAGGCACCTATTGAATAACCTGGCAAGAAGCGATAGGTGCATCCTCACCAGGGCTTTCACGACCGTGTTATCGATCCCGTCGGGACCAGGAGATTTCCTGTTCCCGAACTTGAAAGCCACCAGTTTCACCTTATTCTCAGAAAAGAGCGGATCCACCAAACCACAAGTGGTCAGAGAGATCTCGTCCTCTGGTTCTCGTTTCCGAAGTTCCGATCCAAGATGAGGTCCAGGGTCCTTCAGGTCCTGAGTCTTGAACCCATCTTCCCCTTCAAGTAGCCTCAAGTTAGCGGAGCACCTTATCTTCCCAGAGACAGCCCTGTAAGGGAGACCGTATGGATTAATCTCCAGTACGGTTTTGCACTGCTCCCTCCAGTGTTTCCTCTTCTCCCTTTTGGTGTGTCTCTTGTACCCTGCTAAGACCTTCTGGAAAGCTATTCTTCTCCTAACTTTCTCTTCGCCCGTACTATTATGGAATAGTTTCCTCATGGCCCTGACTCTCTTCCTCTCGATCTTCAGCGTGTCAGTGACAGTGACAGTCAGCGTTGGCCACGTTCTTGTTAGAAACTTGCTCAGGACGCACCACGGGAAGGTGCTGCTCAGCATATGTAGGTAGCCGTCAAGCCTCCCTACTTTGCGTAATCTACAACTGGACGTCACTCCTGTCACAGACCCCTATTAGCATCGCTAACTCTTCCACTGAGTTCCACAATGGTCTGTCGTGATCAGTTAGCCCCTACCACCCTCTTTCAGGCAGCCAGGTACAGACCGCTACTACCCGCGAGTCGGGTGCCAAGGGCTGCAGATGCAAGGCACATAGTCCTACCCACTCTCCATGCTCAGAACTAGGGCCCCGGGCCCAGCACAGTTGGTGCATCCCTGGAGCAGTAATGGCTACCCAGACCTCGAAGGTCCACAAGCCGGCTCACAGTTGGTACATCCTAGAAGGAGTGGCCACCCAGACCTTACGGTCCATAAACCGCCACAGTTGGTACATTCTAGGATCAGATTACTACCTAGGCCTGGGAGGCCCATAAGTATTTAACCCTCCTTCTCATAACGAAACCTTTACAGCCCTCTGGTTTCACAATTGGTACAGTGGAGTGGACCCAGGAGGAGCTCTGAACATCAGAAATAGACAGCATCAAACGACACTTACAAGATTTAGAATAGGCCATCTCAAGCCATTGAAGATAGAAAATAACAACAAAATCTACCCCACTTGCCCAAAATGTAGCTTGGCACCTGCAGCTCCAGAAGACATTGTGGCTTGCATTAGATGCACTAAAAAGGACCTTTGGGAGAGGCTGCTGCTTATCATAAAACAGCTCGAGGAGCATGAACTCATGGAATTCGTGTAGACTTCACACAAGGGGATAAGAAACAACAACGAATAATTTCTCTGATCGTATAAACCAATTGTGCCAAGTCCTTTCTTTTTAAGTGTGTTTTTGTTCTCTTTTTTTTGTGCAGGGTTCATTCAAGATTGATGATTATATTTGTTGGCACTGGGGTAGGAAATATTGGTTCTTCTTGAATTTGAAAGTCATTGTGTTTCATATTTATGCCCTTTCTAATATTGTTGTCGTACTGAAGGGTTGAAGATCTTTTGAGTCTTTCTTTTTGTGTCCAGTTTAAATAGGTTTTATGGGATATGTGTTAGTTTCTTTACTTTTTAAGCTATTGGTGAATTTTATTGTTTTTATTTTGTCTTCTGCTTTCGAGCGAGTAGGTCTAGACCACATTCTCTCTGAATTTTTCATTGTTGGTGGATGAAACAGCACCAGTGATTATTTTGGCCGCTTTTGCTTGAACACTGTCTAATCTTCCTTTTAGTGATGAGCTTGAGGGAGCCCAGACGAGTGTTGCATATTCCATTATCGGCCTTATTAAGGTGATATATGTTGTTCTGAGAATTCTGGGTTTTGCTCCCCAATTTGTTCCACATAGCCATCTCAGAATGTTTAGTTTTCTGGTAGCTCTATTTGAGGTGCTAATTATGTGTTCTGTAAATAGCAATTCCTCATCAATGACAATTAAAATAATTTTATTGACATCTTGTCAATACATGCAAAGTGCACAGTCTGCACTATTTTAAAAAAGATAATATGCATTATATACACTATGTACAATGAATATGGCGCCTCTGCCAACGCTGCAGAGTTTGGTGGAGAATCGCCATGGGTCTCCAGCGACACCACGCATTTTGCGATCTACGATGAATAGGTAGATCGCGTACTTCCCCGCTGAGGAGATGGTGATGGCGTGGTCCTCGAGACCAACTGGAAAGATCCAGGACTGCAGTATTACACCTAGGTATTTTGGATTTCTAATTTTATCAATTATTTAGTTGTTTATGCTCATTTTGGGGGTATTTTTATGCCTTTTTTCCCTGTCAGTGGAGAAGACGCATAGGTTTGGTTTTATTGGGTTTACGGTCATTTGGAGTTCCATTGCCCACTTTTCCAGTCCTCTCATTGATGTGTTCAGTATTTTGTCTGATTTTTCTATACTGCTACTTGTGCGCCATATGGCTATATCATCTGCATAACAGGCAACCTTTGTGTCTTCAGTGAGGTAAGGATGGATGTCGTTAATATATAGCAGATAGAGTAGAGGACTGAGCACAGATCCCTGAGGTACACCAGCCCATGTTCTTCGGTCCTAGGAAATTTCTCCATTGACCCGAACCTTTATCCTTCTTCCCCTTAAGAAGTCTGCAATCCAGATTATGGTTTTTCCTCTTACTCCGATGCTGTGCAGCCTTTCAAATAATTTCTCCCTCTACACTCGATTGAAGCTGAGGTCATATCCAGGAATACGGCCGTTGTCTTCTTTGGCGGTTTTTCTGGAAAGAATCTATTATTGATTGGCAGAAGTAGAAAGGTTGATCAGGTGTACAGTGTCTGGATCTATAGTCAGTTTGGTAGAAGTTTATTTTATTATTGTTAGTGAGCCAGACTATGAGCCTAGAGAGGATGATTCGTTCTGTTATTTTACAAAGTATGCTGATGAGAGCAATTGGCCGATAGTTCTTGGATTCCTTGGCATCTTTATTTGGTTTCAGTATTGGCACTATAATTGATATCTTCCAATACTTTGGTAGTTTACCAGTTTGCCATGAAATGTTCAGTATTCGTAGGAGTTGATTTTTAGCTTCGTCTCCAAAGTGTTTAATCATTTGACCAAAGAATAGAGCATCTCCAGGTGACATCTTGGATTTAACTTTCCTATTGATGAATTTAGCTCATTCAGTGTGAAGTCTCTCGAGAAAATATCGTGTTGATGGCAGTTTCTTGCTTGTTTAACTAACTTGTGTATATTATTTTTAAGAGTCCGTTCTTCATTCGTGTAGTTGAGTCTGTAAGTGCTTTAAAGATATTCAGCAATTATGTCAGCCATCTGTTTTCTCGTTCTCGCTGTTCTATTCATATCGGTTAGAGTATTGGAGGATTGGCGTTGGTTTTGATTGTTTTCTAACACTCTAATCATATTCCAGTGTTGGCTGTCCTTTCTTGGATCCATTTTTTTCGCCGAATTCTGCCATTTTTCTTGTTTGCATATCCAAATTTCTTGTTATATTTTGTGAATAATATCAATGAGTTCCTTTCTGTTTTCTTCTGTTCTCTTTGTTTTAAGAAGTTCATTGATATTGTTTCTCTCTCTGCAATCATTGCCTCGATGTTGTGGCCCTTCCAGTAAGGTATCCACAGGTCTTTACGTCTCCTTCTAGGTATCGATGCTTTTGCAGCTTTGGATATGTTCGAAGAGAATTTTCCAAGTTTTTGTCAAGCGTTCTGAAATTCAATTCTTCGTTGCACAGTTCTTCAAGCTTTTCTGTGAATTTTTTCAAGTCGGCTTTCCTAAAGTTCCATGTTCTTTTATTCTGTTGGACATTCTCAATTTTGAAGTTTAGGGTTGTTAAAATTGTTCTGTGGTCACTGATTTAACCTCTCAGGTTTTTCCATTGTGTTGTGGGTGCGCGATGTTGAAATTTATCGCTGTGATGTCTTTTGCGGATTCTGTACCTGTGGACTTGGATATATAGGTGTTCTCTCCGTTATTTAATGGTGTAAGGTCGAGGTCGGTTAGCATGTCCTCAACCTGCTGACCTTTGTTATCCTGGACAGGTGGTCCCCAAGTTGAACTTTTGGCCTTAAAATCGCCGAGTATGTTTGTGATATCCGAAGACGCTTCACTTAATGTCTCTATTGTGTGTACCCATACAAAATTCAAAAATTTCACGTGCTGAAAGTTGGCGATTTTGAGATGCGTCAAGAATTCGCTGCATGGGTTTTCCGGCAAATTGATATTGATGAAAACTGGCTGTCGAATGTTCTGTGGACAGATTATGCTCACTTTTATATAAAGGGGGAATTTAACATTCAAAACAGCCGCATTTGGGTAACAGAAAACCCTAGGAATTTTACAGAAATGCCACTTTATCAGCCCAGAGTTACAGTTTTGTGTGGGTTCACATCTTCTTTTATTATTGGGCCATTTTCCTTTGAAAAAATCAAAGGAATAACTTTTAAGCCCGTTTTTGTAACTGGGGAACGTTAATTTCAACTTTTAGGAGAAAAGGGTTTTGCATATCGCAGGGCAGACAAGTACTAAACGAAATAACATTCATGAAAGATGGAGGACCTCCTCATATCTCCAGAGGTGCCAAACAATTGCCAAAGGATACCTTCGGTGAAAATCGTGTGATAAGTCGCCACTTTATATACCAGTCGCCTCCAAGATCACCAGACTTGACACCTTGCGATTTTTGGTTATGGGGGTACATTAAATCGTCTGTTTATCGATGCCGGCCTACCACATTGGCCATGTTGAAGGCTTCTATCAGATGGCACGTTTTATAAATTCAACTATTCAATTGTGACCATTCTGTCATCTATCGTCTGCAGGCGGTGTTTGAGAATGAAGGGCGCCACATTGAGCAAGGATTGTGACCTAATACAAGAGAGAAGACAGTTACCTCATGTGTTATATTTTGCAGCTCTTTGTTTTGGGTTATGGGAATAATAAATGCTGTCCTCACATCTTGACTCTTTTTTTTTCTGTGAACAGTAATTTTTTTGTTTGTCATTTGCCCACATCTTATATTATGTCGTGCAGGCCAAAGTGTTATAACTTCTCGAATAACACTGGTATACACAATTTTATCCCTTATGTTTAGTTTATCGCTTTTCGCTCATTAGAAGAAATAGCATAAGGAATATTCTCTGTATCCCCCCCCCAACTTTAGAAATTTTGCACAAAAAAATAATACAAAATGATTTAACTACCACGTTTTTCAACGCAAAAGGTCGATTTAAAAATGATTTTTTTTAGGGGATACATTTTCAAAATTATGTACAGTATAATAAACAATGATAACATTTGACAAACCCATAGGCTATTTGGAATAAAGTACGACAAATATATTTTGTCACTCCCCTCTATATTTCATCTTTGTATCATGACAAATATCCAGTTAAATAGTCAAGTGTCGCCAATTAGTCAAGAAACTATACATTCCTTATAGCACGAAATCCTATTAGTAGTGCCATAATAATTTTTGGTACTATATTAACATTTCAAAAATCGTGTATTGATATCAGTAGTTATTTTCAAACATTCACTCTATTTCACAAAACTCTATCTAAAATATAAATATTTTTTGCTACATGTTTTAATTTGCATATACCTATTTTACATATCTCAGATTGTATTTAAAAATCGTTAACCATTTCTTCTAACTTTTGGCGTGATGGTGTTTTATTAATTTATCATTTGATATTATTTGGGTTATTTCCTGGTATTAAAAAAGGAAAAATACGTGTCGTTCAGTTATATTTTTCAATTTATCAAACAATTTGGCCGCTTAATAGCTGATTCTGGTAGAGCGCCATCTAGCAAATAAAGTTGTAACTAAAATCAATTTCGAAATTTTCATTATTTGCCATAAAAAATCCCATTGCATCCTGAACACAATGGTGTTTACCGCATTGCTCTAGCGCAAATATTCGCGGAGTTATTAATTTTTAAAGTTGTGCGGGACTTTTGGATCACCCTGTATTTTCCTATGGCCACCACTGCCAATTTACCAGTACCAGTAATGCATTGCACTTATATTGAAGCGTCTTCCTGTATTGAAGAATGAAAGAAACAGTTTCCAGAGTATAAAATACGAAAGTGAAGCATGGTCTTAGGTTACACAAGCAATCTCAGGCTTTCAATAACCGAAATCCAGCTAGCTAACCATGTTAGAGCAATGTTGGTATTTTACATTTATAACAATCCTGCCCTTCACCTTATCTACGACTGTCCGAACTTTACAGAAGTGAGACATCGTTTGTGCCCTGATCTAAATGATTTAACTCTCTTACATAAGCCACTTTGTCTATATAAGTTTTATGAACTCTGTCAATTATAACATGTAAATTTGTAAATATTTAATTCTAAGTTCTAATTTGTTTGTTTCCTCTGTAATAGGCGCAAATATTTCAATATCGCGCCTGGTTGATTATAAATTAAATTAAAAAGAAGAGAAAAAAATATATTTTGTTAATGGTCGATATAGGTTATTCTTTTGTTCTCGCTCTTGTAACTTAATAGAAGTAATGTTTAATATATCTTCTAGGAATCCATTTCAATGAATAAGTCAACAGACACAAATAAATTTATATAAAGTAAATAGTTGTATTCTTTTTGATGCCTCGGATTTTCCTTCTTTGATATAGTTATATTTTAACATAATATTTAATGTTTTTAGTCAAATATTAGTTATTCAAATATTTCTTACTCTGAATATTTATCCTATTGTCTCTCTTTTTTTTAATAATAAGTTGGTGATGGCTTTTCTTTAAATAGTAATTTTCTCATATCCTCGTGTTTGTATTCCTTTATTTTACTATATGACATTATTTACTGAAATATATTCAAGTACGATACCATAGAATTATTATTAACAGATGCCGAATGTCAAACAATTGTAGCAAAAAACTACAATATAAAACTAAGTAAATCAGTATTCGATACTTTCATAAATTTACTTTAGGATTTCTTTAGTGTAGCCACGGTGGTATAATGGTTAGCATAGCTGCCTTCCAAGCAGTTGACCCGGGTTCGATTCCCGGCCGTCGCATTTTTTTTTTTTTTCAATTTTTTCATTATATAGAAAACATTAAAATTTTCCTATCAAAAGATGACTTTATTCTAATAACTAGCACACTTATTTCTACGGCAGAATCAGAGTTTAGACCTTATTTGAAAATCAATTTAACTGGTCAACCACATTTTCTCTTAATAAAACCTGATGGAGTTTCTAGTGTAACTTTTCCTGCTGATCTCAAAAATATATTTAAAAAATATCCATCACCTATGGTTTTTGGCTAACAACCTTTTTTAAATATTGGGATAAATGCAGTAATAAATGCAAACAATGTTACGCAAACATTATTACATTACACTGAGTAACCAAAAACTATTTTTCTTTGTACCAAAAGAAACAGAATTTGATCTTATATTATGTAATTTTTGTGCTGATTCCCCTCAAATATACCATTTTAGTTTTTTTCATCATGCAAAGTTTCTGAGAGACACCTACTTGAAGTTAGAAAATATTTTTATACTTAGTCTAGCCATAAATATTGTTACAAAACCAAATCAGTGATAAAAATTTTAATTTGAGCGCGTGAAGTATTCAAAATACAGTAGTTGTTATTTGAATATCTCGTGCACACGTGTTTAGAAAAAAAATCGGAATATATTTGTTTTTCGATAATGGATTGGGGTGTTAAAGAAAACCTATAGCTGTAATAGCCATACACAAGGTAGGCCAAAGTCCTTCATCCATTTTTAAACTTTTACAAAATTTGAATATTACGCGTCAATTTGTTTATCGAACCATTGAAAGGTTCAACAAGGCTGGCACTATTAAGGACCTTGAAAGATCTTGTCGACCGCGCGTGCAATGAACGCAAGCAGCTATAAAAGCCATTCGCGAAATATTTCGTCGAAATCCACGCCGCAAACAAAAGAACTTTGCAAAGCAGATGAATTTAGCTTCAAGAACCCTTTCCAGGATAATCAACGAAGATCTTGGACTCAGAGCTTTCAAACGACGCACAAGTCATTTGATAACCCCTGCTCTTAGAGATATTAGAAGAGTTAGATCAAAAATGTTGTTGGCGCGGCATGATGGTCGGTGGCATGATAGAATCCTTTTCACAGACGAGAAAATTTTCACTGTCGAGAAAAAGATTAATCGTCAGAATGATAGGATATATGCTTGTAGCTCTCTAGAAGCTTCTATGAAAGTCAGAAGACTTGAAAAAAGTCACCATCCTTCTTCTGTCATGGCTTGGTGGGGAGTTAACTACCAAGGTGTAACAGATCTCCACTTCTGTGCCAAAGGGGTAAAAACTACAGCTAAAAACTATCAAGAAGATACTTTGGAACAAATAGACACCTACTTGAAGTTAGAAAATATTTTTATACTTAGTCTAGCCATAAATATTGTTACAAAACCAAATCATGGTTGAAGACGAATGTTTGGAGTTCATAAAGGCCAATGAATGGCCCTCTGGAAGCCCTGATTTAAAACCCCTTGATTACAGTTTGTGAGAATATTTAGAGGAGAAGGTGTGCTCTAAAAGATATCATAATTTGGATCAATTGAAATCAGCATTTGTGAGAGCAATGAAAGAAATACCCTTAGAAAAGCTGCGTGCCGCCATAGATCAGTTGCCCGGACGTTTATGATCCTGTGTCAAAAATAAGGGAGGACATTTTGAATGATTGTATATATTTAAAATCTATGTCCTATTGGCTAATAAAATATGTATTTATAATCCATTAGTTTTGTTCCTAATCATTTAATTTATAAAATTGTTTGTAACAGAATTTATGGCTAGACTGTGTATGTAGGGCTATAAGAACGAAATATGTTTATTTTATTGAAAAGTGACGACAGTGAATTTACTTCTATACTTTGCTTGTAATACATCCCTCTTGAGTGTCCAGCAGTAGTCAGCAAGCATACTGGGGCATTATTTACCTTGGTACCGCTTCTCCATGCTTGATATATCTTGATGAAACCTCTCACCATGCTTGTCTCTAACTGCACCAAGATTGTCTGGGTAGAGATCTAGATGTGAATGCAGGAAATAGATCTTGAGAGACATGTTACATCCCAGTGCTTTGTAGGAAAATAAGAGTTCATTAACTAAATCACTGTAGTTTTTTACCTTTATATTTCCTAAAAAATTCTTCCAAACGTTTCTAAAAGAATTCCATACTGCTGCCTCAACTTCATTCAAACTATCCTAAAAATTCCAATCCTGAAAACTTTCTCGAATCGGAGGGCCAACGATTATGCCTTCTTTAGTTTTCGTATCACTCATGCTAAGGAAATTTGCTTCAAATAGGCAAATCCAGCAGCATTTGGATTCATTGCCTTGACAGAGTTCTTCATTAAACCCAGTTTAATATATAATAGTGGTAGGTATTTCTTTTTTTTCAGTTTGAATAATGTGCAAGTTTAAAGTCCTGGAGTAAGGGTTTTACGGTTTGGGCAGTTCTTTTTGGTACATATCGTCCCTACAACTGCAAACTATCGAATGTGAAAAATTCAATTTTGAAGGAGAGAGAAATGAAGAGACCATGTGGCCTACCCTCAGTAGAGGAAGGCATGGAAGGAGGGAGAAATGAAGAGACCATGTCATGGTCTCTTCATTTCTCCCTCCTTCCATGCCTTCCTCTACTGAGGGTAGGCCACATGGTCTCTTCATTTCTCTCTCCTTCAAAATTGAATTTTTCACATTCGATAGTGTGCAGTTGTAGGGACGATATCTTGTCTACACTATTCTAATCTCAGGAAAGCAAGAATTTGTAACTCCAAGCTATAAACCAAGCAAATGAGCAATAATTTTCAAGTCTCCACAGATTTCCCAGTTGTATCTGTCATTCTCAACCTTTTTCAAAAGCAATTTAATTCTTTCGTAAATATATTTGATATTGAAAGAGTGCTGTTGGTGCCGATGGAAACTTTTTACCCTTGTGAAGAAGAACAGCTTTCAGACTAACTTTAGAGGAATCAATGAATAAGCGCCACTTCTGTATTATGCCATGCTCATGCGCGATTGCAGTACACTAAGTCATATACGTGTGAAAAGAAGTCTAGAAATTTAGCTTGTCGTTTGCGAAAAAAAAGCATACTTTTTAACCTCATGCAGCAGATTCCAACCTTTTAACTCAGAGACTGACATGGTCTCTTCATTTCTCCCTCCTTCAATGCCTTCCTCTACTGAGGGTAGGCCACATGGTCTCTTCATTTCTCTCTCCTTCAAAATTGAATTTTTCACATTCGATAGTGTGCAGTTGTAGGGACGATATCTTGTCTACACTATTCTAATCTCAGGAAAGCAAGAATTTGTAACTCCAAGCTATAAACCAAGCAAATGAGCAATAATTTTCAAGTCTCCACAGATTCCCCAGTTGTATCTGTCATTCTCAACCTTTTTCAAAAGCAATTTAATTCTTTCGTAAATATATTTGATATTGAAAGAGTGCTGTTGGTGCCGATGGAAACTTTTTACCCTTGTGAAGAAGAACAGCTTTCAGACTAACTTTAGAGGAATCAATGAATAAGCGCCACTTCTGTATTATGCCATGCTCATGCGCGATTGCAGTACACTAAGTCATATACGTGTGAAAAGAAGTCTAGAAATTTAGCTTGTCGTTTGCGAATAAAAAGCATACTTTTTAACCTCATGCAGCAGATTCCAACCTTTTAACTCAGAGACTGAAGGTTCTTTCCGTTTTTTAAATAAATGTGAACACGTACGAGGTCAAATCTCCTTTAGTTAACAAATGAGGTTCGTACAGTATTTGTGTCGCCTGACTCTTGCTCATGACTATTTGAATCATCGTCACTAAATTTCACATTTTCGGGAAGCGCTGTGGCTCAGGTAAATATTCACTATGAAGAACACTGGTCTCATATAATATGGCAAATCTGGATATTTAATGGCATGTGTTGAGGATATGTGTATATGTGTTGAATTGTAAGTATTAATGATATTTAATGGTATGCAAACCTGTATTTTTTGTCAAAAAATATATATCTGAATAATGGTCTTTTGGTTCTCCCCATACCATTGGAACCGCAAAAGGCATATGGCCTTTATCTTTAATCCACCTTGTAAGAGGCCGTGCAAGGCTTGACATCAATGATGAGGGGCTCAAGATTTAACTTGGTCACCCAGTTACATTCAAAGTGAAGTTCTTAGCAATTTTTGATAAACGTTGTAATGTTTCAAATTTGAGCTTTGAAAGTTAATTCTCCACAGACGTCACAGAAAGTATCTGGATTTTTAACGCAACACCTTGGAATATTGGCTCCGTCTTGTGTACACGATCTATAAAAAAAAAACAATATATTTAATTGAATAAGAAAACAGATATTAAAACTATTCAGAGAGTTTCGTAAAATATGAATAATGAATATAATAATATGTTTTCGTAGATAAAATTTGCTATCTCCACTACAATGCTTCTAAACAAATCGTTGTATATGTATCAACTCGTCCAAAAATAAACTCGCAGCAAATCTATCACCACTTGCTAATGTAAATAGATTTAAGCTGAAACTTACGCAAAATTGTTTGCATTTATTACTACGTATGTATCCCAATACGAAAAAAATTGACACTCAGAAACCTTGCGTGATATAAAAAGAAAAACTGATGGTATTTTTGAATTAGTATAAAATGTCACATTAAGATCAGATTTTGTTTATTTTTTGAGGAAACGAAAAACTTTATTTTTTGTAGACCAGTGTTGTATACTTCAAATTCTATAAGATTATATTAGCGGGGAAGATAAATATATTTTTAAAGAATTAGTTATTAGAGCGACGGTGGTATAATGGTTAGCATAGCTGCCTTCCAAGCAGTTGACCCAGGTTCGATTCCCGGCCGTCGCATTTTTTCCCTTCAATTTTTACATTAATTAGAAAATACTAGGAGAACACTTTGCCAAAAGGTGACTTTATTCTGATAACTAAACATTTTTTCATCGGCAGAGTCAAACAGGGTTTAGACTTTATTTAAAAATCAAAATTCTATACTTTAAATCCTATATGATTTCTGGAGAAAATATAATGAGGTATACAGTTTTTGATCAATATTTGGCGAGTTCTTCTTTGGCACGTATACAATCAGCTGCACGGTGAGGTATACCATCATAGAGTATTTTAATTTCTTCTTGTGGTATGCTAGATCAAGCCATTTCAAGTTTTTTCCTGAAGTTGTTGAAGATTACTTGGCTGTGAAGATACTACAAATACCCCCCCCCCCCTCCCATCATGTTCCTCACATGTTCAATTAGGGAAAGATCTTGGGAACATGTGGGCTAGTAGGGGTGTCAACAATTTGAAAGAAGGCTTGAGAAGATGTTGGCTGTATGTGGTCGGGCATTATCTTGTAGTGAATTCTGCTATTCTTTTCAAGAAATTATAACACAACAGGTTGTAACACATCTGCAATTCTTAGCTGCAGAGTCATTGTGCCTTGAATAAAGACTAAAGCTACTTTCGTAGATTAGCCACCCTACACCATGAAGCCAGGGGTTCTTGCTGTATGCCTTTCCACAATACAGTCCTGATAGAAATTTCTTGGGTCCTACATCTAACCTGTATCCTGATATGATAAACCCCCGAACAGAATCTGGATTCATGAGAAAATGGCATAATGCCATTCTTGATCCCAAAGACATCTCTCTTCAAATTAGCTGAGCCTGTCGCTTCTGTATCTGGCGGAGAGTGAAATTTTCAATAAAGGCCGATGATAATAGATATATTCTTTGATAAGAAGGTCATTAATGGTGTTCAGAGATGGTTCAGATTCATTATACACATGTAGAACTGCTTGAATCATTGGTAGCTATTGTCCTGTCTGATACAACCATCCTTCGAATCCTCCTATCCTCTCTCTTTGTTGCTACTCTAGGGCGACCTGAGCCAGGGTTTCTTTAAATTTTCCTCTGACCACTGAAATCAAATCCTTAAAACTTTTTGTTTGCAAAGTCTACTTTCATAGAAAAATCTCTAGTCAAATTTCAACGTTCTCTGATCCCTATGAATCCTCTTCTTGTGATATCAGAATATATTTTATACCTTGGCGCATTCTACAGATTGAAGAATTAAAAATATATTTTTTAAAAATATAACTTTAATTAATGATACACTATGACAGGCTATTTAAATACAATTTTATGAATTATTAAGGCTATTGTAGTGTACTATTTCCTCTCTTTTATATTTTAGTTACAATTGCAGAAAATTGTTCATTTACATATCTTAATGTAATCCATTAATGTCTTAATCAAATATATGCCTTTTTATTTGAAGATTTATTTATGGATTGCTCTATTTTCAAAATAGCTTAATGTTTTTATTATGTATGCGAATTTTCTAAAATTCGCTAAAGTGTTTATTGAGGAAGAATTATTTTGTGTTGTTGCCTGAGAGAGGGGACATTTTACATTTTTATCTCTCTCAATAATACAAATTACAACTTTTGTATAAAAAAAACTGTTACCAGCAACAATGAAATATTATCAACAGCAATGATTAATTTTCCACAACAATAAATTTTTCACTATAAAAAGACTACCTTATTCAACACGAACACTTTATCTACAACATATTGACTACCTTATACACAACAATAAATACTTTAGTCACAATAATGAAACTTTATCAGCAACAACAATTTAACTTTACAACAATGACTAATTCATCCGTAATAATGAAAGTTTTTTCAGGACATTGATTACTTTTGTCACAACAATAAAACTTATTGTTGAAAATGATTAATTTATACACAACAATGTGGCGTATTTAGTCACAACAAAGGTTGTTTAACCATAACAATGAATAATTATTAAAAATAATATTTTATTTGGAATGAGGGAGAGAAAGACATTAGTCACAACAATGAAATTTTATCCACAATAATTACTGATACATACAAAAATACAATTAATAGTTTATATTTAAAAAAAGTTTATTTTTAATTTTTAAATACATATTTGAAAAATTAAGACGTGAAAAAAAAAATGCATCGGCCGGGAATCGAACCCGGGCCGCCCGCGTGGCAGGCGAGCATTCTACCACTGAACCACCGATGCTTGAATATCAAAGTATAATTATAGATTAAAAAGACAAGAATGGCTAGTTTGACCTAGATAAGTAGAGGGATGGCGACAGTGACCGCTGGTCAACTGAGACTAGCTGGACGTCATCCTTCCTAGATATTAGGACACGTGACAATGTATCTTTGTGTCCAACACCTACGTCACTGACTGTCTGACATGTCAACTCTCCAGCAAACTGTACATCCCACGTGGCGGTAAATTTATCTATTCTAGTATATAATTGGTTTTAGCTAGGTATGATGATAAGTCAGAAGAAAAAAACTGGTTCATTTGAATTTCTCTTAACTTATCTGAAGGTAGTTACATAGTAAAGCCATGATAATCATAGCTTCGACAGCTTGTACTCTAACACATCTCGAAAGCTGTTAATTCCTAAACAAAAATTGTAAACTTATATAGCAATCCATAAATTTCAAAGTTAGGCAATTTATTCGGTTCCAAATTAATTCACTTGTCAACAAGTTCAACAAAGTCGGTATCACAACAATTTCTCACATGATCACCGAAATTATAACTATGGCAACTTCAATTAATTTACCATGACACTCTATGCATTTTGTTTTTACTATAAACAAATGGAGTTTGAGTAAATCTTAGAGAAATGAACAGAAAGTATTATTTTATGAGGATTTTTTTTAGAAAGAGAAACCATATATTAAAATATTTATTTTAAAATAAAATAATTATCTTTCTACACTCCTTATTGTGATGGAAACTATTTATGTTTATTTCAACATTCTAAGCTTTATGATGCATTAGCTCGCCATCTGTTATGAAAATTCGAATCTATTATACAGTGGACTCTCCTATAACGCGAGTTTTTACAACGTGATTTCGTACAACGCGATAAAAAAATTGCGACAAATTTATTTATACAACGCGAATTTTCGTATAACGCGTTATAAAATGCGGAAATTTCCATATTGACAACTGTACAATACATTTAATTTTTATGCACACGCGTTTTTAGAAAAGGGGGGGGGGGGAGAAGTTCGACCACTCCTCCCTGCGGTCCCCCCTGGACCCTTGGAATATTCGACCAAATTCTGGTCCAAGGAGACTAACGTGGCAACGGCACCCATTTTCGAATGAAGAGCAAAAGATAGTGGATATTGCTGCTGCTGTGATGGAGATGCATGGAGACATCTGAGACTCTTCTTTGGACACGACAACAACAACGCGTTTTTCAATTTTTTTTTTTTTTGTTTTTGAACGAAGTAGTGTTGTATACTTTGTCAATTTGATTGCACATGTGTTTCTGTAAGTAAAATATTTTAAATACGTAGTGTGAAATTGAGTTTTAAAGCTTAAAATAATATTTTAAACGCATATAAGGTATTAAATTAGAATTTACATGTAAATATTTTGCAAATATAAAAAATTACGAAACTTGCTCTCCAGGCATGATGAATAAAGTTGGAAAAATGAAAAATTGAAAAGGAGATATACTGTATCATGTAAAAATGTATTGTATAAAATGATGTTTATGGGAAAAATAATTGAATACTAAAACAAAACTAAATGTTATATTATTTTATATGTAAATGTATATTTAAAAAAAAAACAAATTACGTAGTGAATAAACTTTAATTCCTATAACGCGATTTCATACAACACGGAACACATTAATCGCTTTATATGAGAGTCTACTGTAGACGCTTATGATTCTTTTAAAATACACTGCGTGACATTGAAAATGGAACACCAAGAAATAGTGGCCAGAAAATTATGCAAATTTCAGGGTAGACGCGCCTAACCGAGTTATGCAAATGATGCAAAATGCGCAGCTCTCGTGCGCACATGGAGTAAGATATAAGGGAAGGAACTTGCAGAAAGGACAGTATTCGTGTCGTTATTTCTTCAAGGAAAATCATTGTAGAAATTTTGTTCTTGTGTCAAAAGACACGTGTAATAACAGAGAATGCCAGGTCATCGTAAACGGAGGCAGTTCAAGCAGACAGACGCTTTTACGAGGTGCATGGTGATCGGACTGAAAAGGGCAGGTTGGTCCATACGTCAAATCGCAGCTGATACACACCTTGGTGCGTCCACGGTGCACCGACTGTGGAGAAGATGGTTGGAACAAGGAAATGTGGCAATTTATAGGAATGTCGGTGCAACCAGAGTGACGTCAGCACGTGTGGATCGGCGTATCCTTCGACAAGCAGTGGCGGCCCCACAAGCCACTTGTACCGCCATCCTGCAACATGTGCAAGACACCCTAGATCATTCCATCTCGACCAGAACCATTTCCCGTCGATTGGTTGCTAATGGCTTGCACTCATGCCGTCCGCTAAGAAGACTGCCATTGACCCCACCGAATAGGCGCCAACGTTTGGAATGGTGCCGGGCTAGATCGACGTGGATGACGGAATGGCACAGGGTCGTGTTCTCAGATGAGTCGCGTTTCTGCTTGTCCAGTGATAGTCGCCGTGTACGCGTGTGGCGTCGACGTGGAGAAAGGTCCAATCCGGCAGCAGTTGTGGAACGCCCCACCGTGCGACAACGTGGAATCATGGTTTGGGGCGCAATCGCGTATGATTCCAGGTCACCTTTACTTCGTATTCAGGGCACTATGACGGCCCAACGATACGTTGATGATGTGCTGCGACCGGTGACACTCCCCTACCTTCAGGGGGTACCCAATGCCCTTTATCAGCAGGATAACGCCCGACCGCACACTGCTCGCATTAGCCAACAAGCTCTGCAAGATTACAGATGCTTCCCTGGCCACCGTACTCTCCTGATCTCTCACCAATCGAGCACGTCTGGGACATCATTGGACGCCGTTTGCATGCCTTACCACAGCCGCGTTCAGAAGACGAACTGTAGCAAATGGTTGAGAGGGAATGGAGAGCCATCCCTCAGGACGCCATCCGTACTCTGATTGACTCTCTACCTAGACGTGTTGCTGCGTGCATCGCCGTCCGCGGTGGTCCTACTTGCTACTAAGCCGACGCCGTTCTCGCTCTGTATTATGACTATCATTTTGAAATAAAGAACACTTATTGTTCGTCCCTGTCTCTCTCTGTCTGCCGAGTTTCATCACTTTCTGGCCACTATTTCTTGGTGTTCCATTTTCAATGTCACGCAGTGTATAAACAATTCATACTGCCCTTACTGCAATGGAAAAATTAATGGGAGCCCTCCCAATAATTTTTTCATTGCAGTAAGGACAGTAGAAAATGTTTATTTTTTAAAATAATCATACGCGTCTATAATAGTTTCGAATTCTAAGCTTTCCTCAAATATATCAGCTAAGAAATCCTCAAAACTCTAAGACTTTCAGTCTTATATAAAGACTAGCCGAATGACCCGGGCAACGCCCGGGGTTTACCCGATTAAATGCTTTTATTCAAATACTATTCTTTACAATTATAAATTGGCGCCGTGGATGTCATTCTTGTATAATATATAAATGCGTTTTAAAAATTGTAAAAAAAAAAAAAAAAATGCATCGGCCGGGAAACGAACCCGAGGCGCCCGCGTGGCAAGCGAGCATTCTACCACTGAACCAAAAGCAAACGGTGACAGAATTAAGAACGCATGACGATTCTTAACGTGACAGAATTGTGCATGACGCTGATAACTGTATTAAATATAATCCAAATTGTGCCTTATCACACACTATTTTTTTAATTGGCCTTATTACCTTGTGTCTATAATCTATGACGTAATGCTGGCGTCGCGCGCCCTTTGGCTGCCGGCGAGCACGTGACCTCCCTGTGCGCGCGCATCCGTGACAGAGGCGGCCGATGAGGAAAGACGGTCGTGACTATATATATACTAGACGAATGGCCCGGGCAACGCCCGGGTTTTACCCGTGTGCGTATATATTTTTAAAATGTTTTAATTAAAATACTATTCATTACAATTATAAATTGGCGCCTTGGATGTCTCTTTTGTGAAACGTCCCGCCCCAAACTGTGTGTGTCTTGAAAATATAAAAATAAAAATGTGAACGGAAAAATATGTCCAGGGTAGCCTAGTGGTCATGGCATCTGCCCGGTAAGCGTAAGGTCGTGGGTTCGATTCCCATCCCTTGACACTTTTTTTATTTTATCCATTCTGACCAAAATCTATCCGTGAACTTCACACAGTGAACTTCACACAGACAGAATAAGGCAATTATATAAGTAGATAATCCAAATTGTGCCTTATCACACACTATTTTTTTATTTGGCCTTATTACCTTGTGTTTATAATCTATGACGTAATGCCGGCGGCGCGCTCCCGTTGGCTGCCGGCGAGCTCGTGACCTCCCTGTGCGCGCGCATCCGTGACAGCGGCCGATGAGGAATTGAGGAAAGACGGTCGTGACTATATATGTTGATAATAATAATAATAATAATAATAATAATAATAATAATATAATAATTATTATTATTATTATCATTAGATAATGATAATGATCATAATGATGATGCGCGCGCATCCGTGACATGATGAATTGATTGAGGAGGAAAGACGGTCGTGACTATATATGTTGATATATAATAATAATAACAATAATAAATATCATTATATAATGATAATGATCATAATGATTATGCGCGCGCATCCGTGACAGAGGCCGATGAGGAATGAGGAAAGATGGTCGTGACTATATATAGTAATATATATATAGATTGGGTGAAGTAGAATGCGTCTGCCTTTGTCATTAAGACTGGGAGCACTACTCAGTGGTAGGCCGACTTAGCTCCAATAATGGCCGCCTCTGACATGAGGAACAGACGCCATTTGCAGCCGCTCCTATCATGGAGTACAAACGCTGCTCATCCTGTATCCCTGGATTAGGAGCCCTTACAGGGTACTATCAGCCGGGCCAGCTAAGCCCAGGTTTTTTAGCGAGCTTGATTCTGCTCCCCCTTATTTTTCATCTGGGCTTGGGACCGGTAAAGACAGAGAGAGTTAAAAATTATTATTATTATTATAATTAATTCATACTCTTATTTTAAAGAAGGCAAATCTCTACTATAGACTCTTTCAAGACGATAAGAAAAGTCTTGACCGAGACCCGCAAGACCCATGAAAAGCTACAGAAAGACCAAATTTTCAAGCCGTAGGTCAGAGCTCTCATATGGACGGAGTTTTGTGACAAAATATTTATTTTCAACGGATTATTTCGCTTCTTAACTCTAAATATTTTCTGTCGGGTTTTCTCCAATAAAGTTTGAAAGTAAAAGGGCTTACGGGATGACGGAATTTCAAATTTTTAGAGCTAAATAAATGAAGCGGAAAAAAAATGCATCGGCCGGGAATCGAACTCGGGCCGCCCGCGTGGCAGGCGAGCATTCTACCACTGAACCACCGATGCTTGAAAGCAAGCTTCTAATTTTATAAAAAAAGCATAGAGAATTCAGGTATGCCTAGATTAGAAAGGACAAAGATAGACTTGGTAGCAGTTGGTCAACTTAGACTAGCATTACGACCTCGCTTCCCAAGACAATATGTCCTGCCGATACCGCTGGGAGGGTTCATCGCTGATCAGGCAGGCCCTTCCATTATTTAATCATTGCAGTAAGGGCAGGATAATTATTTTCTATTAAAAAAAAAAACGTACGCGACAAAAATAGTTTGATTTTCTTACAATGTGTAATTTTTATTTCAAGGCTGTAAAATTTAATAAGGTTTATTTTGAAACCAAAACTTCAAACCTACGTCATCTGCTCTCCATATGTATAGGCACGTGGAGGTGTACTTACAGTAGAAACAATCTCTAACTACCCATCATAATTATCATGGCTTATACCATGTGTATAGGGCATAATAATTTTATTTATAGTAAGATTACATGTTTTTTTTTCTAAAAGGTTTAGCGAATGGTATATTTATATATTCTTATTTTTAACATCAAAATAATAAACAGTATAAAAGAACACCAAGATATTTACAATTGCAGAAATATCTTTATTTACGGGGCTGCTAACCAGAATGGATGCTTTTTGAGCCCCGATGGACGCATAAAGCGGAATATATAAAAAGCAATATATACATTAAAAAAAAAACCCGGCGGGGAATCGAACCCCGGTCGCACGCGTGACAGGCGGGAATACTAACCACTATACTACCGATGAACTGAACTTACAATCGGAATATGGATTCCTGGTGGTTAGTGCTGTGGCCCAGGCATATTCAATCCCCTTTATGTCCTACAGCTCTTCAAGAGTATTTCTATGACCTCTCTTGATGGCTCCTCGATATAATAGTCCCCTGGTCTTGATCCACCGTCATTCTTGTATGTCAGGTCTTCTCTCATCTTCTCTAAGTCTAGGGGTTGGAGGTAAGAACGCCTACTCATGGATGGAAGACTCTAGGACTTGGATGACCCCCTTGTCTTCGAGTTCCTGGGTGTTGTCCCATTGTCGTCGGCTGCTGGGCCCTTCTCCATCATCGGGCGGCCGCTGGACCTCAGGATCACACAGCAATGTATTTAGGATAAATTATGAATGATATAATAGACGATCAGCTATCAGCCGGCGATTTTTAGAGCGCTAACTCCATATGACGGCATTTTTAAAACATTCAATTTCTCTTTAAGAATCAATTTTTTATAAGCCATTATTTATATTTAAGATATATTTAATTTGAAATAATATTAAAAATTAAAATTACTATTATTTTCAAAACTTTTTTAAAAATTCTAAAAGAATAAAACATATTTCGTATAGTTATTTGTCCGAAAAATAGCTTAATAAATGTGTCACATTATATTTCACAACGATTTTTCAATCAATAATTTCGAATTTATTGTTTTTAATACATGAAATAGTAATTTTATTTTTTAATGGTCGCTCATGAGAGACTAAAGAAGGAATTTTAGTCGTCGCTGGTCGTTCGAGGAGACGATCGCTCATGGGAGATTCGCTATAGTAGTAAAACGGGGGAAATTCGTTTGTGCCTTACAAGGTGGTCTCTCATGAGAGACTCTACTGTAATATCAGTAATAAGCATTGTTATTATTATAATTTTTAAATCTGATCACATTTAATGGTAATATGGAAACTTAATTAAGACAATCAAGCTAATAAAAAGATTAGTCTGGGTAAATTGGAGGAAAATAAATTGCTCATGAATCTCTGCAAATAAAAAAGTAAAAGTTAATTACATTTAATATTAATATACAAGAAAACCTAATTAAGACAATTGAGCTCATAAACAGATAGGTCCAGAGAAATCTGAGAGAAAAATGAAAAAAAATGAATGAATAAAAGAATAAAAACACTGGAATATATTACATAAAGGTAACCCAGGTACATGGAGTGTATCCATTGATTGCCAACTACACAGCCATATATATTGTACATAAGCCTTTACAAAGATTTTTCGTTTCAATAGAAATTCCTCAGCTAATGAATGGTTGTTATCTCGTATATATTCATACTTCACGTCTACAAAATCTCTACCAAGTTAAATTAATATTGGCATGAATATAATAAAATTGGAAAACAAAATAGTCGCACGAAATATATAAAAGAAAATAACAAGCCAAATAACCAAGATTTCAACAAAACAAAGGCCTAGTCAAGCAACATTTTTCAAACAGAACATTTAGCCTCATTTCTAACACGTTTAAAAATCAATATGCAAATATTATTGTTTAAATATTTTTCTACCATTTTTTCGCATTGTCTTCCAGGCCAAAGTGCCACAATAGAAGCTTTAAAAATTACATTTTTAAAAAGTTTCATATGCAATTAAATTTAATATTGGAATTAAATTTATGCTTCAGTTTTGGCGATAAAATGCTCAAGATCAAATGCATAGATAAAGTTTAAAAAATTAAAGGCAAGGCAAGCATTTTATATTATCGATAAGTTTTATTGGTCTAGTTAGTTACATTACAATGTGGTGGAGATATTTAGTCCATGGTGACTCCAGTCCTGCCAGCGACGGCACGGATGAGACGGTAGATCTTGCCGGGGAAATCGGTGGAGTTGTCGATGATGTCCAAACAGGGGTGACCCTTCCACACCTCCCTGGCCCTCTGCTCCATTATCCGGGCCAGTTCCAGCCCTTCCGTCCGGCACTTGTTGTTCTCGAGGGAATAGAACTGCTCGGCACCTTCGGCCGCTGACACCAAATGGACTATCTGGTCATATCTCTTGTCTCGGATCTCCTCCAGAGTCAGATTATTCTGAAGAAGGATGTTCTGCCACTCGTCCTTCGAAAGATATGCTGAGCTACAGAGTGTCCCGCGGTCACAGATGACCAGACAGTTCTGGCCGCTGTCCTGGGCCAGTTGGAAGAAGGTGTCTTCAATGCACATCATGGTCTTGAGGAGGTTGTTTTGGAATCTCGCCGCTTCTTTAGGTCCCAAGTCGGCAAATTTCACTCCACCTCCTAAAAGGACTGTAGCAGTTTCTGGCACTCGGTACACCTTCCATCCAAGTTTCTCGTAGAAGTTACACAGGGCATTCTGGCCCTGAGTCTTGCCGGCGCAAGGTCCTCCTGAGAGCACTACTCGATGAACGATCTTGTTGGTGTTTGAAATTTCCATCTTTATTATCTGTTTAATTTCGAGGGATTTTTTTTTCAATTTTTTAATTGGTATTTAGTGTGAGTATTAAGTCGAAACAACAAACAGAAACGAAAATATATTAATAATGAATAAAATTTGAAAGAGAGAGAGAGAGATGAATATTTCATAGAGATAAATCTGTTTCCATAAATCTGTTTCTTTTATTTAAAAAAATATTAATAATAAAACACATTCAATAATGGAATGTAAAGCGCTGAAACAAACTCCAGAGAGATGGACAACATATTATTGACAAGTCAGTGACATAAAATTCTAAGTTATACTACCTTCACTTTGATAAGGATTAAATAAAGGTTTCTAGAGATGGGTTTCTTTTCATTTTATTAAAGCAGTCTCAATCTCTGCCCTTCTACAGGAGAACATAAATAAACGCCGCCTGATGCCAGGAGATTGGAATCAATTAATATATAAAGAGAAAATTAATAATAAGCATTTCAATAATAGCGCTATCCAGGGAAAGAGAGAGAGATTTTAAAATACTTTATAACATCATTAAAGTCAATGGTATCAGAGATCAAAAACCAAAAATATATATTTATGAAAAGAAAAATAATAAAAATTAAAAAGAATAGAAGAAATAAAAGAGGATACAGTTAGGTAAAGTCAACGACAAAGAGTCCTCCTCCAGACATCACAAGACGACGTCATCCAGCCCAGGTCGGGTGTATGATATTGAGAGATAGAAGAGCGATTTCCCTGTATTCAGATAAGTGCATCAGCTCTTTGGTTAAGATCAAAGTACTACAACTAAAGTGATTTATAACTATGCATTTATGGACAGAGAACTTATGGAAGTGGAAAGTCTTTGATACCGCTAGTCGTCTAATTTTTAAAAGTTTTGTCTATGAGTGTAGTATAGATACAGTAGAGTCTCTCATGAGTAGGGCTTCCAATCCCGGTACATATTTTCAATCCCGGGATTCGGGATTTCTACGCCAAGAGATATATCGTTTCGTTAGTTATATTTTTCATTTTTTCTTTTATATAATGCCAATGACGTGGCACTTACTTCGATGAAAACAACCTGAAAGCCATATATTTTGCGCCTGTTTATGAACTAAATCATTGCTTTTGGGTTAAAGTTTGATATTATCTGTCAATTACCGTACACACATCTGGAAAAAAATTACTGTTCTTGATACTCTTAGACCACATCTCTTAATGAGGTGTTGGGCAGTAATCCATTCAAAGTAATTACGATTACTTTTCAATGCATTACTTTGCAAAAAAAAAATAATTGCATAAGAATGTAAACATAATTACTCGTAATTCTATATATAATGATAGCACACAATTGTGATTAAAATTACTTGTAATTGTAATTATAGCAAATGTAATCATGATTATTTGCAATTGTGATTATAGAAAATGTAATCATTATTGCATTTTGCCCAACTATGTATTAATGTTTAGAAAGAAGACAGCACCGTTTTAAAAACCATGAATTACTTTATTTTAAGGATAAAAATTCAATTTCGAGAAAGATTTGAGCGTAGGAAAGATAATTTGTCAAGAGTGTCATCATGCAAACTAGAACGTATCTTATTGCATAGGTATCCAGAGGAGGAGAAGACTCTTTCCGATTTCACAGACGTTGGAGGAATTGTCAGCAAGTATTGATACACACTCTCTAAATGGAGTCCTCGTTTGCCTGACTGAGCAGCAATATTAAGTTCGTGGTTAATCATAGTTGAGTAGGATGCGGAGTCTGGTGTAGGTATTGCAATTGAAGTTGAAGAGGCAGCCTCAATAGCTTCTTGCAATCGGCGTTCAATTGTAAGATGGTCATTCGATTGTGATGGCTCATGGGGTTCTTGTAAACTCCGAGGAAGTTGCGAATTATCAGCCTGAATTTTCTTACTTCGGCCATTTGTTCCTGTAACGGTTTAAGACGCAAAAGCAATTTCACGCTAAAGTCTTTGACCATCTTTTTTTTTCTAACTGTGCTTGCGGATTGTGCAGATATTGGAGAATAAAGATGTTTTATTGCATCGCTCTCCTAAAATTCTCTTTTGAAAATATTTTTGCAGATCTTTGCTTAGAGAATGATATTGTGCTTGCAGCTCCTCTAGAAGAAACTTTACTGTTGCTTCTGCAGTCAAAAGCGTAGCGTCGCGTCTACAGATAGCCGCCACAGCTGCCCGAAATGGTTTCAGTGCGGAAATTACTTGCGTCATGATATCAAAATCTTCATCAGTTAGACGGACATTTGCATTCACATCTATTAGCGCCTTCTGAATCGCTGACTTCACACTGAGAAGTCTCTCCAACATGTTCAATAAACTATCCCAGCGCGTTCTGCAGTCGAGATTGAGACACATACTGGTGGTATTGCGATTATCTTGCCGCATGTAGTTCAAAAAGATCTCGTTCTTCAGCGGCGATCGTTTGAACAATTTCACAACCACACGAGCTTATTTCGTCACTTCATTTATATTTTTCTTTGAAAATACTGGAGATTGTGGATAAATTGCTTCAAGGAATGAGGGATGTGCTACCTCTAAGCTAACGTTAAATAGAGAAGTGTCCTCATTGTCATCCTCGGAAAGGTCAGATTCTGCTTCATTTACTGTTGCGGAAACTAATTCAGGAACAACCCTCTCTTTTTTCTTAGCATAAAGTACATCCATCACAGCCAGATGGAGACCATGCGCGTAGCAGAGCTGTTGCAGTGGACCAATAATGTGACCCAATTTTACCATCATTGCGCACCCATCAGTTGTAACACACACAATATCAGTTTCGAAGTCGATTACAAACTCCAAGAGCTTATCACCAATGACATATTTGCATTGTTCAGAGGAAAATACTCCAGATATTCGAGTCAAACCAAGATTCCACACCTTGGTACGGCTATGAATATTAATGTTCAGGTAACGCTTGCTTCTGATTGACGTCCATTCATCCAGCGTAAGGCTGAAAAGTTGCCCCTTTTCTTTCTCCATCTGAAGCTCTCCAACGACCTTCTCACGAAATGTGTCCGCATAACGACACACTTTAATCTTAATGGTCTCTGCGGAGAGAGGAATTTCATGTCCAACAGCATTGAGGCACTTGCGTAGATCCTTAGATGTGACAAAAACGGAGAATGGCAATCCGTCGAGAGCTATCATTCTAGCTAGCACAGCATCAGTCGATCGATCGATGGAAACAGACGAAAAATGATCGAGAATTGATATTTTGGGGGTCTTTTTTGCAGGGGTCTGTGTATCAACTTCGTCTTTAACTTTTCTCTTCGAAGTTTCGATTCCATTGACCACCTTCTGGTGTACATGCAGCCCTTTTGTAGACCCACCGACGCATTTCAAAATCCTTTTGCACGTTATACACTGTGAATTTTGGCCAGTTCCGTCTCGTAGGTAATAGCACCAGATTCCTTCTGATTTAAAAGAAATAAACTTCGCCATCACAATCGAGAAGTGATAAGCTTACCAAAAATGTCCGACGCGTTTTCTATTGAGGAATAACAAGGTCCGATAATATTGTTTTAGAGACTTTGTTTTATGTTCGTATAAGTTGAAAACTACTTTAGGCTGATGCTTGATAGTGACGAAGCATTTAACGAAATGACATTAAATAAATTTAATTTAAATTAAATGACAAAAAAGCTAGCGTGGGTTTCACAAAATGAACAGCAGAGCAGTGCGTTCATGATGACCCATGCATACAGAGTACAGGATGGAGAGTATAAACATATATTAACAAAAATATATAAAACAATTTGGAGCCCAGATAAGAGGTTAGTAAATTCACGTTGTACAAAACCTGTATTCTACCCATCATCACGTACGCAATACCAGTCTGGGACAAATATATCACACCTACGGATAAAAAAAGAATAGATGCCTTCATGAGGATTTGCTTACGAACCACTATAGGAGCCCCATTCAATCTTTCAAACAAAATTCTCAAAGATCTCAACCAGCCTAATATAGAAGAGATTTATCAAGACTCTGCGACAAGACTATTCTCGCAATTTCAAAAATCCTCAAATCCAACTATACAAGAAATTGTTCAAAACCAAGGTGACCTCAGCCACCGAATCCGACGACCTTGACCCAATGGCTAGCTGACAGCCAAACACCCAACAACTGCCCTCCTGTAAGGTTCGGGGGGTCACTCCAGCATCACAACTCGCCATGTGTAAATAATCTGGACAAGGTGACTCGCGAGCTGTGCTCGAATGTAACACCTGCAAATTGAGATGAAATAAATAAAATAAGAGGTTAGTGGCGGGTCCATGTTACACGCAGGTCCGCCACAAAAAAAAAAAAAGGGATGCCGCTACTATCTAAGAAGCCACTATTTGCATGTCAACAAAAACTGGGGCCCCCTCCATGTATACTGCTGCATACTCTCATTCTAGAGGCTGCCATTTTGGAAAGATCTTGCAGAATAACCCTTCGTTATTAGTGCATGAAAATAATTTCAAATCTCTCAGAAAAAAAAAAAAAGACCCGAAATGCAGCTGTATAAACAAAACGTCAAAAGTGTGCTATCTCATCATGTTTGATTACCAAAATGCTAGATAAGAAAAATATATTTTTGCGCTGGTTAGTTGGCTCCGGGATCCCGGGAAACGGGATTGAAGGCCCTACTCATGAGAGACTCATCCCATGATCGACTACCTTCCATGAGCGACCACCTTTCTAAATCACGAATCAATTTCCCTTGAACAACTGGTGGAGAGCTGGATCGATATCCCTTCCAAAAAAAAAAAACGGAAAATCGATTCTGTTGAGCAAGAAGAAGCGACCATGAACATCAAGAAAGAAGCAAAAACTCAGGTTGGTTCAGTTTCTGCACAACATCTACCTAGAAACCCCTCAATGTTCTCTGGTGAGGTTGTTGAAGGTCGCCGTAACTGGTTGAAAGAGTACGAATGTGTGACAAAGCACAACCAATGGGATGAAACCCTTTGTCTCGCCAATGTTTACTCAAATGGCCTCAAATGGTTTGAAAACAATGAGGAGAGCCTCCAGACATGGATGAAGTTCATGTCACAATTAGAAAATGTATTTGGAGAAAAAGTAAGCTCGAGCTGAGAAACTTCAGCTCATCAGTTGTCAGAAACTATAATTCACACGACGAAGAGATGTATTTTTTTTAATTATGTAGTGTTTTTTATATACCAAAGAAATTTGATGAGATTGAAAAAAAAAACAAGTCGTCTTTTAGAAGGGTTTGAAAACGTAGTAGTTATGAAAAAGGGCATGCTGGACTTGGGTTTTTTTTTTTTGCTTATCCCTAGTACGCGTGGTACAGGCCACGATAATCATAGTGGTAAAAGGCGACTGATTTTACTGTAAGTGCACCACATGTCTATACATATGAAAAGCAGTTCGACTTGGAACTCTGCGAGCGAGAGATTGAAACATATTTATTACACACACACACACACATATAAAATTATATAAGATTAATATATTTTAAAAAATTAAACTTAAATATTATTATCATCAGACGAATCCCACTGAAGGTCGTCTGGTATGATGTCACATTCCGTCTTGAAGTCAGACAGCGTTCCGTGTAGATTGGACTTCTTCCCGAATATTGCCATGTCGAGGAATAGCTTCAGAACAGACCTCTGCTCAGGTGACAGGTACTCGAGGACATCCTCCCTGTTAGAAGGGGATACAACAGCGTCTTCTATCTCCTTCTTATAAAAGTTTCTATAGAGAGGTTCTAGGATGGTTGACATTCAAGCTTTCGAACATCTCCTCTACCTGTTGTAAGAGAGAGAGAGAGAGAGGTGAAGAAGATAAAAATTCACAGGGAGTTCACAGTTTGTAAAAATTACATAGACCCTCAGCAAGCAGACTACTAAACTACCAGATTTTCTTGTTCGCTTGTCTTTTGACCCAAAGATACAATGATATGTATAACTTTGATATTAAACTACTCTTTAAACAAATAATGATACTTAAGAAAAAGCATTTCCTGATCGTTCACCTGAAAGTTACGGAAAAGAATAAATTTAGCCTTATTGTAGGTATCGAAATGAAAGTAAACATTTAGTTAATATTTATTCCTATAGATGGCGCAAGCCATTAGTAACTTCCAACGTCGTTCCGATGCTTTTTTATGAATTGAAAACACCTGATCAATTACATATGCAATGTTTCACTAATTTTTCATAAAAATGTATTAGTCCGAAGTGCAACCCTGGGTAGATGAAACATCTGTACGCACCTAAAACCTCTAGATTATTGACACACACAAATAAACAACCCCATACAATATAATTTACATGAAATACATTTATTTGAATATTTAAAAGCAAAATTTACAAAGAACATTGAAAAAAAAAATAGAGCTTCACTTAATCGACATATAGGATGAGGTTTGAATCATTTTTCGATCTTTCAATAAAATATCTATCAAGGAGATCGTTGATGACGGGGTCGATGAGACTTTCCTGGGCGTAAAATCTGGACTTTACAGCTTCCTGTACTTCCTTTATAAGATCCTGGCACTGGATCTCTTTCCTCTTCTTCACGATCCTCACCACAGCTGCCTCCAGCAAGGACTTGCGTTCTATAGCCACTTCATGCTCCGACAGCGTTAGATCTTTCTTTTTTTGTAGCTTCTCAATCGGGACATTGAGGTTGATTCTGTTAGTTTTGCTCTTGTATTTTAGATTGAGGGTTAACTTGGAGCAAGGCGTCAAAACCTCTTCTTCTGAAATCATCATATTTACTTTCGTAAATATCTGTAAGACCTTTAGTAAGGTATCCAAGTTAATTTGCGTATTTTCTTGAAGCTGCTGTACAGAGAGGGTGTCAGTGTTATTAAACTGGAGTAGAACGGCTATCTGATAGGTGGAAGCTTTCAGAATATATTGGTTGGAGAAGCAATTAGTCGTTATTTCTCCGCTTGATCGATTGGGTACCCATTCCAGCTTTCGGTTGTCGTTTACTATATGGTAGAACTTTTCGAACGAACTCACGCAGTTTTTCATTTCTGAAGGTAAGATACAGTGTTCTGGCTTCAATGTTGTCCATACCCCTGACCTTACAACCTTGACTTCAAAGTTTAAACTCAAAGTTTCTTGCATTCCCAGCAAATAATTATTAAAAATTTTTCCCAGTTCCTTACTTGCATCAATATCACTTAACACCGTCTCTAAACTCCAATTATTAGCGAATCCAATAGTGTCTTTCAACTTCAAAACCATGGATGTCTCCACTTCTTTGCTTACTGATTGTTCCAGTAACAACCTTTTTGACAGCAGATTCTTATAGGTCGTTGCAAAATTATCTTTGCTTTCAAGATAACCAACGATTATCACCACCTTTTCGAATTCCTCTTCAATATTCAATTCTACTTTGTTTTTGGAACATTTCAGAAAATTGTCACAATGCAACGCTAATAATTCAGCAGATTTATCAGGACATTCATATTCTGTAATATGATTGTGGTTTATAATATCCTTAATAACTCTGTCGAGAACTTCTTTGAATTTATCTTTGCCTTCCGTGATGAAATCAATGACATTCAAATATTTTTTATAGACGTCTATAATAGTATTGACGAAGATTTTGGAGTCAATTGTATCTGCTTCTCCACATTTTTTCAGACATTCAAAACCTTCTTTTCTCATATGATCTTCAAACATATTATAAATTTCAATGCTCATTCCTTCAGTTATTCTTGTCAATTGTTTCCAATCTTCTTCATTATTCTCTGCAGAGAGCGTTAAGAATATTTTATCCATCAAATCCACCTTATTCACTTTCACAGTTCGAATTAGTAACTGTTGCAAACGCTCTCTAAGAGATATAGTCGTTGATGGATGAAAATATTCCATCACAAGAGAATTTTCGTATGTCATCAGATTATCCACATATGCGATATATTCTTTTATCGTATGATTGAGAAGATATTCCAAACTAGCTTCCTTGTAGAAATCTTCAACAGCTTTCAAATAAATCGGCTCAAATTCTTCTTTATATATTTGGAAGAAGAATCCGAAACAAGGATCTTTGTTATCCACAAATAGATAGAATTTCACGATATTTCGAATCATTTCACTCGTGATGTTTTCACCTTTACGTCTTTTAGAAACTAACAGCAAAACTTCTTGGTTGATTTGATGGCAAAGAGGTTTCAGTAAATATTGACACCAATTCCTACCGAATTCTTCGTTGGTGGTGAAGAATTTAGTTGACAAGTGGTAACGCTTTCTTTGTACCCAAATTTGGTTTAAGAATACACAAGAGTAACTTAAAATTTTGGTTGATCTCCTATAAGTATTCCAGACTTCGTGATAGTATGCAAGTAGCTCATCAATTTTCAAATTTGTACATTGATTTAACAGGGACATAATGAAATTTTTCATAAATTCTGAAATTTTCGTATGCAATATGTAACATCCATTATATTCAATATTGTTTCTAAATGGTTCGCTCTCCTCATTTATATTTTCATATCTGCATAACTGATCTATGGCTTTAGGTAGTGTTCCGATTTCTTTTAAATTTAATTTCCCTGGGGAATAAATCTTCTTAAGACCTCCGTCAATTTCTTCGAGATGTTTTTCAATTTCATTACTTAAATTTTCCATTTTAAAAATTTAAATCTATTTGATAAGAGAGAGAAAAACAGATAACCGAGATTCCTGGAAGAATGTGTGATAGAAAGATGACATGAAGTTTACAAACATATGTAATATCCAATGTTTTAAAATAAAAATTATGATTATTTTATATTAAATCTGTTTCAATTTTTTTTCTGTGAATAATTTTTTTCCAAATAAATTTTGAGTGTTTTTAAGGAAGCTGTGTTTTATCTGTCCATATAAAAATAAATTATGCATATTTTGACCACTAAAATGAGCGTTTTTATATAGCAGACCGTCATTCTTATTTTTATTGTTTTTTTTTTCACCTCTCTGCATATGCATATAACAGTGAAATCTCGTATTTCTCTACAAATATATTTTTAAAAATTCAGCAATCAAATTTATATGATAATTAAAAAAATAATAATACATTAAAAAAAAAAACTTATTTTAAACTAGCGGACGTACCCGGCTTCGCACGGGTTTTACCCGAGTAAAGGTTTGTCTAACGAATCTCTCGATAAAGTGAACATTTTTTCCCGGTCCCTTGAAAAATACTCGATAAGTTGAATAAAATCAATATTAATTGGTTCCCTCGGTAATTGGAAGTTAAAGGAATAGTATCTTGCCTTGGAATTGTATCATTATTCTTGTCTCAAATAAATTGCCGTGTCATCCTGAATTTTGTCTTTCCTAATTTTCTACATTACAAAATCATCGTATCATCATGATAATATTTAGAGCAGATTGTTGAATTATAACAGATAAATTAGAATATTTATCTTGATTATTTTAAAGCGAAAAGTTATTTCAAAAATTGTATTTGCTAGAAACCTTCCCAGTACTATACTAAATAACTTCCCAAAGTTTCATGGCGTTCCAATGAGTGGTTTGGTCAGGCATAAAGGACAAACAGACACACATACATTCATTTTTATATATATAGATGCACTAAAAAGGAAAAAAAAATTGTTATCCTCTGCCATTTTGAAAGTCACCCACACAAATAGATGTATCTGATTGAAAATATAAGCGGCGGGGGACGATCATCATGAATTTCAAACCTAATGTGATTTAATATGTAGCAACTGATTATCAATTTTTACCTCTTTTCCCTAAATATGATCGTCCCAACTCCGCTTTTGCCGGTCCCAAGCCCGGATGAAAAACGAGGAGGGAGAGCAGTAACAAGCTTGCTAAAAAAACCTGGCTCAGCTGGCCCGGCTGAAAGTACCTTGTATGGGCTCCTAATCCAAGGATACAGGATGAGCAGCGTTTGTACTCCATGTTAGGAGCGGCTGCACATGCGTCTGTTCCTCATGTCAGAGGCGTCTATTTATTTTGGAGCTAAGTCGGCCTGCTACTGAGTAATGCTCCAAGTCTTAATGACAAAGGCAGACGCATTCTACTTCACCCAATCATGATGGTTGGCAGGGGGGTCGGTGGAAGGCTGGTTAAACCGTTTGGTTTACGACCACTACGACCCTGGTTCGATCCCCGCATTGGACACTTTTTTCTGTTTAAAAAAAAATAAATGCTCCAATGGCCTCCCGATTCTTGCAAAAGTCCAACCCCACCAGCGAGTGCAAGTAACCAAACGGGGCTCTGGCACATTTGTAAGTGCAAAGTCGAACTGCTTTTACATGTGTAGACATGTGGTGCGCTTACAGTAAAAAGCAGTCGCTAACTACCCACCATGATTATCATGGCCTGTACCACGTGTACTAGGGATGCGCAAAAAAAAATGATGGTTGGCAAACTCATCCATTGATGAGCTTTACTCTTCCCCGGCAGACACCATCAAAATTATCAAGCTTTACAAGCTTGATACCTTCAATAAGATTGAGTGGAGATAAGAAAGAGAAAGATGATGATGATCGCCCCCCCCCCTCCCCCCCCACCTCGGCACTTTTATTTTCACTCATATACATCTAATTGCTCAATGGCAAAAGATAGAAAATGTTTTGACCTTTTTAGTGGTTTTAAATAAAAAAAAACTTGAAAAAAAAATGTATTTGCCTAGTTATTACTTATTTTTAGTTAGTTTATAGTTATTAATTTACAAAATTTAGAATCAAAAGTTAAAATGTAAACAAAATCTCACCGAATATTTAAATATGCACATCAATATTAAACCCAGTATTAAAATCTATATATATGTAATATACCTTGTAATATAAGAGAAGAAAGGAAAGAAAGCTATAAACTGTTTGCCCGCCGCGCGCGCCTTTGGCGCTTAAGTGACTTCACTTAGATGCGCGCGCATCGAACGGCTGTTGTTACCTTTTGTTCGTCGAATAATAAAGTTGAATCATCTTTTGTTTCTTATTTTATTCAATTTAATTAAAATAAATAGGAATATAAAAATATAAACCCATTCACACATTATATTAGAAAAAAATAGTATATTTTAAACTGTAATATAATAACACTGTGTTTTAGTATAATTCACATATCTCCAAATTAGCTAGAGCCAATAATTTATAATATCATACCCTCCTATTTAAATGTACACTGCTCCTATTTGCTACCACCCCCATATTTTGCATATTCATTTTGTATAGAAATTCAAAATGATGGCGTCAAAATAAAAACAGCAAATAGTGGACAGCTACCTGGCAAAGCCAAAGAACATGACACGCCCCTGAAGGGCCCCCTTTCGGGGCTTTTTATAGGCGACCGCGCCCCGGGGTTAATAGAACAGTTTTTAACTCAGTGAGTGCTACAATGTGTCCATCTTCGCAGGCCGCTTCTAGCTCTCTCTCCTTGTCTCGGCGTTAGGCATCCAGGTTTGTGTCATGGCCTCCACCTCTGTCCCGTGGACTGCCTTTGATCTGCTCGGTTCTAACATCGAGCCCTGCCTCTGCTTCTTGTTGTCCGCGTGTGGGAAGGACATCAACACTTCGCCTCACGTCTACGACTGCCAGTTTATTCACACGTCGGGTTACTCGGGGTTACAACAGTAGACCCGTATGAGTCGACAGAATCATTTTTTAAACAATATGACATATATATATAAATATGTGTTTGAAAATAGAGCAATCCATATATTATGTTATTCTCAAAACTGGGCAACTCTGTGCTTCACTTCCATTAATAATTGACAATATGACCCAGAATAAGTATATTGCTACGGCGTTTTATGGTTTCCACAAGTCCATATCTGAGAAGAAGGCCAAGTGACACTCACTCCTCACTTTCTTACTGCTACTTTTTTTGTGTTGTTTTTCTTGCTTCCCTCTTTCTCTTTCTTGTTTTTTTTTTCTTTTTTTTTTAATTTTTCTTCTGTATATATCGTTATTTCTTTTGTCTCACTGCTTTGTTCTTATGCATACCTCTGGTGAATCCTGTATAGGGTCAGTGACCCTGAATAAAGGCTTTTTGTTGTTGTTGTTGTATATAATATGTTATTTAAAAATGCCTATTTTGGATCATAAAGTTTTATTTCCGATATTTCGTGTGGCAACTCACCAAACCTCTTCGGAAAAAAGATTGTTTTGAGAATGTTCCCCGAAGAAGTTTGGCGAGTTGCCACACGAAATATCGGAAATAAAATTTTATGATCAAAATAGGCATTTTTAAATAATATAAATATGTAAATAATCCAGGTTCCTTAGCCCTTCAAAAGATATCTCTAAGCACTAATTTTGGTAGTTAGAATAGGTATTTTTGGATTTATTCACAATGGCTGTGGAAGTACTAGATATTAGGTAGCATCAAGCAGATTTATTCTAGGGAGATATTTCATAGGTGCCAGGTTTAGATTTATAATTCATAGGAGAGTGGCCGACTGATTTCTCCATTATCGGAAAGCTGAGCAGATGAAGAATAGATGATACACTGTTTGATCTTTATTCTAGCAGTTGAGGTAACTCGATCCTCTTTCAAAATATCGCGTAGTATACTTCTGCAAGACCATGGTAAGCTTTGATTGCTTAGGTGTAATCTATAATGTATAGGTTGATCCATAGATTCTTTATGAGCTGAGTTTTTTTTTTTTTCATTGTGGGAAAAGCTCTATGGAAAGATTTTGAAAGACAGTGTATAATTTAAGCGTACACACCTGAAAAACCACGGACAATAAAAATAAAATAAAAACCTAGACCATGATATCTAGAATAAAAAGGAGATCTTGTCTCCACTCAATCTACAGAAATAAAACCCATTAAATAATCCACATCATTCAAATGCAAACCCCTACAACCCCCCCCCCCCCCCCCCCCCCAACAGTTACAGAAAACCTCTAACAATAAACCTTAATATTGGAAACAAAACATTAAAAACGAAGAAAAATCCACTTTATTAAAACACGTTGGGGAGATGTTGATAAGTGATCCTGACCCCAATATCATAAAAGTGTATACTGATGGATCTCTCCTGGAAAATGGTGCATCTGGAAGTGGAGTCTACATAGGCCTTGGCGAAAATTCCACTAAATACAGTAAATCAAATCATCCTTGGTGTCCTCCTTGGCTTTCTGAGTGACATGCAATTAACCTTGCTCTTGTGCATTTGGATAAAGCAGCTCCTCACCACTTTGCCTCTCTATCAGATTCACTATCAGCCCTAAAGTCCATAGAAAACTGCTATACAAGTAACTTTCAAATTTTGAGAGAAATTACCAAAAATTTTAACTCACTTCACTATGACAGCAGATCGACATTTCAGTGGATCCCATCGCATGTAGGCATTAGGGGGAATGAAATTGTCGATGGCTTAGCGAAGTCAGCAGCTATCCTGCCTTCTGTAAACATAGATAATATAGATGAATACAAAAGAAAACAGAATAGAGATATATTCAAAGAATGAATCAATAGTATGGCCCACCACTGGTATGAAGGAACAAGACCTGGAGACTCAATATCATCACAGATTTATAGAAACAAAGCCACAAAAATTACAAGAAGAAAGACCGGACATACTAGACCCATTATGTTCATTGATGGAGAAAAAAATTTTCCTGTCTGCTCAAAATGCTTCAACTCCACTGCAACTCCAGCACATATCCTGAACTGTATTGGAGCTAAGAAGGAATACATATGCAAGAACCCCAAAGCTATAGTAGAAAAAATATTGCTTTCAACCTTTATGACCAGTTGTAGTCTCACGCATGGAATAATAAAAAAAATGTTTATAATTTAGAAGGTGTAGCAGCTTTAGCTCTTTAGTCTGCTAGTTTATATATATTTCACGGAATACTGCTTTAACATAGCAGAGTTGTACGTCATCAAACTTTTAGCTGACTGTGGTGGCCAGATATAATACAAAAAATATAATTTTTCTCTAAAATGAAGAAAATAGTTGCAGCAGTTTCTGTACCGCCATGATATTACGAATATTCAACCTTCCAAGAAGAAACTCTGGTTTTCTAGGCGAATAAAGCTAGCTAGTTTTTCCCGCAAGTAAACTTCGAATTCCCTCAGGCTGCCAATTGACTTTTTCTGTCATACACAGTTCACTCCATTATACACTCAATCTTCAACTCTGCTGTCAAAGGTCACAGCAGTATTCTGGAAACTAACGTGTAGATCAAAGAGCTAAACCCACTGCACCATATAACTTATGCATTGTCTTTCAGAATATTTCTATAAAGCGTTTCCCACAATAAAAGTACTCAGATCACACAGAATCTATTGATAGATCACAGTCAAATAAAACCAACAAGACTCAAGTCTCTGACTGACAACACGAGTGGTTAGAGAGTTCTTTGATGGCTTAATGAGCCTGTATTAATTACATCATGGATTATACAACCAGCAATCTCAAAATATTTTCGCCAAGAATTCTGATCTCCATGATTCCAAGAATTTAGCACGAGTACACTTCAACAACCATCCTAACTGGCCATGGCCAAGCATAAGTATACTCTGCGAAATTCTGAAAGAGGATCGATTTACCCCAGCTGCTAGAATGAAGACCAAATAGTGGGTCATCTTATCTTCATTTGCTCAGCTTTCTGATAACAAAGAAAGTAAACAGCCATTCTCCTATGAATTATAAATATCATCCTGGAATAGATAAAAAAAATATCCCTAGAAATAAATTTGCTGACACTATTAATATCTTGGACTTCCACATTCATTGTAAATAAAACCAACAAGACTCAAGTCTCTGACTGACAACACGAGTGGTTAGAGAGTTCTTTGATGGCTTAATGAGCCTGTATTGATTACATATATATTCTAATATCATAGTGTGTGAATGGTTTTATAAGTAGATAGTAATACTGAGTGTGTTTAATATTGATGTGCATAATTAAATATTTTGCTGAGATTACGAATATATTTAAACTTTTGATTCTAAGTTTTATATATATATAAATAAATTATAATTAAAAACGGACTAAATAATTATTTAAATGCAATAAAAAGGGAAACAAATATTTTATCTATACTGTCCAGTTCCAGTTCCAAATAACTTTATTAGGTGCCGCTCAAAAAGAGCAACCTAGATCATCATATTTACAAAATACCGAGGGGGGTGGTTATGTACAGGGGTTCATTTACAATTATAATTTATAATGATGTCGTTGGGTCCGGATTCTCAGGTCCTTGGGGATATTTTTCTTGAGAAGGTTTTTTCTGGCTTGTTTGATATTCAAGGTGGGTTTGTTTTTCCTTTTTTTTTCCACTTTTCGTCATTCTGGCTTAATTGATGGAGAATTGGTCTAGGTTTTGAATTTCTTATTTTCCTTTTTCCGCATTTGTAGTTTGTGGCTTCCTTGAAGGAGGGGTTTTCTAATTTTTCGTAGAATTTAAATGATTGTCTAATAATGTAGTTATTGATGTTTTCAATATTTAGATCGCTCCTGAGGATTGTGTTCCGAACGAACCAGGGTGGAGACATGATTTTTCTGATCATTTTATTTTCGAAGACTTCTAGCTTTTTAAGGATGATCTTATGTGCTGTTATAAAAATGGGGTGGCCATATATGAGTATTGGTCTTATTATTGATGTGTTAATGGTTCTTTTGCAATGAAGGGATAATTTGCTTTTCGGTCCTAGAAGTAGGGATAATCGGTGTTGGGCAGCTTTCGCCAAATTAATTCTGTTTTCGATGTGTTTTTTGAAGGTTAGGTGCTCGTCTAGGGTCATCCCTAGGTATCGGATGTGTCTATACTGTCATTTAACAATTATATATATATGGGTGAAAATAAAAGCGACGGGGGACGATTATATTGAGCGAAGAGATGAAAATTTAGTAAACACATACAAAAATCACTAATCAGTTGCTACATATTAAATCACATTAGGTTCGAAATTCATGATAAACGTCTCCCGCCGCTTTTATTTTCACTCAGATATATCGAAATGCTCAATGACAGTAGAGATAAATTTTATTGCGCACGATACAAGTATTCCAGTGTATTTATCGGAACTTGTTTTTATGAAAGTTTGTGAAGTTCATTGGCCCCCGATTAAAGCAAGAAGACTTTTACTATGTTATTAATTATGATGGGATCTTTTAAAAGAATGTATTTGAACATTTCATGGGATCAATGGCTTGGGTCACTTTGCGGTTTTGACTGATAAAGTACAGTAAAACCTCCCTTTAGTGAACACCCCGCAGGCGGACACCTTTCCACAAAGGAAGTTTTCATTTGCAAAATTACCATTTTTACAATTTAGCAACTCTCCGGTAAGAGGACACCTCTCCTTAAAGGATACTTTGTCTCTTCAATTAGGTGTCCTTGATATCTGGAAAAATAGATGGAAGAATCTGGAAAATAGATTTGAGAAATTTTAAATAAAACTTTATTATATTATTGTATTTCTTTAAATATTTAAAATTCTTGTAAATATATATTATTGATCTCACTATGTATATTCTCATTCTCTCAATCTAAAACTAGTGTCTGTGGAAGGATTATAAAGATCTTGAAGCTTGCACTTTTAACGGATAAAGAAACGCATATTGCTATATTTTAGAGCAATTTTCTCTTTTAATATTTAAGTATATAACCCGCACACACTTTAGAGGGATTCTTTGTTAAGGAGGTTATCCAATAAATATATGAATAAGATTTGAGGGGATATTAGAAATATTTACAAATGAACACAATTACCATCATCAAACCTCGTTCTTACTTAAACAATTAGTTAGTAAGTCAATAGAAAGGTCATAGAAAACTTATTTGTGTAAAACTTGGAACAATAGTCAATTATTGTAATGGGGAAATTTTGAATGGATTTTTTTTTCTAAAGAATATTTAATAATCATATAACAACACCAACTACCTAGGCATGAAGTCACATCTACTATGATTTGGCATACAGCTTTATTGTTATTCTCTTCTATAAAACAACAAAAAGCTTCATTAAGACATTTTAGTCTTAGTACAGATTCTCAGAGTAGAAATGTAGGGTGCAAGCAGGAAAAACAGTATTACAGTAGAGTCTTCCATGAGGGACCACCTAAAAACACGGCAAACCTGGGCTCTCTAAAAGACGGTATCTAATCGGAGATTTGGTCATGATAACTCATTGATGATAAGTTATGGTAGATTCTTTCAACACTAAAATTAATTTTTTACATTATTTTTTATTTTTCCTACATAGGTTTAATAAGTAAAATATCAATGGAAAAAAAAAAACAAATTTGTAGGTTGGCTCTATAATATAGTTAAAAATGATTTATTTTAACCTTTTTTATATTGTATTCCAAAGTTTGATTATCAATGCGCTGCATGCTCTAAATGTTTAAATATCAGATCATTCAAAACTTGGCATCAAATAAGCTTCATCAAAATATAATTTCTTAATATGGATTACAGCAGGTAGCTGAAATGTTGGAATAAAGTATTTGTTGAAGTAAACTTCCATCCCTCCAAAAAAAAAAACATTCTATATATTTTAAAATATTGGTTTTTTTTAAATAAAAATAATCAATATATTAGTTATACAGATTAAAATAAACTTCATTCATCTCTTTACAAGGCTTTCAAAAATTTTCACCAAATGAGAATCAGCTAAAGCAAGCATGTCAAACTCAAATCCTAACACGGGCCAAATAAAAAAGTAATAAGATTATGTGGGCCGCAAAAAAAGAAAACAAGTAATTAAATTTTTATATTAACATTTATGTAGGTTTATTTAAAAAAATACTAATTAGAAAAAAGAAAGTAAAGTTAATATTTTCTCCCTGATATTTGGCATCTCTTTTCTGCTACCATCTTTCCTACTTCGGGGGATATCTTGTTCGCAGTGATTAATTTTAAAACTGACCCAAATCTGATTGGAGACTTATTTCCTTTCATAAGTGAAAATAACTGCTCGCACCGATAAGTACTTCCAAACATGGACATAATTTCATATGCTAAATTTATAAATAAAAAAAAATATTAAAATATATTGTCTGGTGGGCCGCAAATTTATTCATTGTGAGCCGCATGAGGCCCGCGGGCCGCGAGTTTGACATGCTTGAGCTAAAGAGAATGTATAAATTATATTTTGCATCTATTTTAACTCTCTTAAAATTTTGAAGGATGCCTTGATCAAATAACTGGCACTTGTAATTTTGGTAAATATAGAAATTTGATATTTTGTAACTCCAGTCTTATGTGTCTTGATACATTCCCCAAAATAAAATAACTTTTCTATTTCGTAATTGTGTGTGGATAGACTCAGGTATTGTTTATAATATGGGAAGTTATTCAATTTTTTATTTGAAAACTTATTTAAAGAGAAAACTTCACCACATACTTTATAATACCCAAGACTTTCTAATAGACCAACAAGGAGTAATAGTTATTTGCCTACTAAAAGGTTGGTTAAAAATCAAAATGTTAATTTTTATGGTAAATTTTAGCACCAACTGAAGGTTTCATTTTTTCAATAACTTTTGAACACTACATTATACAATGGACACATTCATCCAAATTAAAATTTTCATGAGTGAATAATTCTAGCATTATTCGAATTTTGCATTGTTCAGTCATATTTTTCACATTGAATCGTCTTCAGTTATGTTTCCATTTAGTGTTGCATCGTTTTATAAACTTTTCAAATAAACAGAAGAGCTTTGAATTATTTTATCAAATAATTGAGCTTTTTTTTTAAAGTAGTGGTCCTAAATATTGGAAATATTTTGTATCGCATATTGGCCGGCGATTTTCGAGCGCTAATTCCATATGACGGCATTTTTAAAACATTCATTTTCCTTTAAGATTCATTTTTTTAGAAGCCATTATTTATTATAGATTTATTCAATTTAAAATAATATGAAAAATTAAAATTAAGCTTACTATTATTTTCAAAAACTTAAAAAAAAAATTCAAAAGAATAAAACACATTTCGTATAGTTATTTGTTCGAAAAGAGCTCAATAAATGTGTCACATAAAAATTCACAACGATTTTTCAATTAATAATTTCGAATTTATTATGTTTTTTTAATACAATAAATAGTAATTTTATTTTTTAATAGTCACTAACGAGAGACGAAGAAGAGATTTTAAGAAGTCGCTGGTCGTTCGAGGAGACGATCGCTCATGGGAGATTCGCTATAGTAGTAAAACTGGTGAAATTCATTTGTGCCTTACAAGGTGGTCTCTCATGAGAGACTCTACTGTAATATCAGTAATAAGCATTGTTATTATTATAATTTTTAAATCTTATCACATTTAATGGTAATATGGTAAAACTTAGTTAAGACAATCAAGCTAATAAATAGATTGGTCTGGGTAAATTGGAGGAAAATAAATTGCTTATACATAAGTCTCTGCAAATAAAAAAAGTGTAAAAGTTAATTACATTTAATATTTATATACAAGAAAACCTAATTAAGACAATTGAGCTCATAAACTGATAGGTCTGGGTAATTCTGAGAGAAAAATAAAATATAAAAAATTATAAATGAATAAAAACACTGGAATATTGACATAAAGGTAAGCCAGGTACCTGGAGCATATCCATAGATTGCCAACTACCCGGCCATATATATTGTACATAAGCCTTTACTGGCCTTAACATTTAGCTTCATTTCTAACACGTTTAAAGAGCAATATGCAAATATTATTGTTTAAATATTATTCTACCATTTTTTCGCATTGTCTTCCAGGCCAAAGTGCCACAATAGAAGCTTTAAAAATTACATTTTTTATATGCAATTAAATTTATGCTTCAGTTTTAGCGATAAAATGCTTAAGCGATTAAGTTAAAAAGAATTAAAGGCAAGGCAAGCATTTTATATTATAGATAAATTTTATTTGTCTAATAAATTACATTACAATGTGGTGGAGATTTTTAGTCCATGGTGACCTCAGTCCTGCCAGCGACGGCACGGATGAGACGGTCGATCTTGCCGGGGAAGTTGGTGGAGTTGTCGATGATGTCCAAACAGGGGTGACCCTTCCACACCTCCCTGGCTCTCTGCTCCATTAACCGGGCCAGTTCCAGCCCTTCCGTCCGGCACTTATTGTTCTCGAGGGAATAGAACTGCTCGGCACCTTCGGCCGCTGACACCAAATGGACTATCTGGTCATATCTCTTGTCCCGGATCTCCTCCAGAGTCAGATTATTCTGAAGAAGGATGTTCTGCCACTCGTCCTTCGAGAGATATGCTGAGCTACAGAGTGTCCCGCGGTCACAGATGACCAGACAGTTCTGGCCGCTGTCCTGGGCCAGTTGGAAGAAGGTGTCTTCAATGCACATCATGGTCTTGAGGAGGTTGTTTTGGAATCTCGCCGCTTCTTTAGGTCCCAAGTCGGCAAATTTCACTCCACCTCCTAAAAGGACTGTAGCAGTTTCAGGCACTCGGTACACCTTCCATCCAAGTTTCTCGTAGAAGTTACACAGGGCATTCTGGCCCTGAGTCTTGCCGGCGCAAGGTCCTCCTGAGAGCACTACTCGATGAACGATCTTGTTGATGTTTGAATTTTCCATCTTTATTATCTGTTTAATTTCGAGGGATTTTTTTATAATTTTTTAATTTGTATCGAAGTGTGTATATTAAATAGAAACAACAAACAGAAACAAAATATATTAATAATGAATAAAATTTTGAAAGAGATGAATATTTCATAGAGATAAATCTGTTTCTTCAAATCTGTTTCTCTTATATAAAAAAAACACATTCACACAATAATCGAGTGTAAAGCGCTGAAACAAACTCCAGAGAGATGGACAACATATTATTGACAAGTCAGTGACATAGAATTCTAAGTTATACTACCTTCACTTTGATAAGGATTAAATAAAGGTTTCTGGAGATGGGTTTCTTTTCATTTTATTGAAGCAGGCTCAATCTCTGTCTTTCTACAGGAGAACTTAAATAAACGAATAAAACGTCGCCTGATGCCAGGAGATTTAAATAAATTAATATATAAAGAGTTGAAAAAAAAGGTCAATGGTAGCAAAGAAAAAAAGTCAAAATAAATATAAATGAAGAGAAAATTCATAATATTTATAAAAGAGGATTCTATATACAATTAGGTTGAGTCAACGACAAAGAGTCCTCCTGAAATACAAAACAACACACACAACATTTTTACAGCTAAAAAAATGAATACACAAACAAAATATAAACATGGTCGTAATTAATAAATTGTAGAAATCCGTTTTATTGAAAAAATATATTTGGAGTAAGAACATAGAGTAAGACCTCCATTTTTCTCCTGTCTACACAGAACGCCATCAAGTGTGATTTCAAAGAGCATCGCCAACTTATCCACCTCTATCGCTGGAAATTAGAAGTAATTTTAAACGCAACTTTTCTTTTATAAATTATTTAAAATAAATTTTTCTCATTGATCTTAAACTGCAATGAATACATATTTGAAGACTTCGAAGTCTATAGAAATGGCTTTTAATCAAAATATCTCAAAAATAAAAGTCGCATTAAAAATCATTTCTAAATTTCAAATAAAATTGTATAGAATATTTCCAATTATATATTGAAAGAGGGTCGGTGGAAGGATGGTCTAAACCGTTGGTTTTCGACCGCTAAAACCCGGGATCGAATCCCGCATTGGGCACTTTTTTCTGTTTAAAAATGCTCCAATGGCCCCCGATTCTTGTAAAAGTCCAACTCCACCAGCAAGTGCAAGTAAGAAAACGGGGCTCTGGCACATTTGTAAGTGCAAAGTCGAACTGTTTTCGCATGTGTAGACATGTGGTACACTTACAGTAAAAGCTGTCACCTAGTTCTACTCACCATGATTATAATGGCATGTACTACGTGTAATAGGGATAAGCATAAAAAATATATATATAAATATATATATTGAGAAAGAGAAAAAAAATTGCATCGGCCGGGAATCGAACCCAAGCCGCCCATGTGGCAGGCGAGCATTCTACCACTGAACCACCGATGCATGAAATTAAAGTTCAAATATAGGCAAAAAAGTAAAGATATGGTCACATAACCTAGATAAGGAGTGGGATGGAGATAGTGACCGCTGGTCAACTGAGGCAGGACATGGTTCCCCGATATCTGAATACTTGACTTAAGTCCAACACCTACGTCACTGTCATGTTAACTCGCCAGTAAACTGTACAGCCCGTGTGGCTGATAAAGTAAGATAGTTGGTATTATACAGTACAGGAACCTGGAATAATTTTATAATGGATTAAGCTGGTTGGGAAAAACTTACATACTTTTAATAAACTGGTAAAATAAAACCTCTTCGACAGAACCTAATCAACTTAAACCACTTTAATAAAATGTCAGTGTTTTTTCCACTTTCACAGTTTAAAGAAAAGTTTTAAATTAAACATAAGGAATTTTTGAGACGCATCTATCTATATATAAGAAACCATTTAGCGAAAATGTAGATTTTTCATATTAAACAAAAACCAATTCATATCTTACTCAAGTCAAAATAATAGGGAGAGCCTGGCTCATCAGTGTTGAACCATTTTCCAGCAGTTTCACCAGTTCAATATACCAGACCAGTTTACTGTATTAACGGGCTGTTTCGCTTATACAAACATATATAAGATAAAAATATAAAAAGTAGCAATGCGTTTCTTTATTCGTTAAAAGTGCAAGATTTCGGATCTTTATAATCCTTCCACTGGCATAGCTCCTGCCCAGAAGTCCAACCCCTCCTCTAAGCGGCGAGCGGAAGAAGCAGCACAAGTAAGGGACTACCCTGTAGTACGGAGTCGTGAGCCCCGAGCCGCTACAGTAACCGTGAACAGGGAACTCTGAAATGTGGCTGATTAACGGGGCAATGGCACCCCCCCCCCCCCCCCCCCATTCCATGGGACAAGATACCACTATCACTGGCATAGCTTTAGGTTGAGAAAATATATATTCTCATTCTCTCAATCTAAAGCTAGTGCCTTTGGAAGGATTATAATGATCCTGAAGCTTGCACTTTTAACAAATAAAGAAACGTATATTGCTACATTTTATACTTTATAGCAATTTTCTCTTTTAATATTTAAGTATATAACCCGCACACACTTTAGAGGAATTCTTTGTGAAGGAGGTTATCCAAGAAATATACTAGTATGAATAAGATTTGAGGGGATAGTAGAAATATTTACAAATGAACACAATTACCAGCATCAAACCTCGTTCTTACTTAAACAATTTGTTAGTAAGTCAATAGAAAGGTCATAGAAAACTAATTTCTGTAAAACTTGGAACAATATTCAAATATTGTAATGGGGAAATTTTGACTGGATTTTTTTTTCTAAAGAATATTTAATAATCATATAACAACACCAACTACCTAGGCATGAAGTCACATCTACTACGATTTGACATACAGCTTTATTGTTATTCTCTTCTATAAAACAACAAAAAGCTTCATTAAGACATTTTGGTCTTAATACAGATTCTCAGAGTAGAAATGTAGGGTGCAAGCAGGAAAAACAATATTACAGTAGAGTCTTCCATGAGGGACCACCTAAAAACACGGCAAACCTGGGCTCTCTAGGAGACGGTCTCTCATCGGAGATTCGGTCATGATAACTCAGTGATGATAAGTTATGGTAGATTCTTTCAACACTAAAATTATTTTTTTACATTCTAATTTATTTTTCCTACATAGGTTTAAAAAGTAAAATATCTATGAAAAAAAAAAGCAAACAATTTTGTACGTTGGGTCTATAATATAGTTAAAAATGATTTACTTTAACCTTTTTTATATTGTATTCCAAAGTTTGATTATCGATGCGCTGCATGCTCTAAAAATGTTTAAATATCAGATCATTCAAAACTTGGCATCAAATAAGCTTCATCAAAATATAATTTTCAATATGGATTACAGCAGGTAGCTGAAATGTTGGAATAAAGTATTTGTTGAAGTTAATTTCCATCCCTCCAAAAAACATTCTATATATTTTAAAATATTTTTTTTTTAAATAAAAATAATCAATCTATTAGTTATACAGATTAAAATAAACTTCATTCATCTCTTTACAGGGCTTTTAAAATTTCACTAAATGAGAATCAGCTAAAGAGAATGTATAAATTATATTTTGCATCTATTTTAACTCTCTTAAATTTTTGAAGGATGCCTTGATCAAATAACTGGCACTTGTAATTTTGGTTGGTAAATATAGAAATTTGATATTTTGTAACTCCAGTCTTATGTGTCTTGATACATTCCTCAAAATAAAATTACTTTTCTATTTCGTAATTGTGCGTGAATAGACTCAGGTATTGTTTATAATATGTGAAGTTATTCAATTTTTTATTTGAAAACTTATTGAAAGAGAAAACTTTACCACATACTTTATAATACCCAAGACTTTCTAATAGACCAACAAGGAGTAATAGTTATTTGCCTACTAAAAGGTTGGTTAAAAATCAAAATGTTAATTTTTTTGGTAAATTTTAGCACCAACTGAAGGTTTCATTTTTTTCAATAACTTTTGAACACTACATTATACAATGGACACATTCATCCAAATTAAAATTTTCAGGAGTGAATAATTCTAGCATTATTCGAATTTTACATTGTTCAGTCATATTTTTCACATTGAATCTTCTTCAGTTATGTTTCCATTTAGTGTTGCATCGTTTTATAAACTTTTCAAATAGACAGAAGAGCTTTGAATTATTATTATCAAATAATTGAGCTTTTTTTAAGTAGTGGTCCCAATATTGGAAATATTTTGTATCGCATATCGGCCGGTGATTTTCGAGCGCTAATTCCATATGATGGCATTTTTGAGACATTCAATTTCTCTTTAAGATTCAAATTACACTGATAGACAAAACTTAAGGAAGTTGTACCTTATAGCATATATATATCGGGATTCAGAAAATAACTCTGAGAGATATATATATGCTATAAGGTACAACTTCCTTAAGTTTTGTCTATCAGTGTTATTTTAGTAGCCATTATTTATAGTTAAGATATATTTAATTTAAAATAAAATGAAAAATCAAAATTGAACTTACTATTATTTTCAAAAACTAAAAAAAAAAATCTAAAATAATAAAACACATTCGTATAGTTATTTGTTCAAAAAGAGCTCAATAAATGAGTCATATAATATTTCACTACTATTTTTGAATTAATAATTTCGGATTTATTATGTTTTTAATACATGAAATAGTAATATTATTTTTAATAGTCACTCACGAGAGACGAAGAAGAGATTTCAAGAAGTCGCTGGTCGTTCGAGGAGACGATCGCTCATGGGAGATTCACTATAGTAGTAAAACTGGGGAAATACGTTTGTGCCTTACAAGGTGGTCTCTCATGATAGACTCTACTGTAATATCAGTAATAAGCATTGTTATTATTATAATTTTTAAATCTGATCACATTTAATGGTGATATGGTAAAACTTAGTTAAGACAATCAAGCTAATAAATAGATTGGTCTGGGTAAATTGGAGGAAAATAAATTGCTTATACAGGGTGTACCAGGTAAATTGGGAATTTCAACAATGGTATTTTAACTGAAATTTTTTGCAAGTAAAAATTAAAATATCCGAATGAAATTTGACACAGTAGTAGATAAAAGGATATAGTTTTTATTTATTCAATGTAGTTTCCATTATTAGCTACAACAGTCTCGAGGCGAGTGCGGAATGAAGCACAGGCCTTGGCGACGATGACCTTGTCCATTTGGGTCATCACCGTGTGAACTGCTTTCTTGACAGACTGGATGGTGGTATGAGGAGCTTTGTTGACATCTCTCTCAACAACGCCCCATACATAGTAGTCGAGGGGATTGCAATCTGGAGAATTAGGGGGCCAAATATCAGGACCCCAGTGACTAGGGACGTTAAGTGTCAGCCACGATTGTGTCTTTTTTGCCTTATGGGCTGGAGCTGAGTCCTGTTGGAAGACATACTTCCTTCCTGCGGCCACCATGTCCATCCAAGGCTTCAAAACGGTCTCCAGAACATTGATGTAGGTGTCAGCGTTCATCCTAAGGCCCTTCTCAAAGAAATGGGGAGGCATGACATCACCTTCACTGCTGATAAAGCCATGGACCATTACGGAGGCAGGAAATTTCGTGTGCATCACGACAGGTATCTCTGAGGGGTCTTTACAGATCCAGCGATCATTCCTGGGATTTACCTTTTGGTCCACGTCAAAGTTCTTTTCGTCAGAGAAGAACCTTAGCATGCCAAAAGAGTCGTGTTTCAGGTTGTTGAGGAGGGCAGCAGCCTTTCCTTTTCTGTTATTCTTCATATTCTCAGTCAGCAACTGACCTTTCCGAAGGGCATAAGACTTGAGACCAAGGTCCTCATGGATAGTTCTGACAATTGTCATAGAGCCAACGTCCATTTCCTTGGCTATGGCCCTCATGCTCTTCCCAGGGTTTCCATCAATCTTCTCCTTGACATTTTTGACAAATTCTTCGCCTCTTACCCTGTCCGATCGACGCGAGTGCTTTTTCCTTGTAGCTATCCCCTCTTTGTTACTGTCGGCCTCATCAAACTGCTTCTTGACACGATAAATAGTGGTTTTGGGCAACTTAAGAAAATCCACTATCTCTTTGGGGCTCCTTCCGGCTCGCAGAGCAACGATGATGGCAGCTCGATTTTCAAATTGTCGGTTACTCTCCATCACTACACTGCGCACACATGTACTGTTGCATTTTACATGAATATGGCTACGTAATGAAAAAAAAACAAGTTTTTAATCTCAAGTAGTTCTTGTTTTATGGACTGTCAAAGTTAGTCCCAATTTACCTGGTACATAAGTCTCTGTAAATAAAAAAAAGTATAAAAGTTAATTACATTTAATATTTATATACAAGAAAACCTAATTAAGACAATTGAGCTCATAAACTGATAGGTCTGGGTAAATCTGAGAGGAAAATAAAATATAAAATATTATAAATGAATAAAAACACTGGAATATATGACATAAAGGTAAGCCAGGTACCTGGAGCATATCCATAGATTGCCAACTACCCGGCCATATAAATTGTACATAAGACTTTACTGGCCTTAACATTTAGCTTCATTTCTAACACGTTTAAAGAGCAATATGCAAATATTATTGTTTAAATATTATTCTACCATTTTTTCGCATTGTCTTCCAGGCCAAAGTGCCACAATAGAAGCTTTAAAAATTACATTTTTTATATGCAATTAAATTTATGCTTCAGTTTTAGCGATAAAATGCTTAAGCGATTAAGTTAAAAAGAATTAAAGGCAAGGCAAGCATTTTATATTATAGATAAATTTTATTTGTCTAATAAATTACATTACAATGTGGTGGAGATATTCAGTCCATGGTGACTCCAGTCCTGCCAGCGACGGCACGGATGAGACGGTCGATCTTGCCGGGGAAGTTGGTGGAGTTGTCGATGATGTCCAAACAGGGGTGACCCTTCCACACCTCCCTGGCTCTCTGCTCCATTAACCGGGCCAGTTCCAGCCCTTCCGTCCGGCACTTGTTGTTCTCGAGGGAATAGAATTGCTCGGCACCTTCGGCCGCTGACACCAAATGGACTATCTGGTCATATCTCTTGTCCCGGATCTCCTCCAGAGTCAGATTATTCTGAAGAAGGATGTTCTGCCACTCGTCCTTCGAGAGATATGCTGAGCTACAGAGTGTCCCGCGGTCACAGATGACCAGACAGTTTTGGCCGCTGTCCTGGGCCAGTTGGAAGAAGGTGTCTTCAATGCACATCATGGTCTTGAGGAGGTTGTTTTGGAATCTCGCCGCTTCTTTAGGTCCCAAGTCGGCAAATTTCACTCCACCTCCTAAAAGGACTGTAGCAGTTTCAGGCACTCGGTACACCTTCCATCCAAGTTTCTCGTAGAAGTTACACAGGGCATTCTGGCCCTGAGTCTTGCCGGCGCAAGGTCCTCCTGAGAGCACTACTCGATGAACGATCTTGTTGGTGTTTGAAATTTCCATCTTTATTATCTGTTTAAATTCGAGGGATTTTTTTTACAATTTCTTATTTTGTATTGAAGTGTATGTATTAAGTCGAAATAAAAACAGAAACAAAAATATATTAATAGTGAATAATGATTAAATATATAATGAATAATTCATAGGGATAAATCTGTTTCATTTAATCTGTTTCTTTTATTTAAAAAAAAAAAACATTAAAACAATAGTCGAGAGTAAAGCGCTGAAACAAACTCCAGAGAGATGGACAACATATTATTGACAAGTCAGTGACATAAAATTCTAAGTTATACTACCTTCACTTTGATAAGGATTAAATAAAGGTTTCTGGAGATGGGTTTCTTTTCATTTTATTGAAGCAGTCTCAATCTCTGTCTTTCTACAGGAGAACATAAATAAACGAATAAAACGTCGCCTGATGCCTGGAGATTTAAATAAATTAATATATAGAGAGTTGAACAAATAAGTCAATGGTAGCAAAGATAAAAAAGTCAAAATAAATATAAATGAAGAGAAAATTCATAAAATTTATATATAAAAGAGGATTCTATGTACAATTAGGTTAAGTCAACGACAAAGAGTCCTCCTGAAATACAAAACAACACACACAACATTTTTACAGCTAAAAAATTGAATTAACAAACAAAATATAAACATGGTCGTAATTAATAAATTGTAGAAATCCGTTTTATTGAAAAAATATATTTGGAGTAAGAACATAGAGTAAGACCTCCATTTTTCTCCTGTCTACACAGAACGCCATCAAGTGTGATTTCAAAGAGCATCGCCAACTTATCCACCTCTATCGCTGGAAATTAGAAGTAATTTCAAACGCAACTTTTCTTTTATAAATTATTTAAAATAAAATTTTCTCATTGATCTTAAACTGCAATGAATACATATTTGAAGACTTCGAAGTCTATAGAAATGGCTTTTAATCAAAATATCTCAAAAATAAAAGTCGCATTAAAAATCATTTCTAAATTTCAAATAAAATTGGATAGAATATTTCCAATTATATATTGAAAGAGGGTCGGTGGAAGGATGGTCTAAACCGTTGGTTTTCGACCGCTAAAACCCGGGATCGAATCCCGCATCGGGCACTTTTTTCTGTTTAAAAAATGCTCCAATGGCCCCCGATTCTTGTAAAAGTCCAACTCCACCAGCAAGTGCAAGTAAGAAAACGGGGCTCTGGCACATTTGTAAGTGCAAAGTCGAACTGTTTTCGCATGTGTAGAATGTGGTGCACTTACAGTAAAAGCTGTCACCTAGTTCTACTCACCATGATTATAATGGCATGTACCACGTGTAATTGGGATAAGCATAAAAAAATATATATATAAATATATATATTGAGTAAGAGAAAAAAAATTGCATCGGCCGGGAATCGAACCCGGGCCGCCCGCGTGGCAGGCGAGCATTCTACCACTGAACCACCGATGCTTGAAATTAAGGTTCAAATTTAGGCAAAAAAAGTAAAGATATGGTCACATAACCTAGATAAGGAGTGGGATGGAGATAGTGACCGCTGGTAAACTGAGGCAGGACATGGTTCCCCGATATCTGAATACTTGACTTAAGTCCAACACCTACGTCACTGTCATGTTAACTCGCCAGTAAACTGTCCAGCCCGTGTGGCTGATAAAGTAAACCTAAGATAGTTGTGGTTGGACAGTACAGGAACCTGGAATAATTTTATAATGGATTAAGCTGGTTGGGAAAAACTTACATACTTTTAATAAACTGGTAAAATAAAACCTCTTCGACAGAACCTAATCAACTTAAACCACTTTAATAAAATGTCAGTGTTTTTCCCACTTTCACAGTTTAATGAACATAAATTCTAAAATAAAACATAAGGAATTTTTGAGACACATCTATCTATATATAAGAAACCATTTAGCGAAAATGTAGATTTTTCATATTAAACAAAAACCAATTCACATCTTACTTAAGTCAAAATAATAGGGAGAGCCTGGCTCATCAGTGTTGAACCATTATCCAGCAGTTTCACCAGTTTAATATACCAGACCTGTTTACTGTATTAACGGGCTGTTTCGCTTATACAAACATATATAAGTATAAAATATAAACTGTAGCAATGCGTTTCTTTATTCGTTAAAAGTGCAAGATTTTGGATCTTTATAATCCTTCCACTGTCATAGCTCCTGCCCAGAAATCCAACCCCTCCTCTAAGTGGGGAGCGGAAGAAGCAGCACAAGTAAGGGACTACCCTGTAGTACGGAGTCGTGAGCCCCGAGCCGCTACGGTAACCGTGAACAGGGAACTCTGAAATGTGGCTGATTAACGGGGCAATGGCACCCCCCCCCCCCCCCCCCCATTCCATTGGACAAGATACCACCATCACTGGCATAGCTTTAGGTTGAGAAAATATATATTCTCATTCTCTCAATCTAAAGCTATGCCTGTGGAAGGATTATAATGATCCTGAAGCTTGCACTTTTAACGGATAAAGAAACGCATATTGCTATATTTTATACTTTATAGCAATTTTCACTTTTAATATTTAAGTATATAACCCGCACACACTTTAGAGGAATTCTTTGTTAAGAAGGTTATCCAAGAAATATACTAGTTTGAATAAGATTTGAGGGGATATTAGAAATATTTACAAATGAACACAATTGCCATCATCAAACCTCGTTCTTACTTAAACTATTAGTAAGTCAATAGAAAGGTCATAGAAAACTAATTTGTGTAAAACTTGGAACAATAGTCAATTATTGTAATGAAGAAATTTCAAATGGATTTTTTTTCTAAAGAATATTTAATAATCCTATAACAACACCAACTACCTACGCATGAAGTCAGATCTACTACGATTTGACTTACAGCTTTATCGTTATTCTCTTCTATAAAACAACAAAAAGCTTCATTAAGACATTTTGGTCTTAATACAGATTCTAAGAGTAGAAATGTAGGGTGCAAGCAGGAAAAACAATATTACAGTAGAGTCTTCCATGAGGGACCACCTAAAAACACGGCAAACCTGGGCTCTCTAGGAGACGGTCTCTCATCGGAGACTCGGTCATGATAACTCAGTGATGATAATGTAGGCGCCATCCCGACCAGAGAGCCACAGATAAACAGATTATAAACGCACAGAATATAGAATCCGAGCTCCCCAGTAGAAGGAATACCCGGAAGACGACGGTACTCTCTGTTATATTTGTTGTTCACTATTATGATTTTGTTCTAATAAACACTACTAAATTATTTCATTGGATCCTCTCTTTCTTTTTCCCAGTAAGAAACGCCTACGGAAGCCAACAGAAATTCAGAAGTGGGATAGTCCTGAAGAAAATTGAAGATTCACTGGAATAATTTGGAAACGAGAAGGACGTGGCGCGGTGACCGATCAACGTAAGAGGAGTTGCATGGTATGTACGAAATTTAATTACCTATTCCTAAAAGTATTATTACAAGTCACCTCGGTAAAATATTATTGCAAAATCATCTCGATAAGAAAGTATTTTAAAGTAAGCATTTTAAAGTAAAGTGAAGTATTTTAAAGTAAGCATTTTAAAGTAAAGCGAAGTATTTTAAAGTGAAGTATTTTAAAGAAAGTATTTTAAAGTAAAGTGAAGTATTTTAAAGTAAGCATTTTAAAGTAAAGTGAAGTATTTTAAAGTAAGCATTTTAAAGTAAAGTGAAGTATTTTAAAGTGAAGTATTTTAAAGAAAGTATTTTAAAGTAAAGTGAAGTATTTTAAAGTAAGCATTTTAAAGTAAAGTGAAGTATTTTAAAGTGAAGTATTTTAAAGAAAGTATTTTAAAGAAAGCATTTTAAAGTAAAGTGAAGTATTTTAAAGAAAGTATTTTAAAGTAAAGTGAAGTATTTTAAAGAAAGTATTTTAAAGTAAAGTACAGTATTCTAAAGAAAGTATTTTAAAGTAAAGTAAAGTATTCTAAAGAAAGTATTTTTAAAGTAAATTGAAGAAACAAATAAAAAGTATTATCGCAAAGTATCGCGGTAAAAAGAAAAAAAAAGTATTGTCTCAAAATTACCAAAGAAAAGTTGATTTCGTTTAAAGAAATAATTGAAACAGTACGTATCTGGTTTAGTCAGTTTTATTTGTTTATTTAAAAAAAAAAAAAACTTTGCCTTGTTTATTTTTCCTTTTGAAAAACATGACTTATTTAGCGAAAGTAAGGAAATGCGATTTGAGCAAGTTGGCGTATGAACTCGGCGAGGTAGTACCGCCAGAGAGCAGGATCGTCGACTTAAAACGCCTTATCCTGAATAGTCAATCTTACGAAGAAGAATTCGCAAAGCAACTGTTGGAGACTCTGATCGAGGAACGGGAACAAACAGAACGAGCAGAACGGGAGCGAATGGAACAAACAGCACAAACAGAGCAAGCAGAACGTATAGAACGGGAACGAATCGAGGATCGGAAACGAATCGAGGATCGGGAACGAATCGAACGAAAAGAACAAATGGTAATGGAATTCGAGCTTGAGAAGCTGCGCATCCAGACTACACGCGGAAACAACGATACGTCTCGAAGTACCAGCAATGACGCACATTACGAGATACGTAAACTGATGCCCAAGTACGAGTCGAAGGACAATGATTTGAGTTTTTACCTAATTCTTTTCGAAAGACAGGCAAAGCGACTAGGATTGGATGAAGACCAATGGGCGTTCAGCCTCCTAGGATTGCTACCTTACGAAATGACTCAATTAATCGCTCGGGAAACAGAAGAACAAAGCGGCGATTATAGGTTCGTGAAAAGGTTGCTCCTAAAACGGTACAAGTTGAGCCCCGAACAATTCAGACAAAAATTCGAGAAGCACGAGAGATCTCAAAAGGGTTCCTGGAGAGACTTCGCTTTCGAATTGCGAGGATATTTCAACGAATGGATCGAAGGAATGAACGTGGAAAATTTCGACGCCCTAAAGGATTTGTCCGTCACTAACCAACTAAAGAAAAAAGTTCCAAATGTGCTGCGTAATCATCTCATTGACGATTGGACCAAGTTAAACAACCCAGATGAGTTGGCGGATAAACTGGACGAGTACGAAAATGTTCGCACCGAGATGGGACCTCCGCATTGGAATGCGAAACACCTCATACCACCGTCGTTTCAGCAGAAATCTGCGAGATTCCCCAACCAAAGCGAAGTTAAAGAGACTAAACAAGGAACGAATGTTTCGGGTCAAGACGCTGCAAGGAACGAAATCAGTGAAACGTACCCTAACACCTTGAGGAGAATGGTCAACCGTACGATCAGAAACGACAAGGGAGAACCGAAGTGCTTCAACTGCAATCAGTTTGGACACATTGCCAGAGACTGCCCAGCACCCAGGACTACGTTGACATGCCGAGGATGCGGTCAAACGGGACACAAGGAAAGGAATTGCACAAGACCCAAAGAAGGACTAAAAGTAGCCAACCTGGAAGTCGAAGGACTGGAGACTGTCCCGCCAGATGTATATTTGAAGGATGTCAAGATCGACAACAAGGAAACCGTGAAGGCAATGATAGACACCGGGAGCAGCAGTTGTCTAATGAGAGAATCGGTCGCAAGGAGGATCAGCGTCGACATCGAACCAGACTCGACTAGTCTGTACGGCATCGGTAACCAGACTGCACCAGCTGCCAGGACCGTTGGGAAGACGACAGTCGACCTGGAGATTGATGGCATCGTCGGAAGGGAAATCACTGTATTCATTGTCAACGATGATGCCCAACCCTATGACCTATTAATTGGAAGAACATGGACAGATCTGCCCTACGTATCCTTCGCCAGAATTGGTAAAAACTTGCATATTGGCTATTCATCCGAATTTCCGTTTGCTAATCTGCAAGAAGAAATCAAGTCGCGTCGCATCGAACTGAGAGCAACCGAAACTGTTCAGTTGGAGAGCGACTCCATTAACTTTACAAGTGCAATCACAGACGAGGTAAAGGATGGATATGTATTGTTCACAGGAGTAGATGACGCCTGTGTCGATTCCCTATTGGAAGTGGTCGACGGAAAGACGACCGTACCCATCATCTCAGCTGGCAAGGGCAAGTTGAGAGTAAGGAAGAACCAATGTGTAGGGCGGGTTGAACTACTGAACCTTGATGATATTGTTGTTAACCTGGACGTCGCAGAGGATTCGTTTCAGACTAAAAATGAAGAGAAGAGGGAAGGACAAGACCAAATGAAACGTAAGCGCCCCATACTGCCTGAGGACATCAACGTCAATCATTCTCTGACTTCGAAAGAGAGACAAGAAATCCTAGATGTAGTAAACGAGTATAGAGACTGTTTCGCTCTTGGCATGGAGGAATTAGGGTGCACCGATGTCACCAAGATGGACATTAAGGAGGTTGATGGAAGCAAGCCAGTCTGTCTGAGACCGTATAAGACGACTGCAAGTGAACGCGAAGCAATCAGGGAGATTGTCAGAGAGTGGAAGGACAATGGAATAGTCACGGAAACTAGATCACCCTACGCTAGTCCCATCCTACTTGTGAGGAAGAAAACTGGAGATCATCGTCTGGTGGTAGATTATAGGAGACTCAACATTCAAACAGTTAAGGACAAGTTCCCATTACCAAGGATAGACGACCTTCTGGAAGGCCTAAGGAATACGAAATTCTTCACCACTCTGGATCTGGCGCATGGATATTTGCAGATACCACTGACCGATAAGGCAAAATTAAAGACAGCATTCATCACCCCAGATGATACAGGTCAATTCGAAAGGATGATTTTTGGACTCGCCAACGCACCAGCTGAATTCCAAAGACTGATGCACACTGTCCTAGGTCCGCTGCTGAACAAGAAGGCATTCTGCTATCTCGACGACGTGATTATCCCGGCAAAGGATTGGCGGGAGATGATCGAAAGGTTGAGGGAAGTCCTCGAAAGAATAAGATCAGCGAAGTTGACACTGAAACCCTCCAAATGTGAGTTCGGAAGGAGGGAAGTTGAGTTCTTAGGGTATGTCATCAGTACAGGCGGACTTAAGCCAGGCCCAAGAAAGATCAAGGCGATAGAAGAATTTCCAGAACCCAAGAATGTCCACGACATACGACGCTTTCTGGGACTGACGAACTTCTTCAGACGATTTGTAAAGGACTTCGCGAGGAAAGCAGAACCGCTAAGCAGACTTACGAAGAAAGGTTCACAATTTGAATGGAAGGAAGAACAGCGAAGGTCATTTGGAGGACTACGAAAGGATCTGGTCGAATATCCGGTACTAGCTCATTACAACCCTGAACTCAAGACAGAAGTACATTGCGATGCGAGTGCTGAGGGATTAGCAGGAATGGTGCTACAGATGGACGAAGACTGCAAATGGCGCTTGGTCTACTGTGTGAGCAAGAAGACAACAGAGGCCGAGAAGATGTACCACTCAAGCAAATTGGAGCTGATGGCGATAGTGTGGACCTTGGATCGACTACGTCAGTTCCTCGTAGGAATCAAGTTTACAGTGGTTACAGATTGCCAAGCACTGGTCTACATGAACGCGAAGAAAACTACAAATCCTCAGATAGCGCGATGGTACAATCTGATTCAGGAATACGATTTCGAAATTCGACATAAACCAGGGGAGAAGATGGCCCACGTAGACGGAATGAGTAGAGCTCCAGTCGACGACCCTAGAGACACGATGGAGGAAATCGTGGAGAAAAACCTTGAAGTGTGCCTCACAATCACACTGGAAGAACAAATCTTGATGATTCAGCATTCCGACCCTGAATTGAGAGACCTGATCCAGATCTTTCGAAAGGACCCGTGTGATAGGACAGTAGGAGAACAAAATAGAATTAACGACTACAGCTACAAAGGAGGCAGACTTTTCCGCATGGTGAAAAATGGAGAAGAGGAACGAGGAGCCAGAAGTAGAAGATACCCCCCGACGCAACCCACGACGTTCCTGCAACGCAAGGTTCAATCGAGGACGATTGAAATCCAGGAATGGCCGAATGTAGGCGCCATCCCGACCAGAGAGCCACAGATAAACAGATTATAAACGCACAGAATATAGAATCCGAGCTCCCCAGTAGAAGGAATACCCGGAAGACGACGGTACTCTCTGTTATATTTGTTGTTCACTATTATGATTTTGTTCTAATAAACACTACTAAATTATTTCATTGGATCCTCTCTTTCTTTTTCCCAGTAAGAAACGCCTACGGAAGCCAACAATAAGTTATGGTAGATTCTTTCAAAACTAAAATTAATTTTTTACATTATAATTTATTTTTCCTACATAGGTTTAATAAGTAAAATTTCTATGAAAAAAAAGCAAACAATTTTGTACGTTGAGTCTATAATATAGTTAAAAATGATTTACTTTAACCTTTTTTATATTGTATTCCAAAGTTTGATTATCGATGCGCTGCATGCTCTAAAAATGTTTAAATATCAGATCATTCAAAACTTAGCATCAAATAAGCTTCATCAAAATATAATTTCTTAATATGTATTACAGCAGGTAGCTGAAATGTTGGAATAAAGTATTTGTTGAAGTAAACTTCCATCCCTCCAAAAAAAACATTCTATATATTTTAAAATATTGTTTTTTTTTTAATAAAAATAATCAATATATTAGTTATACAGATTAAAATAAACTTCATTCATCTCTTTACAAGGCTTTCAAAAAATTTCACTAAATGAGAATCAGCTAAAGCAAGCATGTCAAACTCAAATCCTAACACGGGCCAAATAAAAGAGTAATAAGATTATGTGGGCCGCAAAAAAAAAGAAAACAAGTAATTAAATTTTTATATTAACATTTATGTAGGTTTATTTTAAAAAATACTAATTAGAAAAAAGAAAGTAAAGTTAATATTTTCTCCCTGATATTTGGCATCTCTTTTCTGCTACCATCTTTCCTACTTCGGGGGATATCTTGTTCGCAGTGATTAATTTTAAAACTGACCCAAATCTGATTGGAGACTTATTTCCTTTCATAAGTGAAAATAACTGCTCGCACCGATAAGTACTTCCAAACATGGACATAATTTCATATGCTAAATTTATAAAAAAAAAATTATTAAAATATATTGTCTGGTGGGCCGCAAATTTATTCGTTGTGGGCCGCATGAGGCCCGCGGGCTGCGAGTTTGACATGCTTGAGCTAAAGAGAATGTATAAATTATATTTTGCATCTATTTTAACTCTCTTAAAATTTTGAAGGATGCCTTGATCAAATAGCTGGCACTTGTAATTTTGGTTGGTAAATATAGAAATTTGATATTTTGAAACTCCAGTCTTATGTGTCTTGATACATTCCCCAAAATAAAATAACTTTTCTATTTCGTGATTGTGTGTGGATAGACTCAGGTATTGTTTATAATATGGGAAGTTTTATTCAATTTTTTATTTGAAAACTTATTTAAAGAGAAAACTTTACCACATACTTTATAATACCCAAGACTTTCTAATAGACCAACAAGGAGTAATAGTTATTTGCCTACTAAAAGGTTGGTTAAAAATCAAAATATTAATTTTTTTGGTAAATTTTAGCACCAACTGAAGGTTTCATTTTTTCAATAACTTTTGAACACTACATTATACAATGGACACATTCATCCAAATTAAAATTTTCATGAGTGAATAATTCTAGCATTATTCGAATTTTGCATTGTTCAGTCATATTTTTCACATTGAATCTTCTTCAGTTATGTTTCCATTTAGTGTTGCATCGTTTTATACACTTTTCAAATAAACAAAAGAGCTTTGAATTATTATTATCAAATAATTGAGCTTTTTTTTAAAGTAGTGGTCCCAATATTGGAAATATTTTGTATCGCATATCGGCCGGTGATTTTCGAGCGCTAATTCCATATGACGGCATTTTTGAGACATTCAATTTCTCTTTAAGATTCAAATTACACTGATAGACAAAACTTAAGGAAGTTTTACCTTATAGCATATATATATCGGGATTCAGAAAATAACTCTGAGATATATATATGCTATAAGGTACAACTTCCTTAAGTTTTGTCTATCAGTGTTATTTTAGTAGCCATATTATTTGTAGTTAAGATATATTTAATTCAAAATAAAATTGAACTTACTATTATTTTCAAAAACTAAAAAAAAAATCTAAAATAATAAAACACATTCGTATAGTTATTTGTTCAAAAAGAGCTCAATAAATGAGTCATATAATATTTCACAACGATTTTTGAATTAATAATTTTGGATTTATTATGTTTTTAATACATAAATAGTAATATTATTTTTAATAGTCGCTCATGAGAGACGAAGAAGAGATTTTAAGAAGTCGCTGGTCGTTCGAGGAGACGATCGCTCATGGGAGATTCGCTATAGTAGTAAAACTGGGGAAATTCGTTTGTGCCTTACAATGTGGTCTCTCATAATAGACTCTACTGTAATATCAGTAATAAGCATTGTTATTATTATAATTTTTAAATCTGATCACATTTAATGGTAATATGGTAAAACTTAGTTGAGACAATCAAGATAATAAATAGATTGGTCTGGGTAAATTGGAGGAAAATAAATTGCTTATACATAAGTCTCTGCAAAAAAAAGTAAAAGTTAATTACATTTAATATTAATAGTAAAATATATATACAGGAAAACCTATTTAAGAAAATTGAGTTCATGAACAGATAGGTCTGGGTAAATCTGAGAGAAAAATAAAATATACGAAATTAATAAAAACACTGGAATATTTATATATATAAAAATGAATGTTTGTTTGTATGTCCGGTATACAAATTCGCAGTAGTTCACTAATTCAAACCAAAATTTCCATACATAGGTAAAATAAATACGGGGAAGACGATAGGCTATTTTAAAAAATATATAAATCAATTATTAAACTATATATTCAAATTATTCTACTTAGCTCACGAACAGCGCCCTCTATCATAGATTAGATTAAATTATGCTGATGCAAACAAATAGATAATGCTAATAACAAACAATTATAAAAAACAAATCTTATCTAAATATATATCACTCGGGTAGATATGGACAAGGGTCAATCCCGGGGCGAAGCCCGGGCCACCCGTTTAGTATTACATAAAGGTAAGCCAGGTACCTGGAGCATATCCATAGATTGCCAACTACCCGGCCATATATATTGTACATAAGCCTTTACTGGCCTTAACATTTAGCTTCATTTCTAACACGTTTAAAGAGCAATATGCAAATATTATTGTTTAAATATTATTCTACCATTTTTTCGCATTGTCTTCCAGGCCAAAATGCCACAATAGAAGCTTTAAAAATTACATTTTGAAAAGTTTTATATGCAATTAAATTTATGCTTCAGTTTTAGCGATAAAATTCTCAAGCGATTAAGTTAAAAAAATTAAAGGCAAAGCAAGCATTTTATATTATAGATAAATTTTATTTATCTAATAAATTACATTACAATGTGGTGGAGATATTCAGTCCATGGTGACTCCAGTCCTGCCAGCGACGGCACGGATGAGACGGTCGATCTTGCCGGGGAAGTTGGTGGAGTTGTCGATGATGTCCAAACAGGGGTGACCCTTCCACACCTCCCTGGCCCTCTGCTCCATTAACCGGGCCAGTTCCAGCCCTTCCGTCCGGCACTTGTTGTTCTCGAGGGAATAGAACTGCTCGGCACCTTCGGCCGCTGACACCAAATGGACTATCTGGTCATATCTCTTGTCCCGGATCTCCTCCAGAGTCAGATTATTCTGAAGAAGGATGTTCTGCCACTCGTCCTTCGAGAGATATGCTGAGCTACAGAGTGTCCCGCGGTCACAGATGACCAGACAGTTCTGGCCGCTGTCCTGGGCCAGTTGGAAGAAGGTGTCTTCAATGCACATCATGGTCTTGAGGAGGTTGTTCTGGAATCTCGCCGCTTCTTTAGGTCCCAAGTCGGCAAATTTCACTCCACCTCCTAAAAGGACTGTAGCAGTTTCAGGCACTCGGTACACCTTCCATCCAAGTTTCTCGTAGATGTTACACAGGGCATTCTGGCCCTGAGTCTTGCCGGCGCAAGGTCCCCCTGACAGCACTACTCGATGAACGATCTTGTTGGTGTTTGAAATTTCCATCTTTATTATCTGTTTAATTTCGAGGGATTTTTTTTACAATTTTTTAATTTGTATTGAAGTGTGTATATTATAAATAGAGAAACAACAAACAGAAACAAAATATATTAATAATGAATAATGATCAAATAATGAATAATTCATAGAGATGAATCTGTTTCTTCAAATCTGTTTCTCTTATAAAAAAACAAAACATTAACACAATAGTAGAGTGTAAAGCGCTCGAACAAACTCCAGAGAGATGGACAACATATTATTGACAAGTCAGTGACATAAAATTCTAAGTTATACTACCTTCACTTTGATAAGGATTAAATAAAGGTTTCTGGAGATGAGTTTCTTTTCATTTTATTAAAGCAGTCTCAATCTCTACCCTTCTACAGGAGAACATAAATAAACGAATAAAACGTCGCCTGATGCCAGGAGATTTAAATAAATTAATATATAAAGAGTTGAACACAAATAAGTTAATGGTAGCAAAGATTAAAAAAAAGTCAAAATATATATAAATGAAAAGAAAATTAATAAAATTTATGAAAGAGGATACTATATACAATTAGGTTAAGTCAACGACAAAGAGTCCTCCTGAAATACAAAACAACACACACAACATTTTTACAGCTAAAAAATTGAATAAACAAAAAAAAAAATAGAACATGGTCGTAATTAATAAATTGTAGAAATCCGTTTTATTGAAAAAAATATATTTGGAGCAAGAACATAGAGTAGGACCTCCATTTTTCTCCTGTCTACACAGAACGCCATCAAGTGTGATTTCAAAGAGCATCGTCAACTTATCCACCTCTATCGCTGGAAATTAGAAGTAATTTTAAAAGGAACTTTTCTTTTATAAATTATTTAAAATAAATTTTTCTCATTGATCTTAAACTGCAATGAATATATATTTAAAGACTTCAAGGTCTATAGAAATGGCTTTAAATCAAAATATTTCAAAAATGAAAGTCGCATTAAAAATCATTTCTAAATTTCAAATAAAATTGCATTGAATATTTCCAATTATATTGAAAGGGGGCGGTGGAAGGGTGGTCTAAACCGTTGGTTTTCGACCACTACAACCCGGGATCGAATCCCGCATTGGGCACTTTTTTCTGATTAAAAAAATAGTACAATGGCCCCACGATTCTTGTAAAAGTCCAACTCCACCAGCAAGTGCAAGTAAAAAAACGGGGCTCTGGCACATTTGTAAGTGCAAAGTCGAACTACTTTTCGCATGTGTAGACATGTGGTGCACTTACAGTAAAAGCTATCACCTACTTCTACCCACCATGATTATCATGGCCTGTACCACGTGTAATAGGGATAAGCAAAATATATATATATATATATTGAGAGAGAGAAAAAAAATGCATCGGCCGGGAATCGAACCCGGGCCGCCCGCGTGGCAGGCGAGCATTCTACCACTGAACCATTGATACTTGAAATAAAGATTCAAATTTAGGCAAAAAAGTAAAGATAAGGTCACATGACCTAGATAAGGAGTGGGATGGAGATAATGACCTCTGGTCAACTGAGGCAGGAAATGGTTCCCCGATATCTGAATACTTAAGTCAAACACCTACGTCACTGCCATGTCAACTCGCCAGTAAACTGTATAGCCCGTGTGGCTGATAAAGTACACCTAAGGTACAGGAACCTGGCATAGTTTTATAATGGATTAACTGGTTGGGAAAAACTTACAAACTTTTAATAAACTTTTTATATTAAAAAAAAAAAACAGAGAACAAGCTCAGGACTCAGGCTACCCAGTTACTGTCAGTTGCCAACGGAGCCACCAGGGACTGCAGTACCCTCCGCAGCAGGGTGGGAGGTGGCCCAGTCCAACCACAGAGCCACAGGACAGTACCGGACCTACACCCAGTCCGCAATCTCCACCTTCACCCACAATTCTACTGAGGCCTTTTTAACGCCTTGCCAAATTCTTTATTTTTATTTACTTCTCCTGACGAAGACAAAAGATTTTTGTCGAGACGTTGAGAAAATAAAAAACTCCAACTGGCAGAAGTGTCTATTTTTTATATAAATATGAATGCCGGCCAGGCAACCTCTATCTTTTCGATTTTAATAAACTGGTAAATTAAAACCTCTTCGACAGAAACTAATCAACTTTAACCACTTTAATAAAATTTCAGTGTTTTTCCCACAGTTCACAATGAACATAAATTCTAAAATAAAACATAAGGAATTTTTGAGACACATCTATCTATATATAAGAAATCATTTAGCGCAAATGTATATTTTCCATATTAAACAAAAACCAATTCACATTTTACCTAAGTGAAAATAATAGAGAGTCTGGATCATCAGTGGTGAACCATTATCCAGCAGTTTCACCAGTTTAATATACCAGACCGGTTTACTATATTAACGGCCTGTTTCGCTTATACAAACATACACTGCGTGACATTGAAAATGGAACACCAAGAAATAGTGGCCAGAAAGTGATGAAACTCGGCAGACAGAGAGAGAGACAGGGACGAACAATAAGTGATCTTTATTTCAAAATGATAGTCATAATACAGAGCGAGAACGGCGTCGGCTTAGTAGCAAGTAGGACCACCGCGGACGGCGATGCACGCAGCAACACGTCTAGGTAGAGAGTCAATCAGAGTACGGATGGCGTCCTGAGGGATAGCTCTCCATTCCCTCTCAACCATTTTCAGTCCGATCACCATGACCCTCGTAAAAGCGTCTGTCTGCTTGAACTGCCTCCATTTACGATGACCTGGCATTCTCTGTTATTACACGTGTCTTTTGACACAAGAACAAAATTTCTACAATGATTTTCCTTGAAGAAATAACGACACGAATACTGTCTGTTAGTGAAAGGCACGCCCGCGCGACGAAGAGAAGAACAGTTTTCAACCAACACCACCGCCGACCGGCGGTGGCGACGTCACGGTCGGCGCGCATGCGCGGCGGCGGCGGTCACGTGGGAAGCACGGGCGTGGGCCCTTCGAATTCTGACGGCCAACACGGACTGACTTCCTTCCCAATCCATCCTTTTCAATCGAACATTTTTTAACTTCTTTAATTACTAAAATTAATTTGTAACATAATATTTATATCTATATTTATCTTGAATAAAATTTAAAATATCAAGGATGATTAATTGAATCATTCTTTCAATACCAAACGAACCTGTCATAGTGTACCATTCAAAAAGTGTACCGAACACTGTCCTTTCTGCAAGTTCCTTCCCTTATGCCACAGTTCGTCTTCTGAACGCGGCTGTGGCAAGGCATGCAAACGGCGTCCAATGATGTCCCAGACGTGCTCGATTGGTGAGAGATCAGGAGAGTACGGTGGCCAGGGAAGCATCTGTACATCTTGCAGAGCTTGTTGGCTAATGCGAGCAGTGTGCGGTAGGGGCGTTATCCTGCTGATAAAGGGCATTGGGTACCCCCTGAAGGTAGGGGAGTGTCACCGGTCGCAGCACATCATCAACGTATCGTTGGGGCCGTCATAGTGCTCTGAATACGAAGTAAAGGTGACCTGGAATCATACGCGATTGCGCCCCAAACCATGATTCCACGTTGTCGCACGGTGGGGCGTTCCACAATTGCTGCCGGATTGGACCTTTCTCCACGTCGACGCCACACGCGTACACGGCGACTATCACTGGACAAGCAGAAACGCGACTCATCTGAGAACACGACCCTGTGCCATTCCGTCATCCACGTCGATCTAGCCCGGCACCATTCCAAACGTTGGCGCCTATTCGGTGGGGTCAATGGCAGTCTTCTTAGCGGACGGCATGAGTGCAAGCCATTAGCAACCAATCGACGGGAAATGGTTCTGGTCGAGATAGAATGTTCTAGGGTGTCTTGCACATGTTGCAGGATGGCGGTACAAGTGGCTTGTGGGGCCGCCACTGCTTGTCAAAGGATACGCCGATCCACACGTGCTGACGTCACTCTGGTTGCACCGACATTCCTATAAATTGCCACATTTCCTTGTTCCAACCATCTTCTCCACAGTCGGTGCACCGTGGACGCACCAAGGTGTGTATCAGCTGCGATTTGACGTATGGACCAACCTGCCCTTTTCAGTCCGATCACCATGCCCCTCGTAAAAGCGTCTGTCTGCTTGAACTGCCTCCGTTTACGATTACCTGGCATTCTCTGTTATTACACGTGTCTTTTGACACAAGAACAAAATTTCTACAATGATTTTCCTTGAAGAAATAACGACACGAATACTGTCCTTTCTGCAAGTTCCTTCCCTTATATCTTACTCCATGTGCGCACGAGAGCTGCGCATTTTACACATTTGCATAACTCGGTTAGGCGCGTCTACCCTGAAATTTGCATAATTTTCTGGCCACTATTTCTTGGTGTTCCATTTTCAAGGTCACGCAGTGTATAAAATTGTTTGCTTTTATTTAGAGATACAGACAGTTCAGTATTTTGGTTTAGATTCTCGAATTTTTTTGCTATATGTGAGTTGGGCTTTATGCTACTTAATGATAATTAAAGGGTTTTTATGAATTCAGAAATGTGATTTCAAAATTTATCCTAATAAACAAAAACATAACAGAAACAAATACATGAATGGTTTATAAATATTCTTGGGAAAAAAAATGCTTCGGCCGGGAATCGAACCCGGGCTGCCCGCGTGGCAGGCGAGCATTCTACCACTGAACCACCGTTGCTTGAAGAAAATTTCTAATTTGTGAATAAAAGGGAAAAATTTACCAGGTATGACCCAGATATGGAGATGGGTGGCCATAGTGACCGCCGGTCAAATTAGAAGTGACATTGTTCCCCGACCTTCGGGCGGAAAAAAACAGCCATACCTGGAATGCTGGAAACCTAATCTTCCTCAATGTAGTCTCTTTGGGACTCCACACTTCTCCCAGCGCTATTGTTGAAAACATTCCGAGAAAATCTCTTTCGGAATGATGTTTAGCTCGGTTGTCGTTGCAGTCATAATGTCCTCTCTTGTCTGAAATCTCTTTCCTTTCAATAGTCTCTTGAGTTTAGGGTACAGCCAGAAATGGCAGGGAGTCTTATCAGGAGAGTAAGGAGCCTGGATAACCACAGGGGAGTCCGATTCTCCCCCCCCCCCCCCCCCCCCCCCCCCCCCCCCCCCAATTTTTTTTTTTTTTTTAATCAAGTGCGAGGAATGTGCTGGAGTATTGTCGTGATGGAGATACCAATTGTCTGTTGACCACAACTCCGGTCTCTGCGCTGCACTGCATCACGTAGGCGACAGAGGACTGCAGTACTCTCTGTTTGACCCTGTGGTGTCCGTGGTGTACCACACCGCGGGAGTCAAAGAAAGCTGTCAGCATCATTTTGACGTTGCTACGCACTTGGCGGGCTTTCTTTGGTCTTGGTGACCTGGAATGCCTCCACGGTGACGACTGGGATTTGGTTTCCAGATCATACACCCAGAACTCGTCACCAGAGCTCATGGTGTTCATTTCTGACAAAATCTTTTTTTTTTTTTGCTTATCCCTAGTACACGTGGTACAGGCCATGATAATCATGGTGGGTAGTTAGCGACTGCTTTTTACTATAAGCGCACCACATGTCTACACATGTGAAAAGCAGTTCGACTTTGCACTTACAAATGCCAGAGCCCCGTTTGGTTACTTGCACTCGCTGGTGGGGTTGGACTTTTGCAAGAATCGGGGGCAATTGGAGCATTTTTTTTTAAACAGAAAAAAAGTGTCCAATGCGGGAATCGAACCCGGGTCCTAGTGGTCGAAAACCAAACGGTTTAACCAGCCTTCCACCGACCCCCCTGGCAAAATCTGATGCAGTAGAGCTGCTCCAGTCGTTCCGTCATTTTTCTCACAATGAAAATCCAATGAGGGCACTGAACACTACCTCACTTAAAATGGTCCTTACCTACAACTACGCTATTGATAGGCGGGAAAATTTCACTAATACATGCGTAGGAAGGTTTAAGGTCGCCTCATGCAAGCGCGTTTGATTGAAATCCATCAGGTTTTCGCGAAAAAAAAAATCGGAAACTTTTTAAAACAGACTTCATACGTCCATAAAGTTAATAGTTTTGTTTATTATACGGGTTTATAATGTCTAATCATATTTTGAAAGGCTTTTTCTAATCTTTTGTCATCATCTGGAAATAACACATCATTTAGTAAACTTATAATGTTTTACGTTTGGTTTACGACCACTACAACCCGGGTTCGATCCCCGCATTGGACACTTTTTTCTGTTTAAAAAAAAATGCTCCAATGTCCCCCGATTCTTGCAAAAGTACAACCCCACCAGCGAGTGCAAGTAACCAAACGGTGCTCTGGCACATTTGTAAGTGCAAAGTCGAACTGCTTTCACATGTGTAGACATGTGGTGCGCTTACAGTAAAAAGCAGTCGCTAACTACCCACCATGATTATCATGGCCTGTACCACGTGTACTAGGGATAAGCAAAAAAAAAAAATAATAATAATGTTTTATGAAAAAGGCATCTCCTTATCGTGCAACTGAAAGTTGCTGATGGCTTGCGCCATCTATCGGAATAAATATCAACTGTTATCGTTGATTTCTAATTATTCCAGAATTGGCCAATTTCGCATTCTTCCGCGTACGCGTTTCGGGCTGTTGGCCCTCATCAGCGTGGTGCAAGCTGTGCCTCAACGACTCAACGGTACAGCTTGCACCACGCTGAAACGCGTACGTGGTTAGCTTTTCTTGATTAATCAAGAATGGGTAATTGGCCAATTCTGGAATAATTTGAAATCAACGAGAATAGTTGATATTTATTCCGATAGATGGCGCAAGCCATCAGCAACTTTCAGTTGCACGATAAGGAGATGCCTTTTTCATAATTAATGAACCTTATCCCAGTAAAATATCACATTTGTTCTATTTTTTCACATTCTTATCATATTTTGTTAATCATAGCTGATCTCTTTGAATAATTAACTATCATTGGGAGACCTAATTTAATTTTTGATGATTTGAAAAAAATTGGCAAGCCTTACAAAAAGATTCTTTAAAATTCACTTCTATGAATTTTTTTCAATTTGATCTCTCTTGCTCCTATCTATGTAGTTCCATTTATATCGCCATTTACTCTATCCAAATAGTATACATTTATAATATAATATAGAAATATGCTTTTATATTGTTTCCATTATACACTGCGTGACATTGAAAATGGAACACCAAGAAATAGTGGCCAGAAAGTGATGAAACTCGGCAGACAGAGAGAGACAGGGACGAACAATAAGTGATCTTTATTTCAAAATGATAGTCATAATACAGAGCGAGAACGGCGTCGGCTTAGTAGCAAGTAGGACCACCGCGGACGGCGATGCACGCAGCAACACGTCTAGGTAGAGAGTCAATCGGAGTACGGATGGCATCCTGAGGGATGGCTCTCCATTTCCTCTCAACCATTTGCCACAGTTCGTCTTCTGAACGCGGCTGTGGCAAGGCATGCAAACGACGTCCAATGATGTCCCAGACGTGCTCGATTGGTGAGAGATCAGGAGAGTACGGTGGCCAGGGAAGCATCTGTACATCTTGCAGAGCTTGTTGGCTAATGCGAGCAGTGTGCGGTCGGGCGTTATCCTGCTGATAAAGGGCATTGGGTACCCCCTGAAGGTAGGGGAGTGTCACCGGTCGCAGCACATCATCAACGTATCGTTGGGCCGTCATAGTGCCCTGAATACGAAGTAAAGGTGACCTGGAATCATACGCGATTGCGCCCCAAACCATGATTCCACGTTGTCGCACGGTGGGGCGTTCCACAATTGCTGCCGGATTGGACCTTTCTCCACGTCGACGCCACACGCGTACACGGCGACTATCACTGGACAAGCAGAAACGCGACTCATCTGAGAACACGACCCTGTGCCATTCCGTCATCCACGTCGATCTAGCCCGGCACCATTCCAAACGTTGGCGCCTATTCGGTGGGGTCAATGGCAGTCTTCTTAGCGGACGGCATGAGTGCAAGCCATTAGCAACCAATCGACGGGAAATGGTTCTGGTCGAGATGGAATGATCTAGGGTGTCTTGCACATGTTGCAGGATGGCGGTACAAGTGGCTTGTGGGGCCGCCACTGCTTGTCGAAGGATACGCCGATCCACACGTGCTGACGTCACTCTGGTTGCACCGACATTCCTATAAATTGCCACATTTCCTTGTTCCAACCATCTTCTCCACAGTCGGTGCACCGTGGACGCACCAAGGTGTGTATCAGCTGCGATTTGACGTATGGACCAACCTGCCCTTTTCAGTCCGATCACCATGCCCCTCGTAAAAGCGTCTGTCTGCTTGAACTGCCTCCGTTTAGGATGACCTGGCATTCTCTGTTATTACACGTGTCTTTTGACACAAGAACAAAATTTCTACAATGATTTTCCTTGAAGAAATAACGACACGAATACTGTCCTTTATGCAAGTTCCTTCCCTTATATCTTACTCCATGTGCGCACGAGGACTGCGCATTTTACATCATTTGCATAACTCGGTTAGGCGCGTCTACCCTGAAATTTGCATAATTTTCTGGCCACTATTTCTTGGTGTTCCATTTTCAATGTCACGCAGTGTATATACTCTACTTCATATTGACCTAGCATGAATGGTTTATAAATATTTTTGGAAAAAAAAAAATGCATCGGCCGGGAATCGAACCCGGGCCGCCCGCGTGGCAGGCGAGCATTCTACCACTGAACCACCGATGCTTGTAAAAGATTTCTAATTTGGAAATAAAAGAGAAAATATACTAGGTATGACCTGGATATGGAGATGTGTGGCCATGGTGACAGCCGGTCAAATTCCCGCATTGTGCACTTTTTTCTGATTAAAAAAAAATGCTCCAATGGCCCCCGATTCTTGCAAAAGTCCAACCCCACCAGCGAGTGCAAGTAACTAAACGGGGCTCTGACAGTGCACTTACAGTAAAAGCAGTCGCCTTCTACTCACCATGATTATCATGGCCTGTAACACGTGTACTAGGGATAAGCAAATAATAATAATAATAATTAACCTTAATTGATAAAATACAAGCTAAGCAATGAGGGAAGTTTACAGAGTAACAAAATATAAATATAATTCTGTTAATAAAATAATAAATACTTTGCTACAATATTTTATTTAACTTCGAAAGATAAATAAGCTGCCTCACTAAATATTCCTGTAAGTTACCTGAATTTTCCCTGACAGAATTGTTCGTGTATTGAATTTGGTTCATTTCTTCAAATAACATATTCAAAAAATCTTGATAGAAATTTTATTAATAAAAGTTTTCTAGGTAGTATAATTTTCGATACATTTCTATGAAGCTTTTGTTTATCTGTCTGCACACAAACTATATGTCATTAAATTTCAGAGGGAATTGCAACATAATCAGATATACCTGTCAACAATGATATGTATTCCAATTTTGTGCAAAACATATTGAAATTTTGGTGTAAATAGTGGAATCCATTATGTTATAATTTCGACATAAAGCTATTTTAAGATTGAGGTCAAAATAGTATATGCTGTCTAATCGTACCGAACGCGATGTCTTGAGTTAACAGGACAATATGATACTATAGAACAGTTGAAAATTATCCCGAATGTGTTTCTTTTGAACGAAAAATCGAAATTTATTTTAAGGAGAAATAAAGATTATTTATAACCTTAGGGATGAAGTATGAAAGGATGAATTGTGAAGATTAATGATAAACGGAAAAATAAAAATCTCCAGGGATGGGAAAAAAATATATTTTTCCGTTTATCTTTACTATTTACAATTCATCCTTTCATACTTGATCCCTAAGGTTAGAAATAATCGTCATTTCTCCTTAAAATAAATTTCGATTTTTCGTTGGAAATAAACACATGCGGATAATTTTCAAATGTCGTTCTACAATCATAAGCCGCATTATAATTACAATATGAAACTGATCAAAAGTTTTCAGTAGTTCGAAAAAATAAATAATCAGTTTAAATGTATATATAAAAAGAATTTGTAATATAATAGTTTTATTATTTTGAGAGAAAAATATATCTAGGGCAGGATTTGGGAAACTGCGGCTCACGAGTAACATGCGGCCCTTTGGATGTAAAGCTTCGGGTCTTCATATAGTTCCATAGGTAAATATTATTTTTGCGAGTAATTTTGATTGTTGGCAAGAAAACATTTTTTAGCTCTTTAAAAACTTCGAAATTTTGTAAATTGTAATATTTGACTCTTCCGACTCAAAAGTTTGCCGACCCTTGATCTAGGTGTCTTACAATACATTTTTCCCTTGAGGATTTTTTTTTCTCTCAAAAGATATTTTAAAAGAGGTATTATTTTAGTTTTAGAGTTCGGGACAACCTCACTGGTTTATTTACTCTAGCGTGAAACAATTATAAACCATTATATGGCTAAGTAAGATTAGGTTAGTTAAGTTCGAGTTAAGTTCACTCTAGGTTCACTTTGAGGTTGGGATCAGTGAACCAGTAAGCTGAGAACTCCCGATAGTCTCAACTATGTCAGAAGCTGCAAGTCAATCACGGTCCTTGGTCAAATGATCGACGAGACATTTCCATAAAGTTGTCTTCTTTGAAGAACAAATGCAGCGGGATGGACAACTCAACATCCAGCTTGGCCGTTCTACTTAGCACTGGACGTTCGCTTTCTAAATCCGTGGTAGGTAGACGGGACGTGGCGATGATTGTTTTTAGAAGAGTTATATTCTATATATTTTCAATAGAAGTGGTTATAAAGAAGGTGGTTTGGAAATTTACAATTTGAATTATATTTGATGTTTCGTTTCAGGATGATTGTCGTCGTATAAGAGTATATCTATTCTTTTGTAATTGGGAGAAATAACCGTAAGAGAAAGGGAGAAATCAAGGCAAATGTTACTATGTTGTTAAAAGCGTATGGGAGGGGGGGAGGGGGGTACTGTATAAAAACGAGGTCCAGAAGAACAACAACAATATCGTCTCTCAGCTAATTCATTAATAACTTACTTTTCCTTGTATTAAGTTGATTACATTTGAAACTGTTAGGGCTGGTTATTCTAATATTGGCATTGATTCTGGCCGATTTTGACTTTTATACCCTATTTGGGTTTAATAAAGTTGAAAATCACTGGAGTTGGTTTTGAGATATTATCGTATTTGGGATGTTTTGACCAATTTTTTTATATTATGATGATCTCGCCTAGATTGAAGCATTGATTTTATTCATTGATTAGAATTGAGTAATATAAAAATATGGACAAAATTCACAAGATAGTTATCTACAATTTATCTTAAGTCTGAACCTTGTAGGAGACTTGATGAAAAATGAAGCTGATATGGCTTCCAGGAGTTTTAAGAAATTGTAGTACGTGACATCTTGCGCATATTTCCGCATTGAGATATCGAAGGGGATGATGTCGTGGCTCTAGACTCAGTTGACCGGCGGTCACTATGGTCACCCCTCACTGTTTCTAGGTCACAGTGGCCGGTATCTTCCTTTTATATCTTGATTATAATTTTGTTTACAAGCATCGGTGGTTCAGTGGTAGAATGCTCGCCTGCCACGCGGGCGGCTCGGGTTCGATTCCCGGCCGATGCAACTTTTTTTTATATACTTATAACTAGGAGAATGAGCCGGGCCACGCACGAATTTTCCTTGGTGAATATGTCCATAGACTAAAAAAATATGCTATTTTAAAATCTTTTTTTCTCTTTTTTTTTTTTGTTACGATACTGGCGTTGTGGATCATCGCCACATTAACGTTTTGTACAAGAGTGGTGTAAAGATACATTGTTTTAATTCACTTTAAAGTGAGAGATCCCACTTTTGGTACATTATTACCATCTTTCCGCAACTTTATTTTGTAATTATATATTATGACCTGGATTCTCTCGGAGTGAATGCTTGTCCAAACGAATAATTTTTAACCAACATTATTTATCATTACAAAGCAATAATGCGCCATCTGTATATGACGAATCAAGACATTAAGACGCGAATGTTTCTTTTCACATATAAATCAAACTTCGACTGTCTTCTCTGTGATTAAAACATATTAGGCGGACTTGTCTCATCAGTGGTGAAACCTCCCAGCGGTTTCGCCAATTTAATCCAGAAGACCGCTTCTTTATAGTTCTGTATTGGATCATTCTGCTTTTAAATGCTGCACAGGAGGGTGGAATCTTAGGAATGGCATTTAAGCAAACTATGGACATAAGCTTTTGGCGAAACCGATGGGAGAGTTCACCACTGATGAGCCAAGCCCTCCCAATATTTTTTCATCGCAGTAAGGACAGTAGAAGTTTGATTTATATGTGAATCAATGTCTTAATTAATTATTATTTATTATGATTCTATTGTGTAACATGTTTATTTTTATAACTTAATTATTTATTTTATATAATATATGTTACTGTATAAAACAATTAGATTCGTCTCTTTGCTTTGATAAATTAATTTGAAAAGATTTCTGAAATAACTCAAATCCAGCATTCCGATAAAATCTCCCAAGAAATGTATCTACATGGCCCCATCTCATGAATTGGACTTCCATTGGTATTGTAAATGATAGACTTAAATTAGGACAGTTCAGGTAGTTGGCGGGTTCTGTAGGTCTTATAAACTGGAGTTAACTTAATTAATAAATAATTAAATAATTTATTATATAATATTTTATCCCAAAATCTATCTCCAATATAATTTATTTGATCTAATCCTATCAAGAAAAATTTTAGTTGTTTAATTAAATACCCTACAATATCTTATTCCTACTCTGAAAAAAAGGGTAATCTAATTTGAAAATTAAATATTTTGAAAGTAGATGAAACATAAAATATTGATAAGAGTGATATTGATATATTAATTGGAATTCTCTCTCTCATGAGATTGCTAAGTAGTGTGATACGTTATAATTGTGTATGATTCTCTCTCGCTACAACATAATATTAGTAAATTAAATTTTATTGCCCTCTATCGTTAAAATTTTTTACACAAATAAATTTTCTGGCAATGCGTTTCTTTTAAATCTCTACAGACCTTACTGCAATGATATGATTTAATGAATGAGAGGGCTTGGGTATATAACAAAACCAGTCCAATACAATAGTAGAGCGGTCTAGAGATTAATTTGGCGAAACCGCTGAGAGGGTTCACTACTGATGAGCCAAGCCCTCTCATTCATTAAATCATATCATTGCAGTAAGGTCTGTAGAGATTTAAAAGAAACGCATTGCCAGAAAATTTATTTGTGTAAAAAATTTTAACGATAGAGGGCAATAAAATTTAATTTACTAATATATAATGGTTATGAAAAACATGTTTTGCGCGGAAGAGCTTTGCTCGATGCAATACCTTGAAATTTATATGTATGTACCTCTACAGACCTATAAGCTTATGTCCATAGTTCACTAAGCACCATTTAGCTGCCTTCCATAGAAAATGCAGGGTATATAACAAAACCAGTCCAATACAATAGTAGAGCGGTCTAGAGATTAATTTGGCGAAACCGCTGAGAGGGTTCACTACTGATGAGCCAAGCCCTCTCATTCATTAAATCATATCATTGCAGTAAGGTCTGTAGAGATTTAAAAGAAACGCATTGCCAGAAAATTTATTTGTGTAAAAAATTACAACATAATATACTTATCTCAGTGGTACATGGATATCGAACCATATCATACGAATGTTCACACCTCCTTTTGCATACATCTTTCATAAAAGTCTATCTGAACTCTAAATCAATAAAGTTATAACTGAAAAAAACAAAATTTACCAAGGGAAATATATACAACAATTTTTGGCGAAGAAAAAGCTATTATTATGAATCATTTATATCAATCCATTCATAATGCTAATTATACAATTCGCACTATTTTTCCAAACGGAATTCCAACACAGTTCCATCCAAATTTTTTAGTCACTCATTTTGTCACAGCACACAGAAAATTCCAGAAATACTTACATAAAAGAGGTCTATCAGAAACACCAAATTGTGAAACTGAACAAACTGCTCTTCACCTTATCTACGACTGTCCTAACTTGACAGAAGTGAGACATCGATTGTTCTCTGATATTTAAATCATTTAACTCTCTTACATCAGTCACTTTGTCTATATAAATTTTATGAACTCGGTCGAATAATTCATGTAAATCTGTGTAAATATTTAATTCTAAGTTATTTTTTGTTGTTGTTGTTTTGTTTGTTTATTCTGTAATAGGAGCAAATATTTCAATATCGCGATTGGTTGATTAATAAATAAAAAATAAAATATGTGCGATGGGCTTTATATCAGTTGATGAGAAGTCAAAGGTTTTTATAAAATCATATAAAAGGTGTCTTCCAAGACATTTTCCCCTTGGGAATTTTTTTTTTCTCTCAAAATGATATTATACAAGAGGTATTATCATTTTTAGAATTCTATCTTTATATTTTCAAAAGAAGTATAGAAGTTAAATAGAAATGGTTGTACAGAAGTAAGTTGGAAAATTTACAATTTGAATTATATTTGATGTTTCGATTCATGATGATTGTCGCTGCCGTAAATGAGTATATTTATTCTTCTGTAATTGGGAGAACTAACTGTAAGAGAAAGAGAGAAATCAAGGCAAAAGTTACTATGTTGTTAAAAGCGTATGGGAGGGGGGTTATCTTTATAAAAACGAGGTCTGGAACAACAACAACAATATTGTCTCTCAGCTAATTCATTGGTAAATTACTTTTCCTTGTATTTAGTTGGATATATTTGAAGCTGTTAGTGCTGGTTATTCTTATATTGGTATTGGTCTTTGTACGATTGTGACTTTTATAACCTATTTGGGTTTTATAAAGTTGGCAATCGCTGGAGATGGCTTTGATATATTATCGTATTAGGTATGTTTGGAGACATTTTTTATATTATGATGATCTCGCCTAAATTGAAGCATTGATTAGAATTAGAATTGAGTGATTTAAAAAAATATGAACAACGTTCACAAGATAGTTATCTACAACTTATCTTAAGTCTGAACCTTGTAGGAGACTTGATGAAAAATGAAGTTGATATTGCGTCCAGGAGTTTTAAGAAATTGTAGTACGTGACATCTTGCGCATATTTCCGCATTGAGATATCGAAGGGGATGATGTCGTGGCTCTAGACTCAGTTGACCGGCGGTCACTATGGTCACCCCTCACTGTTTCCAGGTCATAGTGGCCGGTATCTTCCTTTTATATCTTGATTATAACTTTGTTTACAAGCATCGGTGGTTCAGTGGTAGAATGCTCGCCTGCCACGCGGGCGGCCCGGGTTCGATTCCCGGCCGATGCATGTTTTTTTTTTCCTTTATTATTTTATTATTATTATATACTTAACTCGAATTATGAGCCGGGCAACGCACATATTTTACCCCACGCCTAATTCGGATTGTGGTATATTTAGATAGAAGCGGTACTTATGGTGACTCTTTGTTGAAGGGCATATTAGCCCGAAAACACGAGAAATAAAAAAAAAAATGAAAAGAAACTTAGCCCTAGATTCCTTATTGATTTAGTTAAAATAAACATTGTCTCAATCGCTGTTATCTATCTCTTCTTTACCATGTTAACAAAACCTCATCTTTCAATGAGAAATCGTTCTGTACAGTTCTATGACAACACGGACACCAGTAAACAAAACCTGCTCAGCCCCCTACATCCCAGACTGGTGTAACAACTGATGCTGGTTTAGACCAAATGCTATTCAACCACAGTATTAAAATTGAAATGTAAAACAGGAATACGGATCTTCGCAAAAAGATAGAATTATTGTACCCCGATATGTAAATTAAATTGTAATATTTAATTTATTTATCACTGATTTATTTATTTGTGATAATCTGTTGCCTTTTATGGTGATTCAGAAACATCTAGAATCTTTCTTTGGCTTTCTAAATTAGATTGATGTGGATAGATATATTTTTATCTATACACTAATGTTTTTTTTTTTTGCCAAGTAATAATATTCAAAGAAAAACAGGGTAACGTGGTAAGATTCTTTTAATAGAACACGACGAGCTTTCAGGCAGCAACTGCCCTTCTTCAGGTCTAATACAAGTGTAGACAAAGAAGTGCCATATTTATAAGCGAAAATATTTACATATATACGCGCAAAGAATAAGGAATTTTACATATTGGAGATTGGAAAGGGGAATTTGCATATTTACAAATAAAAAATAAAACCAAACTCTGTGTGAGAAATAGAGGCAAAAACGGAGATAAAAATTAAATCTGAAGGCAAAACACGAAGATAAAAATTGAACCGTAAATAACAATAAAACCCAGAAACATATCAGCGAGTGAGGCCGTAAAATATTGTATATTGCGGTGGGAGATCAATCTTCCGGTTAAAACTGGGAGTACAGTTGGACACCAGTGCTTCCAGAACCAAGCGTTGGTACTTGTTTCCAATATCCCTGTATACAGAAATCGTATCGTCTAAATTAAAGGAATGGTCGAAATCTGCCATGTGTTGAAAGATGAGAGATTTTCGATCTTTGGAACGTATATTACGGTTGTGTTCGCGGATTCTAGTGGCGATGGTTCGACCAGTTTCACCTATGTAGCATTGCTCACAATCGTTGCATGATATTTTATAGATGCCGTTATTGAGGGATAGAGGGTTAAGTTTGATGGAGCTTTTTGTTATGGGGTGCCGTAAGGATGCTTCTAGGGAAGGCGAATTTTTGAAAAACGTGCGAATACCGAATTTTCGTAAAAATAACGCAATATCAGAGTTCGTGGTCGAAAAAGGAAGGACACAGACGTTTTTATACAGCGGAGGTGTAACTTTTTTGTGGTTCGGAACGTAAAAATGGCGGTCAATAAAATTATGAGGGTAACCGGCGGATAAAAGATGGGTGTAAACGGTACGCTTCTCGATCGTTCTAAATAAGGCAAGGGAACAATGAGTATATACCCGTTTGGAGAGAGTTTTTACCGTGGTGATTTTGTGAGAAACCGGGGCATGTGATAAAAAGTGTAAATAGGAGGGAGTGAAGTTAGGCTTGCGAAATACGGTGGTCTGAAAAGTGCCATTAGTGTTGATGACTAAAACGTCTAAAAACGGGATGCAATTAAAACATGATGGGTTGTGAGTAAAACGGAGATCATGATGGTATGAGTTTAAAACCGTGAGTATGGGGAGATGGTCGGTATCACGATGGAGGCAAAAAATGTCGTCAACGTACCTCGACCACATCTCGATCCCCAAATGATTATGGGAAACTAACCACCGGTCCAGATTAGACATAACAATCTCAGCTGCTATTGTGGAAAGAGGGCTGCCCATAGGGGAGCCTCTCATCTGTACAAAGAAACAGCCATTGAATTCTAAAGCATTCATGTTAAGGCAGATGGTGAATAAATCCAAGATGGTTTTTTGATTATTACTAGGAAGGGTGGAAGAAGAAAGAAGTTGCTCTAGGCCATCTATGATCAGAGAATGCGGGAGGCACAGAAAGAGTGATGTCACGTCAAAAGTCGACATTGTGAGACCACGAGGTTGGGAGACATTCTTTAATCTTGTAAAAAATTCAGATGGATCTTGTACTGAGTAAAGATTATGAGTTTTGACCAGGGGTTTTAGAAGGCTAGAAAGGTATTTGGCCACTGGTAAGGCGGGTGACAGATGGTAAGCAACTATGGGTCTAAGGGGGACACTGGGCTTATGGGTCTTTGGTAGGCCATATATATATGGAACCCTAGAAAGATTGGAGGTAAACTGCTGGAACTGATCGGGAGTAATGCATTCGTTTCTTCTGAGCAATCTGAGTGATGATTTGTAGGCATCAGAAATAGCACAAACACGTTCAGGTGAAATCTCTTGAAAGGTATCGGAGTCTGAAAGGATATCAGACATTTTCTTCTTGTAATCATCAACTTTTAACACAACTACTTGTGAGCCCTTATCTGATTTAGTGATGAGGATATCATGATGGCTCTTGAGGGCTTTCAAGGAGGCAAGATCGCTCTTGACGGAACTGGAGCGAGATGAAGAACTCTTGTAAGCAGCAAGAAGTTTGTTGGCTATGGTAGAACGGATGTGATGTTTGTCTGTGTGGGACTGGTGCTGAAGGGAAGATTCAATGCAGCTAATCGTGTATAAAAGATCAGGTTCATGGGGCAACCGAAAACTAAGGCCTTTCTCTAGTAGGGATATCTGCTTGTCTGAAAATACGATGTCGGTTAGGTTAACAATGGTATCTTCAGAGGGGGAGCGGGTGCGCAAGGGAAAACCATATTTCACGTGCCAGAATTCCAGCTTCCTCTGGTGCCGGAGTTCAATCTCAGAGTTCTGAAGTTTAACTCGGGCGGTTATGCCTTGTATAAGAGAGCCGAGATCATTGGAAGGGATTCTGGGAGAGAGCAGGCAAAGCAGACCTCTGATGTTTTTTTGTAAAAAACGGATCATAGCACGGGAGCCTCTAATTCTCGAGTTAAGAAGCTGTTCTTCGGTTCTGTGTATAATTGCAGCGGAGTAATGGTTTTGTACTGGATCCCTAATCCTAAGAGAGGGTGGTATGAAGGAGGCCTGGGAACATTTTAGGTTAAAGGCAAGATGACAGCGCCAACGGGCGAGCTGCAAAGACTTCTTGTCCAGCTGCCGCTTTTATACACGATTAGCTGCATTGAATCTTCCCTTCAGCACCAGTCCCACACAGACAAACATCACATCCGTTCTACCATAGCCAACAAACTTCTTGCTGCTTACAAGAGTTCTTCATCTCGCTCCAGTTCCGTCAAGAGCGATCTTGCCTCCTTGAAAGCCCTCAAGAGCCATCATGATATCCTCATCACTAAATCAGATAAGGGCTCACAAGTAGTTGTGTTAAAAGTTGATGATTACAAGAAGAAAATGTCTGATATCCTTTCAGACTCCGATACCTTTCAAGAGATTTCACCTGAACGTGTTTGTGCTATTTCTGATGCCTACAAATCATCACTCAGATTGCTCAGAAGAAACGAATGCATTACTCCCGATCAGTTCCAGCAGTTTACCTCCAATCTTTCTAGGGTTCCATATATATATGGCCTACCAAAGACCCATAAGCCCAGTGTCCCCCTTAGACCCATAGTTGCTTACCATCTGTCACCCGCCTTACCAGTGGCCAAATACCTTTCTAGCCTTCTAAAACCCCTGGTCAAAACTCATAATCTTTACTCAGTACAAGATCCATCTGAATTTTTTACAAGATTAAAGAATTGTAAATAGTTATAAAACGAAGAGAAAAATTTTTTTAATATACATGGGCTACAAGCTTTCGGGCTTCACGCCCTTCGACGGGTACCCGTCGAAGGGCGTGAAGCCCGAAAGCTTGTAGCCCATGTATATTAAAAAAAATTTTCTCTTCGTTTTATAACTATTTACAATTCTATAAGAGAAATTTTCATGATTCATGTTAAGATTAAAGAATGTCTCCCAACCTCGTGGTCTCACAATGTCGACTTTTGACGTGACATCACTCTTTCTGTGCCTCCCGCATTCTCTGATCATAGATGGCCTAGAGCAACTTCTTTCTTCTTCCACCCTTCCTAGTAATAATCAAAAAACCATCTTGGATTTATTCACCATCTGCCTTAACATGAATGCTTTAGAATTCAATGGCTGTTTCTTTGTACAGATGAGAGGCTCCCCTATGGGCAGCCCTCTTTCCACAATAGCAGCTGAGATTGTTATGTCTAATCTGGACCGGTGGTTAGTTTCCCATAATCATTTGGGGATCGAGATGTGGTCGAGGTACGTTGACGACATTTTTTGCCTCCATCGTGATACCGACCATCTCCCCATACTCACGGTTTTAAACTCATACCATCATGATCTCCGTTTTACTCACAACCCATCATGTTTTAATTGCATCCCGTTTTTAGACGTTTTAGTCATCAACACTAATGGCACTTTTCAGACCACCGTATTTCGCAAGCCTAACTTCACTCCCTCCTATTTACACTTTTTATCACATGCCCCGGTTTCTCACAAAATCACCACGGTAAAAACTCTCTCCAAACGGGTATATACTCATTGTTCCCTTGCCTTATTTAGAACGATCGAGAAGCGTACCGTTTACACCCATCTTTTATCCGCCGGTTACCCTCATAATTTTATTGACCGCCATTTTTACGTTCCGAACCACAAAAAAGTTACACCTCCGCTGTATAAAAACGTCTGTGTCCTTCCTTTTTCTACCACGAACTCTGATATTGCGTTATTTTTACGAAAATTCGGTATTCGCACGTTTTTCAAAAATTCGCCTTCCCTAGAAGCATCCTTACGGCACCCCATAACAAAAAGCTCCATCAAACTTAACCCTCTATCCCTCAATAACGGCATCTATAAAATATCATGCAACGATTGTGAGCAATGCTACATAGGTGAAACTGGTCGAACCATCGCCACTAGAATCCGCGAACACAACCGTAATATACGTTCCAAAGATCGAAAATCTCTCATCTTTCAACACATGGCAGATTTCGACCATTCCTTTAATTTAGACGATACGATTTCTGTATACAGGGATATTGGAAACAAGTACCAACGCTTGGTTCTGGAAGCACTGGTGTCCAACTGTACTCCCAGTTTTAACCGGAAGATTGATCTCCCACCGCAATATACAATATTTTACGGCCTCACTCGCTGATATGTTTCTGGGTTTTATTGTTATTTACGGTTCAATTTTTATCTTCGTGTTTTGCCTTCAGATTTAATTTTTATCTCCGTTTTTGCCTCTATTTCTCACACAGAGTTTGGTTTTATTTTTTATTTGTAAATATGCAAATTCCCCTTTCCAATCTCCAATATGTAAAATTCCTTATTCTTTGCGCATATATATGTAAATATTTTCGCTTATAAATATGGCACTTCTTTGTCTACACTTGTATTAGACCTGAAGAAGGGCAGTTGCTGCCTGAAAGCTCGTCGTGTTCTATTAAAAGAATCTTACCACGTTACCCTGTTTTTCTTTGAATATTACAGCGTGGCGATATGATGTCTCAAGTAATAATAAAAAAAATAATAACGTTTTAAGAAAAACACGAACTTTTGGAACAATCTTGTAACTTAATTGAATTCAGAAATATAACGAGTCAGCGATTTCACTAAGAAAATCTTTCTTTATGCTACAAAGGTTATGCGATATTGGAAGATAAAGATCAGGTCAGGTTTGTCTTTGGGTGTCAAGGAAGGAGTACACTCTGGCATTATATGTGACTCAATCCTTAAAAAACCTTTGACGAACTCTCTCAGATGCAAAAATAGATTTTCGAAAAGGAATATTAACACAACGAACAGAAATGAATACACTTTTTGAAACAGTAATTATAAAATAAGGATTAAAAAAAGTTGCAATGCGTTTCTTTATTCATGCAAAGTGCAAATTTTCGGATCTTTATAATCCTTCTACAGACATAGCTATAAGTTGATAGAATAAGGTTATATGAGATTATTTTCTTCAATAAATGAAGGAGAAAGAATTAGGATATATATTCTTATTCTCTCAACTTATAGCTATGCCTATGGACAGATTCTAAAGATCCTAAAGCTTGCACTTTTCACGAACAGAGAGAATATGGTTTTACGGGCTACTAACCAAAGTGTATTATTTTTGAACCTAAAAATGAATGTAGCAAGCAAAAAATATGTCAAGACCGGGAATCGAACCCGGGTCAACTGCTTGGAAGGCAGCTATGCTAACCATTATACCACCGTCGCTACTTTTCACAAATAAAGAAACACATTGCTACTGTTTATATTTTTATTTTATACTTTATAGCAATTTTATCTTCTAACAGTTATTATGAAATATGCCACAATACACACACAAGCTTTTATTAAGACATTCCGTCTTCTACAGACGATTCTCCTGTGAGAAATGGATCCAAAAAGAAATGAGAAACAGGGGAAGAATATCTATGTACAAAAGTTGAGACTATATACATCGTTTTTCGTGCATAGAACACAGTGAAGTAGACTATTTAGTAAATGGTTGCATCTTGTGAAGAAGAAAATATTTCCATACAGTTTAGTTACTTTGCTAGGTCTTTTTCCTCCTTGCAGTCTTGAAAAAATTAAAGGACTTTAAAATAGCTGACCCATTATCCATCAAGTCTGAAAGAAAGGAATACAGCGAAAAGAAATATGCCACAATACATGGAATGTAGTCCCTAGGAATCATTGACTAGGGAGAAGAGAAACTTATTCTAAACCTATAAGAGCTGAAGCTCAAAAAGAATACAGAACTTTTATTACACATATAGTTATTTAAATAACTCTCATTCCATACTTTATTTGGTTATAAAAGACTCTCATTGGATAATTTTTATTTTCCAACTCTTTCTCTGTATCTCTTGGTAATATCTTTATATAAAGGTCATAATAAATTATATTTTTAATTGATCGATATAAAAACCTATAAGCAGCAAGAAAATTATGCTCAAAAGATTTGAAAAATTATTAATATTTTAATAAAAATAGTAAATACATATTGAGTGGTTAGGATAAGCCTAAATTTGTATAGCTTTACCTAACCTTCTTCTTTACTCATATTCCGTTATTAACAGCAACTACTCTTTAATAATGTCAAATCTCTGTGTTGATTTAAATATGAAATAGAGGAAACTCCGCTTTTAAGAGAATAGCGACACCAAATTCCAAATTAAGTATTGCACAAAATTCAAAATCTAAAGCATCACGAAATTAATTCTTTATGAGACCTATTTTAGAAGTATTTATTGTAGCGACGGTGGTATAATGGTTAGCATAGCTGCCTTCCAAGCAGTTGACCCGGGTTCGATTCCCGGCCGTCGCATCTTTTTTTTTTTTAATTCTATATTTTTTCAATCATATCCTGGTTATATTATGTGGGACTTGGAAATTGAATGGCAAAAATTGAGCGAACAATTATGTAGTGGAAAAAGAACATAAGTTGAATAATCAACCAGCGCAGATAATTATCAAAAGAAAAACAAATTCGTGAGGCGTAAAGTTTCTTGTAGGTATTTTTTTATATAAATTATACAAGAGCTTTTGAGCATTTTTCTCCTTCATGTTTCTCTGCTTATGGCAGAGCGCCATCTAGTGGAACAAAAATAAACTAAACGCTTATTTAACTTGTTCCATGATATTTGGCCAGCCCAATTTCTTGATAAATCAAGAAAAGTCATCCACGAACACGTTTCGGGCTGTTGGCCCTAGTCAGCGTGGTGCAGACTGTATGTGTAATATAATTTGTTTTATTTTAAAAAATAAATAGCCGCACTATAAATAGTGTTTAGGCTTTTCAATATATTTTCGAATTTCACTTTCAAAATATATTTTCATACATTATTTAAAATTTTTGAAAATGAGTAATACAAAGTATTGAATACCTATAATTGTATTATAGAAAAATTAAAGTTCTTTTTCAATAAAATAATCATTTTAAAAATTCATTTATATTTTTTTATATTCTATATTTGAAGTAATTTGGTATATTTATTTTTGTAATCAACTCGATTAAAATAGAAGTTAAGAAAGGAAAGTGAAAAGGAGGAAGTGTTGGTGAAATTAATTCCAATTTTGATTCATAGATGGCGTAGTGAGTCAGCAATTTAGATATTATTTGATCTAACTTTCGATTTCTCTCTCTCTCTGCGTGTGTGATATCTGAAAATTCAATTTCTTTAAAAAGTAATTTTATGTGGTCAATAGTTACCTAGAACATTTTTGAAAGAGGAAGAATAAAATTCAGGTTAAAAAGTTTATTATAATTTTGGTTTTGCAAGCTTCCGAGAAAATTTTCCTGATCTTCAACGGGCAAATACTTTATGTACAATATCAATATGATCTTTATACTGTACATAGAAGTATTTGCCGTTGAAGAGAAGAAATTTTGCTCGAAAGCTTGCAAATCCGAGATTAAAAGAAACTCTTTACTTGAATTTTATTCTTCCTTTTTTTCTTTTTTTTTTTTTAAGTAATTTAAATAATTTTATTATGGAATTTTTAGAAACCTCTCTCTAAATAAACAAAAAAACCTAAAATTATTTATAAAACTTGTGATTTCTAATTTAGCATATGTTTAGTAAAAGTCTTTGTCATGATCAAGTAGGTTATCAGCCTTTATTGGTAGAAGTCCTCTGACACTGAAGAGTAAATAAAAACGCATCTATCCATGATGTGGTGGTGTCTTGTCCATGGAGCAGATCAGATCGGTCCATGCACCCTGATCACAATACCTGCCAACTGAGGTGGTGGTGGTGTCTTGTCCATGGAGCAGATCAGATCGGTCCATGCACCCTGATCACAATACCTGCCAACTGAGGTGGTGGTGGTGTCTTGTCCATGGAGCAGATCAGATCGGTCCATGCACCCTGATCACAATACCGGCCAACTGAGGTGGTGGTGGTGTCTTGTCCATGGAGCAGATCAGATCGGTCCATGCACCCTGATCACAATACCGGCCAACTGAGGTGGTGTCTTGTCTATGGAACAGATCAGATCGGTCCATGTACCCTGATCACAATACCGGCCAACTGAGGTGGTGTCTTGTCTATGGAACAGATCAGATCGGTCCATGCACCCTGATCACAATACCGGCCAACGATTTGTCCGTATGGAGGTCCTCTATCGTCAATTTCTGATTTTGTTGTCCATGGAATGGGGAGGTACCATTGCCCCGTTAGTCAGCCACATTTCAGAGTTCCCTGTTGACAGTTACCGTAGCGGCTCACGACACCGTACTAACATGGCAGTTCCTTACTTGTGCTTCTTCTCCCGTCCACCACGTAGAGGAGGACTTCTGGGCAGGATCTATGCATGATAAAGTGGCATTTACTTATATATGTTTGTTCCAGTTGGATCACGGCAGGTAACTCCCAACATCTGTAAACATCTGAAACAAAGTCTTGTGGCAGATCCTCAGAGATCCACCATTTGTTTTGAATTCTTCAATCAGGAAAGACACTGAAGAATAATTTTAAAAAGCCCCCGAAGATAGGTTTCTTTATTTATTTATATATTCTCTCTATATTTTGAAAACTTTTTTGTGTAAATAAAAAGATGAATCATCAAGTCCAGCCACACCTCCCTGCGGTCCCCCTGGACTCTTGGAATATTTGACCAAATTCTGGTCCAAGGTGACTAACGTGGCAACGGCACCAATTTTCCAATGATGATTGGACACGACAACAACAATACATGGTACAAGCTATGATATTCCTATTAGGCATTTAGCAACAGATTAAGAGCACCACATGTATAGCCAGTGTCTTGTCTAGCTACTTGTACTCACTAGTGGAGTTGGACTTGTAGTGAAAGACTTGTAGACCAATGGAACATGAACAATTTTCACAACCAACATTTCAATTTTTGCCAATTAGCTTCTCTCAGGTAAGAAGACAACTCTTTCTAAAGGAAACTTTGGTTCTGCAACTAGGTGTTGTCTTATACAGAGAGGTAGTTCTACTGTGTTACAAAAGCGGTCGCTCAGAGAGGTAGTCTCTTATCAAATAGGTCTCTCATTGGAGGTTTGATTGTATTTTAAAGTGAAATCATCAGGCTTCCAGGGATAAATTAAGAAAAAGGCATCTTCTTATTTGCAACTGAAAGTTGCTGATGGCTTGCGCCATCTATCGGAATAAATATAAACTATCAAACCTCCCATTGATTGATTTTTAATTATTACAGAATTGGCTAAATACCCATTCTTGATTAATAAAAAAAAAAAGCTAACCACGTACGCGTTTCGGGCTATTGTCTCTCGTCAGCGTGGTGCAAGCTGTACCTCATCTACTCGTTTCATGATTTTTCAAGATGCCTGAATTTCTTGATTAATCATGAATGGGTATTTGGTCCATTCTGTAATAATTAAAAATCAGCAAATAGTTGATATTTATTTCGATAGATGGCGTAAGCCATCAACAACTTTCAGTTGCACGATAAGGAGATGTCTTTTTCTTAATTTATTCACCTTATCCCAGTACAATTTCACATTTGTGCTATTTTTTCACATTCCAAGGAAAGGTTTATTTTTGAATATTTAAACTTAGATGTGTAGCTTTCATACCCGAAAACTGTAGATTTGATTTAGAATTTTCAATAAAGGAAACTTATCTCTGATGATTTCACCTTAATATTGATGTATAGTGGATTGTTTTATTGAATTGATTGTATTTATATACCTACAGAGTTATTATTCTATAGAAAGTGTGTTTATTTCCTCACCCTTATATAACCGTTATATATTTATAAGTAGACCCACCCACTGTCCCAGTTTTTAGAACACAAAGATAGGTTGTCTAAAAGAAGCCGGCGGTGTGCGAGGGAACTGGTTAGCACCTTGGTGACATATTTTAGGACACACAGCTGGTGACACATCAGTTGTCTACAGTACACGCTCACTTACAGCTCTCACATGGCACTCTAGTACTCGTCCTCTTGGACATATATAAACCATTTATATCACGCGAGCGTTCACATTTTAAAATAAAACAAATGAAGACATTTTCTATTAAACTCACTGCAATGATTAAAATATTGGAAAAATTCGCCTTTGCCGGTCCTAAGCCCAGATGAAAAAGGAGGGGGGAACAGTAACAAGCTCGGTAAAAACCTAGGCTCAACTGGCCTGGCTGATAGTACCCTGTAAAGGCTCCTAATCCAGGGATACAGGATGAGCAGCGTTTGTACTCCATGTTAGAAGCGGCTGCACATGGTGTCTGTTCCTCATGTCAGAGGCGGCCATTTCTTTTGGACCTGCACTGAGTAGTACTCCTAGTCTTGATGACAAAGGCCGACGCATTCTACTTCACCCAGTGTGGAGATAAGAAAGAAGAAGAAGAAATATTGGAAGAGCCTGAATAATCAATGGTGAAGAAAAATTGCTTTGTTTTTCCTTTATTTTCAAAAGAAACGGTCGTGCTTTAGTGCATATTTCTATATTAATTTCAATAGACATTTCAACAGAATAAAACGGCAATACAAACTAGATAGTAAAACCTTTGAAGCCTTCAAAGCAACAAACCAGAATCTTCCGAATTTATATGGTCTACCAAAAATCCACAAAGCTAATACCCCATTGCGTCCCATAATATCATACTCAGGCTCTCCCTTATACCCTATCGCAAAATATTTGTCGTCAATCATCTCACCATTCCAGAAAAAACTCCCTTATACAGTCCCCAATCCAGTAGCAGCTATTGAAACCATCAATAATATTCCAATTCCACATGACAGTTATATGGTATCCTTTGATATAGAATCTCTTTATACATCCATTCCGCATGATGAAGCTATCCTGGCACTTCAAGAATTCTTACACAACCATCCGGAAATCATCCTTCCTATCCCTAAAGAAGCCCTTATAGATCTGATTGAACTTTGTCTAGCACTTAATTATTTTGGATATAAAAAAAAAAAAAAAAAGACAGATATTTCAAACAAGTAAAAGGTTTACCGATGGGGAATTCTGTTTCATCAGCATTAGCTAACATCTACATGGACAAAATTGATAAAATAATTGCAGACACAGCACAACTACAAGTAATAATCTGGAAACGCTATATTGATGATATACTATGCATCACAAAAGTTGATCTTTCCACCATTCTGAATTTTTTGAATAACCTCAAACCCTTTCTAAAATTCACCTTTGAAATAGAAGAAAATAACTCCCTACCGTTTCTAGACATACAACTAACCAGAAACCAAGATAGAATTGAAACTCGAATATACCGAAAACCAACCCATACTGGAAGCTATCTGAACTTCAATTCATTTGGTCCCATCCACCATAAAATTTCCGTGGTAAAAACTCTTTCAAAAAGACTAATCACACACTTTTCAACAAACAATAACGACACAAAAAAAGAAAGAACCAAGGTATTTCAAGAACTACTTAGCAATAATTACCCCAAACCGTTTATCAAAAAGCATTTCTACAGACCGAGAATATCAACCACAAACAATAGACAGACTTCATCCCAAAACATTTTTTGCTCCCTACCATACAGCTATGGCTGTGAAAGAATAGCTAGAAAACTAAAATACTACAATATCACAACAAGATTCCAATCTATCTCGAATCTTAACAACATCCTCCGCCATCCTGATACAAAAAAGATCACTGAACCAAACAATAGAACCAATGTCATATACAAAATACCATGCAAGTCTTGCCAAGCCGTCTACATAGGAGAAACCGGTAAACCATTAACAGAAAGAATCAACCAGCACAAATCAGTCCTGAAACACCATAACCCGACCTCCTTATTAGTAGATCATGCTCTCATCAATGGCCACATTCCAGACTTTGAACAAACATCAATAATATACCAAGATATAAAAGAAAAGCACAGCAGGCTATTCTTGGAGAGTTGGAGTTCTTTGGAAGACAGAAATAGCATAAACTGAAAGATCGATATACCGGACATGTACACACAATTTAGATGCTCCTAGAATAGGAACCTCTATGTATATATGAACTTCAGTGAAATGTTTTCATTCATAATGCAATAGCCGAATATTTATTTTGTATATATAGATATTTACTTTTCACTCTATTTATTCATTTATGTTAATTAGTATTGTACGATATTTATTTATATACATTACATTTTCTTTTGGATGATTTTCGCCCGGGGAGATTGTGAGACGCCCGTGTCTCAAGTGTAACGCGCGGCTCGCCGCGAAAAGGGATGAGATCCTAGAAAAAGATGGTCGTTTAGCCCATCGAAATATCGGAAATAAAAATATTATTTATTGAATCCAAGATGTGCCCTTTATGAACAAATATAACAATATGGATTGCTATATTTTCAAAATAATTTCTATATTAGTAACTCAATATCACCCCCTATCTTTCATAACTTACTGGGAATGTGTTTATATAAAAGAGGAAAAAGCATTATTATACATTTCTTATGTATATAATATTGTTACAATTAATTTATAATAATATTCGTAAAGATAGAGGCTGCCTGGCCGGCATTCATAGTTCTTCAAATTAAAGATACTTCGGCCAGTAAATCTTTTTATTACCTCGACGTTTCGAAAAAAATATTTTTACATTACTTATGTATATAATATTGTTACAATAGTTCTCTATGATATTTATATAGTTCCTATATAACTTTGTAAATTCAAATTTCTATCTTTTTCCACATATTTTCTATATCTCTCAGGAGAATCTGTATATAAGAATATGAAAAAGTCTTAATATCATTGTATTAAAATATTTTATAATATATATATATTGTTCCGTATATATTAGTATTGCTTCTAACCTGCAAGAGAATATATGATATATCTATGATATGAAAAAAATGAAAGAAAAATATAAAAGATAAAAAGATCAGGTGTTGAAATCAAAAATAAAAATGGCATATCCTGACCAGGAGCACATGTGCTTTACAGAAGGCAGAGCGCTATCTGGTGGAACAGAAATCAACTAATCATTGATTTATGATCCCCATAAGGGAACAGGCTAAATCAATGATTAGTTGATTTCTGTTCCACCAGATGGCGTTCTGCCTTCTGTAAAGCACATGCGCTCCTGGTCAGGATATGCCATCTATGATATATATAGCTATTTTTTTATGTATTAAAAGAGAGGCGCCTGTCCCATTTGTATTATGTTGATCACCCCGGTAAAATACTTAAAGGTCTTCTTCTTCTTTCTTATCTACAACCATCATGACTGGGTGAAGTAGAATGCGTCTGCCTTTATGATTAAGACTGGGAGCACTACTCAGTGGCAGGCCGACTTAGCTCCAAAAGAAATGGCCGCCTCTGACATGAGGAACAAATGCCATGTACAGACGCTCCTAACATGGAGTACGGACACTTCTCATCATATATCTTTAATCAGGATCCCTTACAGGGTACTATCAGCCGGGCCAGCTCAGCCCAGGTTTCTTAGAGAGCTTGTTACTGCTCCTTCTTTTCCTTTTTCATCCGGAGAAAGGTGAATATAAAGAATAATCCACAACACAGGTATTGGAAAATATAGAAAAAAGCCAAACTGTGTTATTTCTCATCACCTTTAAGCGTTTACCAACGTAATAAAATAATGCATTGTTTTATTGTATATTTAAAAGGAGAGGTGCCTCTTTAGGTATATAAATATCATCTTCCTGCAACTTTATTTGTCAATCGTTTACCAGTTTGGATGATATCTTTTAGTAATAGAGCTTAGAAAAAAAATTAGAATTATGTTTTATTATTCTTAAAGTGTATATAAACCATCGCCACACTCATATCCTTATGTAACCGTAGAAAGGTGTATTTTCCGCAAGCTTGTACCATCATCCTCTTACATAACGAATCTCTTCTCTCAGACTTGTGTTTATTCTTCTATAGCAAATATGAAGATTATCGTTATCTTAATTCTTGCCTGAAAATCGGCCCTGTTTTCGGCCTGGCCCCTTCATCAGGTTAAACAATTTTATGGCAAATTCGACCGCTTCATAACCCCTCTCGTAGGATGTTATGAAAACGAAGCCATTCCTGAACTGATGAGATCCAAAGATCGAAACCATGGTATACAGATTTTATTTTTATCTGAATTTGCCAAAAACTAATGTTGTTGCTCATCTTTATCACCACCGTTCATCTCATTGAGATTATTAACATTTAAAAAAAAGAAATTTTTCAATAAAATAATCCCTTGTATCAAAATTGAGTAAGGCCTCCAGGGAAAAGTATATTTTCATAAAACTGCTGTAGATATATATTTTTTTCCTGGAGACCTGATATTGTTACTGATTAATGCATTGTTTCAATTCAAATATAAAGAGCTGCCTCTTTCAGTATATATATTTTTGCTTATCCCTAGTACACATGATATAGGCCATGATAATCATGGTGGGTAGAAGTAGGAGACTGTTTTACTGTAAGTGCACCACATGTTTAAACATGTGAAAAACAGTTAGACTTTGCACTTATATATGTATAAAAAATGTATTTAATATTAAATTGTAAAAGTGATAATCCTGTTGAAGGACTGACAAGTCCGAAAGTCTAAAAATAAAATTTGTACAAGAAACTTAACTCTGGAAGCTTCATTTATTTTATAAAACTTATAAATGTGCCAGAGTCCCATTTGGTTACTTGCACTCGCTGATGGGGTTGAAATTTTGCAAGAATCGGGGCCATTGAAGCATTTTTTGAATCAGAAAAAAAAAGCCCAATGTGGGAATCGAACCCGGGTCGTAGCGGTCGAAAACCAACGGTTTAGACCATCCTTCCACCGACCATCTTCTTTTGGTATATGATTACCAAAAATAAAAGAAGCGATTTGCAAAAGACTTAGCCTTTCTATCTAAAAGTTCTACTATACTGATATTAGTAAATTCTTCCCGATTTCTCCTCCAGACAAGGTCTTACATGACACTTCTCTCAACTCCAGACTCTGGAAGTATTTGGGGATGAACGGTTTGGCGACCTTCGAATGATGAAGCTCCCGGACTTGTGTCAACACCACGATGTCCCAATGTCCTGTTGTCAGCATTGCGACACTTGTCACACAGCCTGGAATGTCCCTTGCATTCCTATTTTCACGCGGAAATATGTAGATATATATCACCTAGTTACATAGTAAAATTACTAATATAGGGAATATCATTATTGCACTTTGACAACTTATGAACAATTAGAGCTAGTAAAAACACATCAATATACATGGTGTATTAATATAAAGCAACAACGCGCCATCTATATAGGAAATTAAAATATTAAGGCACGAATGTTATCTTTCTACACCTCCCACCCCCTCAAAATATTGTCTCGCCTTTATCTTTTTTCTTGCTTTTTCCTTTTACTTTATTTATTTTTAAATAAAATCATTTTATTCTCTCTCTTTTTTTATCTTTTAAAATAGCATGTACATCTTTCCCTCCCCTCCTCCCATTTATTCATTCAATCTGGACAACTACATACCTTGTCCACCTTTCAAAGTCAGTTTCGGAACTTTTAGAATTTCAAAATACCGGACAAATATTCGTCAGCTACACGGTCGATAATTTAACACTACAATAAACTGTTTTTATGTTACATCAAAGCACACCCAAGTCTTGGGCGTAAGAACTCCGAGAGAGTTGAGATGTCATAGGCACCAAAAAGGACCTACTGTATATAGATTCAATTCTGTACCAGACAGCTAACAAAAAATATATAGCAGCAGTCTCTATAAAGCTTGCAGATCAATTCCATTAGCACGGGTAACGTTCATCTTATGAAGCCAGCAGCCTAATATTGCAGATGTAATGCCGCCTTAGTCAATTCCTTGAGCCTTCCAAACATGCAGCCTCTAAAACTAACTGATGGAGATCTTACAGCACAGCGCCGCTCTGATTAATTCCTTGAACTTTCGTAACATGCGGATTATAGAACCTGCGGCCAGATCTTACATCCATGGTGCCGCCTTGATCAATTCCTTGAGCCATCGCAAAATGCGGCTTCTAAAACCAGGGGCCAGATATTACATACATGGTGCCGCCTTGATCAATTCTTTAAGCCTTCGCAACGTGTGGATTCTAAAATCAGTGGCCAAATCTTACATCCATGGTTCCGCCGTGATCAATACCTTGAGCCTTGGCAACATGCGGTTACTAAACCTAACTGACAGAAATTTTAAAGCACAGTGCTGCTCTGATCAATTCTTTCAGCCTTCGCAACGTGCGGATTCTAAAACCAGCGGCCAAATCTTTCATTCATGGTTCCGCCGTGATCAATTTCTTGAGCCTTCGAAACATGCGGCTTCTAAAACAAGAGCCCAGATCTTGTATCCATGGTTCCTTAAAACAGCGGCAGACCAATCTATACAAAACGACCATACAAGAATGGATAAATCTAAGCTATACTCTTACTACAAAGACATTCACATATCTTTCATGACGGAGGGATACCTTTTAGGAGATTTTCCTTTCCCGGTTGTAAGACTACTCGCACAAGTTAGAATACTTTCAAGTTCTTTTAGAGAAAACCACACCAAGATGCTCTGCGGTGAGGACCCGACTTGTACCTTCTGTAATTCAAAACTAAAAAATGAAATCACTCACTATATTTTTGATTGCCCTGCTCTGAAAGAAGAAAGAAGAACCCTTATGCTCAAAACTGGGCAACTCTGTGCTTCACTTCCATCAATAATTGACAATATGACCCAGAATAAGTATATTGCTACGGCGTTTTATGGTTTCCACAAGTCCATATCTCAGAAGAAGGCCAAGTGATACTCACTACTCACTTTCTTACTGCTACTCTTTTTGTGTTGATTTCTTGCTTCCCTCTTTCTTTTTTTTTTCTTTTCTTGTTTTTTTTTTCTTTTTCTTCTTACTCTGTATATATCGTTATTTCCTTTGTCTCACTGCTTTGTTCTTATGCATACCTCTGGTGAATCCTGTATAGGGTCAGTGACCCTAAATAAAGGCTTTTTTGTTGTTGTTGTTGTTGTTTTTGTATCCATGGTTCCGCCCTGATCAATTCTTTGAACCTTCGCAACGTGCGGATTCTGAAACCAGGGGCCAAATCTTTCATCCATGGTTCCGCTGTGATCAATTTCTTGAGCGTTCGAAACATGCGGCTTCTAAAACAAGGGCCCAGATCTTGTATCCATGGTTCCGCCCTGATCAATTCTTTGAACCTTCGCAACGTGCGGATTCTGAAACCAGGGGCCAAATCTTTCATCCATGGTTCCGCTGTGATCAATTTCCTGAGCGTTCGAAACATACGGCTTCTAAAACAAGGGCCCATATCTTGTATCCATGGTTCCGCCCTGATCAATTCTTTGAGCCTTCGCAACGTGCGGATTCTAAAACCAGCGGCCAAATCTTTCATCCATGGTTCCGCCGTGATCAATTTCTTGAGCCTTCGAAACATGCGGCTTCTGAAACAAGGGCCCAGATCTTGTATCCATGGTTCCGCCCTGATCAATTCTTTGAGCCTTCGCAACGTGCGGATTCTAAAACCAGCGGCCAAATCTTTCATCCATGGTTCCGCCGTGATCAATTTCTTGAGCCTTCGAAACATGCGGCTTCTAAAACAAGAGCCCAGTTCTTGTATCCATGGTTCCGCCCTGATCAATTCTTTGAGCCTTCGCAACGTGCGGATTCTAAAACCAGGGGCCAGATCTTACATCCATGGTGCCGCCATGATTAATTCCTTGAGCCTTCGCGGCGTGCGGATTATAAAACCAGGGGCCAGATCTTGCATACATGGTGCCGCCTTGAGAAATTATTTGAACCTTCGCAATGTACGGCTTCTAAAACCAACGGCCAGATCTTGCATACATGGTGCCGCCTTGAGAAATTATTTGAACCTTCGCAATGTACGGCTTCTAAAACCAACGGCCAGATCTTACGTCCATGGTGCCGCCCTGATCAATTCTATTAGCTTTGGCAACGTTCGGCTTCTAAAACCAGGGGCTAGATCTTACGTCCATGGTTCCGTCGTGATCAATTCCTTGAACCTTGGCAATGTGCAGCTTCTAAAACCAGCGGCTAGATATTACGTCCATGGTGCCGCCCTGATCAATTCCATGAGTCTTGGCAACGTGCGGCTTCTAAAACCAGAGGCCTAATCATCTTGCATCCATGGTTCCGCCGTGATCAATTCCTTGAGCCTTCGCAACATGCGGCTTCTAAAACAGAGATGATTCTTCGTTGCCCTGGTGACTTCCTTTGGCTTTCTCAAAGAGGAGCTTAATACCAATGTTAATTATCACATTGAACCAAGTTTTGAAAACTTCATCCTGACTTGTGAGATTCAATATTTTTAAAATTATATACACTCGAAAATTGTAGCCTCAAGTATATAATAACTGTCCAACTTTCTAAGAATGATTTCTTTCATTTAAATAATATTTGGTTCTATTGTTTATAGATTCTCTATAGCAATCCAACATCTGTCAAATATAATAACATTTTCACAATCCTATATTACCCTGCCCTCTAAACATTTTTTCCAATATACCACCAGCTCTCTATATAATAAGGTATACATAAAATAATAATATATAGATAAATGAGCTCTAAATGAAGATTCAATTCATTTATTTCAATTAATAGAACAAGAAAAGACACAACATAAAAAAAGTTAACTTCCTTGTTTGGACACTTTAACAATTTAACACTTGAGAAATGTTACTCACTTTCTCTTTCCCTTATTTATATAAGGGTTACAAACTTTATTTGTAATTTAAAGGGTGGGGGACACACAACAACACTGAACACAAACAACAGCAAACACAACACAAACAACAACACACAACACGCAGTCGCCAATTTCTACCCACCGTGATTATTATGCCCTGTACCACGCGTACTAGGAATAATAATAATAAAGATTTGCCTTATCTGAGCTACATACTCTAAGTACCAGCCACTAGGGCAGTTTACTGGAGAGTTGACATGGTAGACAGTCAGTGACGTAGGTTGGAAGTGTTGGACATAAAGAAACATTGTCATGTGTTCTAATATCTAGGAAGGATGTCGTACTTCCAGTCTCAGTTGACCAGCGGTCACTATGGCCACCCCTCACTGTTTCTAGGTCATAGTGGCCGGTCTCTTCCTTTTATATCCTAATGATAATTTTGTTTACAAGCATCGGTGGTTCAGTGGTAGAATGCTCGCCTGCCACGCGGGCGGCCCGGGTTCGATTCCCGGCCGATGCATTTTTTTAAGATTCACATAATTTATTTAATTACACAGGTCTACGAAAAAAAAACCTTTTTTTTTTTTTTTTTGCCGGAGAAAACCTGATGTTGATTGTAATGTAATTTTTCATGGTGAATTCAAAAATGAAATCAAAAGTTTTCAATCACCCATAGTTCTTGCAGGGTAACCATTTTTTCTATAAATTGTTATATACAGTATTAATGCAACAAATGTTACATAAGCATTTTTTAAGTAAACATCATTACATTAGCTAGCGCTTTATTTTTGACAAAAATAGTTGATATGTGGAGCCAAAAGCTTTATTTTATTTTTTATTAATTAAATTTTGCTCTTTAAGAATCATAAATATTAACTTAAATAACAAATTATAAAATTTTAAATTAAATATGTTTATTTTATAATGCAATCTGTTTTGCTTTCAACTAAAAAATAACTACAAGTTCTTGAATGCTATTTGCTGAATAACAGTTTTAATATATATATTTAAATTGAACCTTACGATTTGTTTAATAGATTTGCATCAGAAGTGACTGGTAAATTTGAAGTGATCAGTTTATTCTTCTCTATCGATTTGTTTTTATAAATCGTGTGCACTAGACTGTGTCAATATGCCGAGGCGTTGCATTAATATTCCTGATATTTTCTGTTACATTTGTGGGGAATTAACTTTCAAAGTACAACGGCGAAACTTTACACCGCTCATCAAAAAGTGCTATCAACTTTATTTTGGCTGCAAAGTCGGTGACCAAGATAAGACTTGGGCTCCTCATCATTGTTGTGAAATTTGTGCTCGACGTCTTACAGGGTGGATTAAAGGTGAACGTCATATGTTTTTTGCGGTTCCAATGATATGGAGGGAACCTGAGGACCATTTTTCAGACTGTTATTTTTGTTTGACAAAGACTACAGGTAATACATTCAAATAAAGACATACAGTTGAATATCCAGATTTGCCTACTGCTATGAGACCAGTTCTTCATAGTGATATTTTACCTGTGCCACAGCCTTCTGAAAATGTAATATTTAGTGACCATTTTTCAGATAGACGAGAGCAACAGTCGGATGACACAAATTTTGAAGCAGGTGCTTCATCTGAACCTCATTTGTTAACCCAAGTAGATTTGAACGACCTCGTACGTGATTTAGATTTATCCAAAAAAAAACCAGAGTGAACATTTGGGCTCTAGGTTAGAAGGCTGGAATCTGCTGCATAAAGGCACAAAAGTATGCTTTTTTCGCAAACGTCAAGATGAATTTCAAGACTTCTTTTCACAAGAGAATGATTTAGTATATTGCAATGATGTTGTTAGCCTTATAGGAGCGCTTGGTCATGACCATGATACAGAAAAGTGGCGTTTGTTTTTTGATTCTTCAAAAATTAGTTTGGAAAGCTGTTCTTCTTCATAACGAAAATAAGTTCCCATCAGTGCCGATAGCACATGCATCCGACATGAAAGAGACTTACGAAAACATGAAACTGCTTTTGAAAAAGATAGAATATGAAAGATAGGTTGGAAAATATGCAGCGATTTGAAAGTCATTGCTCCCTTGCGTGGATTACAGCTTGGATATACCAAATTTTGTTTTTTTCTGTGTGAGTGGGATAGCAGAGATAGGGAAAGGCATTACATTAAAAAAAGCTGGCCAAACCGTGAAATCTTTACTCCAGGACATAAAAATAGTGTAAATCCTCCCCTGATCGATTCAGAAAATATTTACTTACCACAATTACATATCAAACTGGGATTAATTAAGAACTTTGTCAAGGAAATGGATCGAAATGCCAGTGGATTTGCCTACCTAAAACAAAAATGTTCTAGCATAAGTGATGCGAAAATTAAAGAAGGCATTTTCGTTGGACCTCAGATTCGAGAATTTCTGCAAGATGTAAATTTTCAAAATAGTTTTAATGAAGTTGAAGCAGCAGCATGGAATTCCTTTAGAAACGTTTGCAAAAACTTCTTAGGAAGTGTCAAGGTTGAAAATTACCGAGTCATAGTTAATGATCTGTTGCTTTCCTACAAGGCACTGGGATGTAACATGTCTCTCAAGATCCATTTCCTGCATTCACATCTGGATTTCTTTCCAGACAATCTTGGGGCAGTTAGTGATGAGCATGGTGAGAGGTTTCATCAAGATTTATCAAGCATGGAGAAGCGGTACCAAGGTAAATGGAGTTCCGGTATGCTTGCTGACTACTGATGGACACTCAAGAAGTATGTACCACAAGCAAAGTATAGAAGAAAATCCATTGTTACTACTTTTCAATAAAATAAATATATTTCGTTCATTAGTAAATTAAATTTTATTGCCCTCTATCGTTAAAATTTTACACAAATAAATTCACTGGCAATGTGTTTCTTTTAAATATCATCAAATATTATCTCTACAGACCTTACTGCAATGATATGAGTTATTGAATGAGAGGGCCCGGCTCATCAGTAGTGAACCCTCTCAGCGGTTTCGTTCATATAGACTCCTATATTAAAAACATTTCCAAATTTCAACTAGGTGTATCTCAAAATTCTTGCGTGATAGAAAAAAAACTAATGGTATATTTGGAATCAGCACAAAGAGTTAAATTTAGATAAGATGCTGTTTCCTTTGGGACAAAGAAAAATATTTTTGATAAACCAGTGTAATATAATAAGGTTCATGCAAAAATTCTTAAGAAATATTTTTTGCTGTATTTATCCCAATACCAAAAAAAGGCTGTCACGCAAGCACCATGGGTGATGGAAAGTTTCTGATTAGAGTTTTGAGTTCAGCATGAAAAGGTACACTAGAAACATCATCAGGTTCTCTTGGGCAAAAATGTTGTTGACCAGTGTTATTAGACAAAACTAGTATTTTATCAATAAATTTCAACTTCTTGCTAGTCCGTTCTTTGTTTGAAGTTTTTTTTGCATAAGGCGAAAGTTTTTAATAAAGTCAATGTTAATATTATAATCCCTTTAGTAAAATTATAAATAAAATACAATTCACTGAGGGAAGAGTTTATTTTATATCACGACAATACAAGCTTTCGGGTGTAACAGCCCTCTCTTCGACAGGTTATAATTATACCTATTGAAGAGCTGTTACGCCCGGAAGCTTGTATTGTCGTGATAGAAAAAAGAACTCTTCCCTCAGCAATTTGTCTTTATTTATAAAGTTTTATGTATGTTTCATATGTAAATATCCGTAGTTTTTATTCCTTATTGTATTTTAGCTTTTTGTTTTCTTTTATTCAATCATAAAAAATCATGTACGAGTCTAATTGTTGACTTTGCTTGGACTTTTTAAAGAAACTGAATCCAAGAATATTAATCAAACATTATCTTTATTGATTTATAAAAGAGAGAGAACAAAATAAAACTTATAACAAAGTAAACAAAGAGAAACTTATCTTCTTACGTTTAGAGTCTATTTACTTGTGATCTTACACACATACTCTGTGTGTGGGAACAAATAATTAATTAAATTCAAAATATTGTAGCGATGAAATAATTAGCAAATCGTATGACAATCAAAAGCAATTTAATAAGCGAGACAAGTTTAACTAACTCAACTCTACAAACAAAAGATATTTGTTATATCTCTCTCCCTAATTTACATATTTTGTATTTTTTACAATAAACAAATGACAATGGATATATTTACATGAAGGCGGCTTATGCTACACTACTCCCTCTCCCATGAGAAGCTGTTCTACAGCTTTATCTCAGTTCCTCCTCTTCTCCAGACGTAGAGTTATCTACACTCGACGAATCTTCCTGTCTTGATGGGTCATAGTACGGCTTCATCCTGAGGATATGGACGGTGTCGCGCTTCTTTTGTCTTCTACCTTGTTCACTGACTGCTTCGACCTCGTAGGTCACGTCCGATATTTTATTTGTAACCCTGAAGAGACCGAAGTATCGTCTTAGGAGTTTTTCAGAAAATCCAACACGTCGAATAGGAATGAAGATCCAGATCAGATCTCCTGGTTCGTAGATCTTTCCTGTATGTCGAGCGTCGTAGTTAGTTTTGTTCGTCTCTTGAGCCTTGAAGATGTGATGACGGGCTATTTTTCTTGCCTCTTCGGCTCTGGTTCCCAAATTCTGAATGAATTCCTCTCCCTCGGACGAGCTACTGTAGGGGAAGATAGTGTCGAGGGTCGTCTCGGCCTCCCTTCCATGGATCAGGAAGAATGGCGTGAAGCCAGTCGATTCTTGTTTGGCCGTATTGTAGGAAAACCTGATAAAGTGCAACATCTCGTCCCAGTTCTTCTGGTCAAGGTCCATATACATTGATAGCATGTCCGCAATTGTTCTGTTTAATCTTTCTGTTAAGCCGTTGGTTTGGGGATGGTACGCCGTTGTTGTCTTCTTTTTGGTGCCACATTTATTAGTCGGCTCCTGAAGGAGTTTTGATTGGAAATTTCGACCTCGATCCATTACTATTTCTCGAGGGGCTCCATGTTTAAGTATGACATCCTCTAAAATAAATTTCGCGATTTCCTGGACTTTAGCTGATCCTAGACTTTGTGTTACGGCGTATTTAGTGAGGTAGTCGGTACAAACGACTATCCATTTCTTCTTTCCTTGTGATATGGGGAAGCGTCCCAATAAATCTATCCCGACCTTTTGAAAGGGGCTGTCCGGAGGCGGAATGGGCTTCAGATAGCCAGGGGGCAATTGAGGTACACCCTTACGACACTGGCAGTCCTGACAATGGCCCACGTACCTCTTCACACTTCTCTATAGCCCTGGCCAGTAGAACCTTCTCTTGACTCTGTCGTAGGTTTTAGCGAAACCCAGATGTCCAGCGGTATGTGCGTCATGCAGGTCGCTCAGGATTTCCATTCGAAGATGCCTTGGGTTCACCAATAATAAAGGTTGTCCAGTTGGGGCATAATTTTTTTCTATATAGAATCCCTTTGACAATTTTGAACTTGTTTTCTTGCTTGGTAAGTGAAGGCTGAGATATATTTCTGATTATTTCCGCAATGTAAGGATCATTTTCCTGTTCTCTACCGATGTCGCTTGAAAGGAATAATGTGGGAATATCATCATTAAAATTATCCTCGGTATGTTTAAGGGGATTTCTCGATAGGCCGTCAGCGTCTTGGTGCATTCTCCCAGTCTTGTAGGCAATAGAAACGTCATACTCCTGTAGCCTCAGCGCCCACCTCGCCAATCTACCTGCAGGATCTTTCAAGTTGGTCAACCAACATAAGGAATGGTGGTCGGTTACAACTCTAAAGTGACGTCCGAACAAATAAGGCCTAAATTTTCCAATCGACCATATTATGGCCAGGCATTCTCTCTCTGTTGTTGAATAATTTTGTTCGGCCCTTAAAAGGGTGCGCGAAGCATAAGCGATTACCTTTTCATCACTTCCTTGTTTTTGCGCAAGCACGGCGCCTATTCCATATCCACTGGCATCCGTATGTAGTTCAGTCGGAGCGTCATCATCAAAATGTCCCAACACTGCTTTTGACGTCAAGGCAATCTTTAATTTCCGAAACGCTCCCTCTTGGGCTGTGTTCCACTCGAACTTTGTCCCCTTAGAGAGTAGGGCGTTAAGGGGGCGTGCGATATCCGCATAGTTCCTAATAAAGCGTCTATAATAAGATGATAAGCCGAGGAAGCTTATTACCTGCTGCAAGTTATTAGGGGCTGGGAATTCGGTGATTGCCTTTATCTTCTCTTCGTCTGGCCGGATCCCATTCTGGTCTACCTGATGCCCATGGATATTTATTTTACTGGCACCAAAAGAGCACCTGCTGGGATTTAGCCTTAGTCCAACCTTCTTGAAACAGTTCAAAACCGCCTCTATTCTTGTTAGATGGTCCGAAAAATTATCTGCGAATACAACGACATCGTCAAGATAGCACAAACATATTGTCCACCGTAGGTCCTTCAGGAGGCCATCCATCATTCTTTCGAACGTGGCGGGGGCGTTGCACAGCCCGAAAGGCATGACCTTAAATTCAAAAAGGCCATCTGGAGTGATAAAGGCAGTTTTTTCACGATCGGCTTCATCAACGCTAATCTGCCAATATCCCGACTTTAGATCCAGCGTGGAATATATTTTCGCCCCTTTTAAACAATCAAGAGCGTCGTCAACTCGTGGCAAAGGATAAACGTCCTTTTTGGTCACTTTATTTAAACCTCGATAATCCACACAAAAGCGTACCGATCAGTCTCTTTTTCTTACCAAAACGACCGGTGAGGCCCAAGGACTTTCCGAAGGTTGGACGACTCCAATTTCCATCATTCTGTCAACTTCTTCTTGAATAACTTTTCTTTCAGAAGGTGAAACCCGATATGTCCTCCTTTTTAATGGTCTGGCGTCGCCTGTAGTTATCTTATGCTTAGTGATAAGTTCGGATGGACTTTTGGTGATTGGATTGAATAATTCCGAAAATCTTTCAAGAAGTTCCAAAAGTTCGATCTTGTGACTCGGAGGAAGCTCGGGGGAGATACATGATGAGATATTTTCCATTCCCACAGGCCGCTCAGCATCATCGATATTAGCAAGATTTTCAATTGAATCTTCTAACTTACTCATCTTGTAGGTTGACTCAACACCATTAGACACATAGTTTTCGTTAGCTTCCACGATTGGGAAAACTTCTTGCGGCTGGATTTTAATAAACTGAGCTAGGCACATTCCAGAAGAGATTGGTATTTGATTTTTTGCTAAAATTAGTCACCCAGATATTGGCCTGGCCATGCCATATAGTGACGTAAGTGGAGGGGGTAAAAAGCTCTTTTTCCAAAAGAAATTTCCACGAACCCTCAATAACATAATTCATAATTCCTGCCACGCTGGCTGTCCGGGCAACTACCCTCTTGATGGATTTTGGAGGAATAATGTCGTCCGATGCTAAGTAAAGCCTTGCCGCGGATGGGTCCTCATTCGGCATTTCTGAAAACGAAATTTCAGATTGGTCACAGTCAATAATGGCACTTGACGACTCGAGGAAATCCTAGCCCAAGATGACATCGTGACTGCAACTGGGAAGGACGAGAAACTCGGCGGTCCGCTGAAATTCATTTATTCCTACTCTCAGGAGACATTTTCCAAGTGGGGAAACAAAACGATTGTTTGCGATTTTTAAAGTCATATTGGTGTTCTTAATCATCACAACCTTTAGCAACTCTCTGAAGTTAGCTGAGATAACAGAGTATGACGCCCCTGTGTCAATTAGCGCCTCGACATGACGTCCATTGATGTTTATACAAATATAGTTTTCGTCTAAGTCAGCTCGCGTCTGTGGAGGTTTAAGCAACGTCCGACCTTACCTCCCTTACAGGTCGTGTTTCCTAGTTTCCCTGTACCTTTCTGTGGGGAGAACGGCTGGGGAGAAGGACTGGCGATCTAAATAGGTATCGTCCTGTTGTCGATCTCCCTCGTCCTGGGTAGGGAGAGGAGCTTCTAGGTAAATTACGGCGGGGAGAATTGCTTCGTTCAAAATCATCCAATTGCGGCGTTATAAAGTCTGACATGTAGATAGATCCAGGTCTTCGACGACTATAATAACTGTCCTGGATTATATTTGGTTCTCTTTCTTGGTAGTTACGGCGTTTCTCCCAACAATGTTTCGCGACGTGTCCTGGCCGATTGCAATAGAAACAGATCAGGATGTTATCCTCCGTTCGGAACTGGTCTGTTTTCCTGCTCTTTGTCGCTTCACCCATATCTTGTTTGTCACGGCTAAAATTCTGGAAAGCCTTCCTGGAATGGACCACAGGTGCTTTTCCAATCGGCGACAAAGATTGTTCTGCTCGCTGCAAAACCTTTTCTTCTAAAGATTTTGAAGAAATGGAATTCGCTTGTTCATTTGGAATTAATCGGAGCTCTTCCTTGACAATCTCCCTGATCAGATCCTTTAAAGTGTAACCCGCCTCTTCATTTTCAATTGTGGCAACGGAGGGAATCCTCTCGAACCTCACACTACTGATTCTCTTTTTATTGAGTTTCTCAATCCGACGGCAGTGGTTGGTGAAGTCCACAGTTGTAGTTACCTCAATTGTGAGGAGGATCCGGTAAATGTCGTCAGCAACTCACACACACACACACACACACAAGCCTTTTTATTGGGGCATCCAGCCCTATTCGTCAGCAACTCCCTTCATGAGGTGGCCTACCCTGTCTTCTTCAGACATTTTTGGGTTTAGCTGGCGACATAGGTTCAGCACATCCTGAATATAGAATTCTATGGACTCGTCAGGCTTTTGTGCTCTTACTTTTAGCGCTGACTCAATTTTTCTGGAGTAATCCTCTTTGTCACCAAACATTTCGGAAACCTTTTCTTTAAAAATAGCCCAAGATGTAAGGTCATCCTCAATGTTATCGAACCAACATTTATTTTGTGGTGAGCAGATAAAAAAGGAGAAAATGTATTTAGAGTAAGTATTTATTAGGTAAAAGATAAGACGTTATACAAAACAAAACAACTACATGGGGGAGATTAGGGTGGCTGTGTTTGTGTCTGTGGCTCCTCCAGGCGGTGGCGCCAGGAACTAAAATGACGTCACGTGTCGTCTTGCTTTCACTTTTCAACACTTCCACTTGAAAGCAAGGCAGACATTCCAATGTCTTTAAAAAGTCTTTTAAAGCGTGTTGCTGGTAGAGCCTTTGTGAGAAGATCAGCCAATTGTTCTTCTGTTGGACAGTTGAATATCTTGATGATTTTCATTTTGTGCTGTTCACGTATAAAGTGAAACTTGACATCAACATGTTTAGTGCGCTTGTGAAATTCTGGGTTCAAGATCAGTCTAATAGCACTCTGGTTGTCAATCATCAAAGGAACAGGATTATCATTGGGTGTCAGTTCCTTGATCAGTAGTTTAAGCCATACAGCTTCCCTTGAAGCCATGCTTGCTGCAATGTATTCGGCTTCTGTGGTAGATAAAGCCACAACTGATTGTCTTTGGCTAGTCCAAGTGACTGGTCCTCCTGCAAGTAGGAAGATGTATCCTGAAGTGCTCCGTCGTGTATCAATGTCACCAGCAAAGTCAGCATCAGAGTATCCAATTAATTTAATCACATCTTTTCTTTTGTATAGGATGCCTGAGTCCGAAGTTCCTTTCAAATATTTGAAGATTCTTTTCAGAGCATTCCAGTGTGTGAGAACAGGAGCTGCCATGAATCTACTTAGCTTGTTAACGGCGAAAGCTATGTCAGGTCTTGTACAGACGGCAAGAAACATCAAACATCCAATAGCTTCAGCATATGGAACGTTATGCATGTCATGAGTATCATTGATGTTCTCTCTTGTCAATTTCATGTTGGGGTCAACAGGAGTCCCTGAAGAATTGCATGAAGTCATGTTGAATTTATCAAGTATTCTTTTTATATAACTGGTTTGACTTAGAAATATTAGACCTTTTTCTTTGTCTTTAACTATCTCTAAGCCTACAAACTGGTTTTGAGTGGAGATGGTGACTTCAAAATGTGAGGACAGATATTGGGCTAATTCCTTCAACAGGTTGTTTGAAGTACTCATCATTATACCATCATCTACATAAAGAGCTAAGAATATTTTCGCATCAGTCTTAGTCTGGTAGAACACACATGGATCAGCTTGTGATTGGGTTAACTGAAATTGTTTTAAGAAATATGTGAATTTCCCATTCCAGATTCTGGGTGATTGTTTTAGTCCATATAAACTTTTCTTTAGTTTACAAACCAAGTTTTTATTTTCAACTTCTATTCATTCTGGAATTTGCATATAGATATCTTCGTCAAGATCACCATTAAGAAAAGCAGTCTTTATGTCGAATTGCATAATTTCCATGTCCATGACAGTAGCTAAGGCTAACAAGACTCTGACTGAGTCATATCTTACAACTGGGGCAAAAGTATCTTTATAGTCTATACCTCTTCTTTGGCTGAAGCCTTTGGCCACCAGTCTTGCTCGATAACGATCAATTTCACCATTGCCTTTTCTTTTTATGCGGAAAATCCATTTACATCCTATAGCTTTTGCATTATCAGGAAGGTCCATCATTTCCCATGTTTTATTTTTAATAAGAGCCTGTTTCTCTTCATTCATAGCAATTTCCCAATTTATTTTATCTTTACTAGACATTGCTTCCTCATAAGTAACTGGCTCTAGGCTTTCAGCTATCCATGCACTAGCAACATCACACTGTGATGTCTTTATAGGTCTAAGATTGTATGAGTGAGTTGTCCCACACGTTCCCTCCTGAGTAGAATCCTCATCTTGATGTTGCGAGGATCCCTTACTCTCAATTGATATAGGTGCAATTTTCATCTGAGTGTCGTATGTGTCAACAGGATTGGGTTCTCTTACAGTTACATTTCTACCAACTACAATCTGTCCGGATTTAGGATCATAAAGTCTATAATTCTTAGAAGTATGCTCATATCCAACGAATATCATTTTCTAGTTTTACTATCCCATTTTGACCTAAATTGTTTAGGTATATTAGCATAGGCTTCAGAACCAAAGATTTTGAAATGTTTGAAAGTTGACTACCTGTCACTCCAAAGTTCAAGAGGAGTTTTCTCGTTATTTGAAAGTGTTCTATTAAGAACATAGACAGCTGTGTTAACAGCTTCTGCCCACAGATTATTTTCTAGCCCTGAGTCATGTAGCATTGATCGACTAAGTCCTAAAATAGTCCTTAAATCTCTTTCAACAAAGCCATTCTGTTGGGGCGTATAAGGAGATCTTTCATGAATTATGCCATTCTTTCTTAAATAATCTAAAAACGATTGATTGACATATTCAGTTCCATTATCAGTTCTGAATATTTTAACTGATCTGCCAAACTGATTTTTAATTAGGGTATCAAATTCTTTGAATTTAGTGAACACATCACTTTTATGCCTTATAAAGTAAACAACTCTGTATGCACTTTGATCATCTTTAAAAAGAAGAAAGTAATTTGAACCTCCTAATGACTGAGATTCCATTGGGCCACAAAGGTCAGAATGAATTAATTCACCCACCTCATACTGTTGTTTATTCTCGTTGGAGCGGAATGATTGGCATTGTTGTTTTCCGTACTTACAGGCCTCGCAAAAGAAATCCTTTTCTTCTCTCAGCTTAAGATCACTAAACTGTCCATTTTTGGCCATCATCCTGATTGTGTCCACATTGATGTGTCCTAATCGACGATGCCACCATGTGAGAGAGTACGCATTTGCAGTATTGGCTTCAGCTTCATGTGTTACCTTGAAGAGCATTGTGTACAAGTTATTTGATCCTTTAGTTCCACAGGCAACTTTCTTGTCATTCATGAAGATATTACAGATTTCCTTTTCTGTTATTAATTTATTTCCCAAATTTGTTGCTGCTCCGGCAGAGAAGAGATTTTTATGATTTTCTGGCACATATAACACATTCTTTAATATTCCTTTTGTCCATTCACCGTCAACATAACATGCGATCAAAATGGTTCCCTTTCCAGAAGCATTGATGACATGGTTATCTCCTAGCTTGACTTGGTATTCTTCATCAAGTTCATTGAATTCTGAAAACCAGTCGATTCGATTTGTCATGTGCTCGGATGCACCACTGTCGAGGTACCACACATCTTTGATTGAAGACAAAACCTCATTTTCACAAATGAATGCACTCCTTCCACTGTCTTCATGTTTTCTTGATCTATTCATGTCTCTGTTTTCTGGTTGAAGAGAGTTATTATTTTTCTGCTTTTGGTCTCTCAGTCTATTTCTACATTCTGCCCAAAAATGACCAGGTCTATTGCAATAGTTGCATGTTTTGTTTTTCTTCCAATTGTAGTTAGCTGTTGCCTTAAAAGCTGTTGCATCATCTTGTTGATCTTTCTGATCCAACCTTATTTCTTCTTGAAGAAGTCTTGCAATCAAATTTTCTTTTGTTTGCTCTGTTTGTGTGACAGAATCCCAAGCAGTTAAAAAATGAGCATATTTAGATGGCAAAGATCCAAGTACTTTTGCCATGAAAGCAGCTTCACTCACTTTTTCTCCTAATTCACAGAGCTGTTTAATCAACCCTTCAATTTTGGATATGTGCTTTGACATAGCATCCTTTTCATTCATTTTATAGCTATAAAATTGTTGTTGAATAGCCAGCAAACTTGTAGTAGATCTCTGCTCATAAATGGACTTGAGCCTTGTCCACTGTTTCTGAGCAGTATCACATGTAATTAGATGTTCCAATTGCTTGAAAACAATGGCCGTCGAGATTATGACCATTGCTTTATCATTCCTTTTATTCCAAGCTACCTTTTGGGATTCTTCTTCAGGCTTAACATCTATGCCTTCCACTAAGTCCAATAATCCTTGTTGACGTAAAATTATTTCTATTTGGTATTTCCAAATTTGATAATTTGTCCCATCAAACTTATTTACCATATATTCAAACCTATCCGACATTTTGAAACGATATTACACTATTACAGAAATTTTTCAAAACGTGGGGTAATTTCTTAAGCCTAGTTGCGAGCTTATGGCGTCGTCAATAGGAAGAAATATTTGAATATTCACTTACTTGCTTTTTTTAATTATTTTCTTCTTTTATTCCGCGCAGTGGAAGCGTGCTGGGCCCATAACCTTTTGTGGTAAGCAGATAAAAGAGGAGAAAATGTATTTAAAGTAAGTATTTATTAGGTAAAAGATAAGACGTTATACAAAACAAAACAACTACATGGGGGAGATTAGGGTGGCTGTGTTTATGTCTGTGGCTCCTCCAGGCGGTGGCGCCAGGAACTAAAATGACGTCACGTGTCGTCTTGCTTTCACTCTTCAACAATTTAGCTGTCCCTTCCAAAAAGAAGACAACGTTGGCCAAACACATTGTTTCGTCCCAACCATTATAAAGAGCAACACGGTTGATCTCTTTTAACCATAGGTGGGCAAATTCAGTGGCCTTACCTGAAAAATTAGGAGGGCTTCTTGGGTGTTGAAGACATTTGAAAGTGGTAGCTTGCACACGTGGCATTTCTTCTACTTCACTCATACCGATGTCGAGCGGCGGAAAGCTTTGCAAACGTCGGCTTCTTCTCAATACGCCGTCCAGATTAAATTATCTTGTTGGAATCGTCCCCGGCTTCTTCACCAAATGTAGCGATGAAATAATTAGCAAGTCGTATGACAATCAAAAGCAATTTAATAAGCGAGAGAAGTTTAACTAACTCAACTCTTACAAACAAAAGATAGTTTTTATATCTGTTGGAAAAGAAGGCGTCCGAAGCAGCCAATGGGAGGCCGACGGAAGCGGCTACGGGGATGCAGCGGCTAAAATGAGAAAACAATAACAGAAGAACTTGTAAACAACTTTCGAACGCGAGAATTTGCCCTGATCTCCGATTCTTTTAGTGTAAATATCTAAATATATAATTAATTAAATAATACTTTACTTATTTTCTTAAATTGTAATAAATATAATTTTCCCTCCTGTTTTCGTCGTATATTTTAAAAGTGTTATAAACAGCGACGCCTTAATTTTGAACCTTCAACCCCGCCGACCAAGAATAGAGGTGGGTGACTACCTCTATAGAATTTAGATCGTCGTCACAACACAGAGTGGCGGTGAAATCGCAATATTTTTGGCATCCCAGCCGGGACTGTTGAAGGTGAATTCTAAAAAATAATAATAATTTTAAGCTGACCATTTTGGAACTCGCTAGCTAACCCTACTTGCCGCTTTGTTTACATGATGGCGGAAGAATTAATTCTACGTTTAAAGAAGAAGCGTGCTATTAACAGATCATATTTAACGAAAACATGCAATAAGATTGAAAGTGGACTTGACACACTAATTAGAATTGATCTTGAATAATTATTAGAACAATTGAATGAATCATTTAACGAACTTAAATTAGTGGATCACGAAATAGAAACGCTTCTTGAAACTGACGATTTAGAGAAGGAATTACAGGGCGTAGAGGAATATCGAGAGAAATATATTACTTGGAGATTTAGGGCAAATAAAAAGATTCGCCAATCAGATTTTCATGGCGAAAATATACCGAATTCGAACTCACGAATAGATGAAAATGAAATGAGACATTATGTACCTTCCTGCACGACTGTGAAACTTCCGAAATTGATGATATCGAAATTTTATGGAAACTTTAGTGAATGGCTGACGTTCTGGAATTCTTTCGATGCATCTATACACCAGAACAACTCACTGAACCCGATCGATAAATTTAACTATCTGAAGTCACATCTCGGCGGAACTGCACTAAACACAGTCGAAGGTTTCGCTTTATCTGCGGACAATTATGAGAAAGCTATAAAATTGCTTAAAGACAGATTTGGGCGAGAAGACATTTTGATTAGCCGACATATGAACAATTTGTTGTCAATGAGACCACTCAAAACGTCAAGCGATGTAAGAACCTTCCGCGAACCTTTTGACAACCTTTCTGTTCAAATAAGGAGTCTCAAGTCACTAAACGTGTCCATTGATGTTTACGGACAACTGTTGTGCACGATAATAATAAAGCTTCTACCTGCAGACCTTAATTTGGAATTGAACAAAGAACTCCCGACAGGTTACGTAATTAATGACTTGATTACCTTTCTAGAAAGACAATTAACTGCACGGGAGAGGAGTTTTAGAAACGAAATCGGTACCGGGAATGAATCAACTTCTAAACCTAATTTAGTAAACAAACATCCAAAGACAAAATTCTACAATGAAAAACCAATTGCGACAGCTTCAGAACTTTTGAATTCAGTTCACAAATCGAATGAATGTGTATTTTGTGGTAAAGACAACCATGGAAGCCCCAAGTGTGACTTTGCAGCTAATATGAGTTTAAACGAAAAGAGATCACTCATGAAAAAAAAAAGGCGTTTGTTATAAATGTATCTTCGGCCTTCTCATTTAAGTAAATATTTCAGAAATGTAGTCCGGTGTTCGATCTGCAACATGTCTTCCCACCTGGATGTCATGTGCACAAAACGGATTTTAGATCGAGGTGGATCTTCTAAGTCTCCAACGGTGCAAGATAAAACTCTCGCCAACTTATCAACCTCCCCAGACGTCTTGTTGCCTACTTTGAGAGTGACCCTCAAAGGGAACAGAACGGAGAAGACGGCACGGGCTATAATAGACACCGGATCCCAAAGATCATATATTTTACATAGCACAGCAATGGAAATGGAATACGGACAATCTAGGAGAGAGTTCTTCCGGCATTCCTTGTTTGGAGGATCGAGTACCGACGTAGTTGAACATGAGGTCTATACCATTCATTTATCTGACATCAATAATTCCTATCGCTGTGAGTTTGAAGCACTAGGTCAACCCCTTATCTGTGGAAGCATACCTCCGGTGTGTCCAAGATCATTTTTAGAAGGGAGTGAAGAACTCGACGTGTCTGATTTGATGAGAGACCGTATAGAAGTCCTTATAGGCGCGGACATCGCCGGGAGATTGCTAACTGATGATCAGAGAAGAATCTCATCTGGACTGGTGGCAATCCGTACCAAACTAGGATGGACTGTGATGGGAAAGATTCCTCCAACGGAGGTGAGAGATGACATCAGCTCCCTTTGCGTGACCACACTTCTATCTTTGGATCTAGAAAACTTGTGGAAATTAGATGCAATTGGAGTCTCTGACGCGGAGGTTGAGAAGAAGACTCAGTCATTACAAGCAGAAATGGAGGAACATTTCGCCCACACCACGACGCGAGATATCGAGGGGCGCTATGAGGTAGCTCTACCCTGGGTGCAAGACAAGGAAAGGATTCCTTCGAATAGAGACCTAGCCGAAAACCAACTAAGTTCTGTAAGAAGAAAACTTGAAGAAGTTGGAGACATGAAAGAGTATGGACAAATCTTTGAAGAATGTATAAATCAGGGGATAATAGAGTATTCCAGAGAGGATAAACTAGATGGTGTACACTACCTGCCACATCGACCAGTGTATAAAAGGAACAGTCAAACTTCTAGAATACGGCCAGTATTCAATGCGTCGGCCCGGAAGAGAAGTAAACTTTCCCTGAATGACTGTCTGGATAAGAGACCCAATTTGATAGAAATTATACCAAGACTTTTAAATAAATTCCGGAAATATGAAGTAGGTGTCTCTTCCGATATTGAGAAAGCATTTTTACAAATTGGAATAAAGGAAGAAGACCGAGATGCTGCAGTTTTCGAAATAGCAGGAGTAGATCTAACTGGGCATCTTATCTTAAATAATAAGAAAAAAGCAAGGATTGTCATCTTCACATGTGCAGTGTATAGAGGAGTTTATCTGGAACTTGTGACATCTTTGTCTATGGAAGCCTTCCTCCAAGGTTTCCGCCGATTTATTGCTCGAAGAGGCCGACCATTGATTGTGTATTCGGATAATGGGACTAATTTCCGAGGCATGACTAATGCTTTAAGGAAGATTGATTTTTCGAGATTAAAATGTGATCCCACATTGAAAAACATCACCTGGAAATTCATACCGCCTGGTGCTCCTTGGAGGGGTGGATGGTGGGAGCGTTTGATTGGAATGATGAAACAATTGTTCTTTAGGATTCTCGGTCAAACCTCCTTGGGATATGAAGAACTTTCCACGGTAATGTGTGACGTCGAAAGCTTGATGAACACACGCCCACTGGCCTACCTAACTGAAGATAGTGAGGATCTCGCTCCATTGACACCTTCGTTGTTCTTACATGAGGTCAGAGAGGTTGGCGTTCCAGACCTGGACTTGATTGATAACCAGACCCTCTCCCGCAAATATCAATATATCAAACGTGTACGAGAAGATCTTAGAGAACGATTTCGTATCGAATATTTTGGATTCCTGAGACAAGAAACGAGACGCCTGAAGACTACCATACCATTTAAGGTGGGAGACATGGTGCTCATTGGACAAGAAAGTTTAAAGAGACTACACTGGCCGTTAGCCAGAATAATCCAACTCTATCCAGGAAAAGATAGACTTGTGAGGGTTGCGAAAGTGAAAACTTCATCAGGTTATAAAATACGACCTATTCAAAAACTCTACAATTTAGAGATAACGCCCGAGATAAGATGTCGAGACCCTCTAACGGAGCGATCTCCCACACAAGAAGTTCGATTGACAACTGAAGAGGACCCTTTGACTTCACAACAAGGGCAACATCACATTGAAACCCCGAATGTTGTGTCAAGTTACGGACGGCCCATCAAGAGACCCAACCGATTGGATCTACTGAACTTTTCCTTTCCATGTTTGAGTCGTCGAGACGCCAACTCAAAGGTGGGAGAAATGTTGGAAAAGAAGGCGTCCGAAGACAATAACAGAAGAACTTGTAAACAACTTTCGAACGCGAGAATTTGCCTTGATCTCCGATTCTTTTAGTGTAAATATTTAAATATATAATTAATTAAATAATACTTTACTTATTTTCTTAAATTGTAATAAATATAATTTTCCCTCCTGTTTTCGTCGTATATTTTAAAAGTGTTATAAACAGCGACGCCTTAATTTTGAACCTTCTACCCCGCCGACCAAGAATAGAGGTGATCGACTACCTCTATAGAATTTAGATCGTCGTCACAACACAGAGTGGCGGTGAAATAGCAATAATATCTCTCTCCCTAATTTACATATTTTGTATTTTTACAATAAACAAATGACAATGGATATATTTACATGAAGTCGGCTTATGCTACAATATATATATACAAAACTAATGGTTGTCTTAATTATATATATATATTTTAAATATATTTTATATCTGCATTTCTTTGCAGACTCCATGGCGAATCCGTGTATAAGACGATATGCCTTAATAAAGAATTTTGTGTGTGATTTTAGGTATAGAAAAGACATTTTGAACATGATCGCAGCGAGGTTTGATGGTGAAATTCCAGGTTAGTCAAACAGGAGATGTGAAACAATGGCGGGCAAGACCAGCGAAGTCTGCCAAACATTATCTTTATTGATTTAAAAGAGAGAGAACAACTCACTTAATTGTCTTAATTAGACCTTTTGTGTATAATGGTCGTTATAAAATGTTTCCAGTTCCAGTTCCAAATAACTTTATTAGGTGCCGTTCAAAAAGAACAACCTAGATCATCATATTTACAATATATTGAGGGGAGTGGTTATGTACAGGGGTTCATTTACAATTATAATTTATAATGATGTCGTTGGGTCCGGATTTTCAGGTCCTTGGGGATATTTTTCTTGAGAAGGTTTTTTCGGGCTTGTTTGATATTCAAGGTGGGTTTGTTTTTCCTTTTTTTCCACTTTTCGTCATTCTGGCTTAATTGATGGAGAATTTGTCTAGGTTTCAAATTTCTTATTTTCCTTTTTCCGCATTTGTAGTTTGTGGCTTCCTTAAAGGTGGGATTTTCTAATTTTTCGGATTTTTCGTAAAATTTAAATGATTGTCTAATAATGTAGTCATTGATGTTTTCGATATTTAGATCGTTCCTGAGGATGTATAAAATGTTTTTATGCCCTAAGATGATATAAACACATTTAAAAAAGAGTACAGTGGTACCTCGACATACGAGTTTAATTCGTTCCGCAACCTTGCTCGTATCTTGAATTACTCGTATCTCGAAGCAAATTTCCCCATACAAAACAATTGAACTACCATTAATCCGTTCCAACCTGCAAAATGTCACCCCAGTTATTTTTGTTACGTGGTTTTAAATAATAAAAACGTATTTATAAATATCAAATATTCATTGCACAAAAACAAAAAAGAGAATGTAAAGAAATAAATTAGATATCCTCACTGGTCTTTGACTTTTTCGCTACATTTTTCTCGCTTTCACCTGTAGGCCGTTTAGAAAAAAAACATGTCCAAGGAGGTTTGTTTCTTCCTCCCTCTCAGAATGTTCCGGAAATGAGTTAGGCAAGTGTCATTAAAAAGGTCAGATGCACGACCTGTTGCAACTTTTTCTGGGTGTTTTTTTCCACGAACTGTGAAACTCTCTCCCACATTCCTAAGATCTCCTTTATCTCACTTGTAGAAATTTCACGTTTTAATTCAATACTCATCATCTTTTTCTTTGCACTTGACTTTTTACAAACTTTCTTCCGATCCATGGCTATAAAAATGAATGAACTAAAACTGTAAATGTAAACGCAACACAAAACGCGAACACAAAACACAACTTATCACAGCGGAAGCACGCTGCTAACTGATCGTGATGGCGCGACTGCGTGTTACTACCGAACCGAACTCGTATCTCGAATTTCGCTCGTAACTAAAAGCAAAAAAAATCACTTGCTCGTCGGCTCGTATCTCGAAAAACTCGTATGTTGGGGCGCTCGTATGTCGAGGTACCACTGTATATGTATTTTTATCATATGTAGTTTGGCGTGTGTTAAGTCTTTTTACTAATTATTTTACCGCTTTGATGATGGTAATCTTTCACATCTATCTTCTGCTTGTAAAATCATAAATATATTTTAGGTCGTAGAGGTACAGTCTGCACCATTCTGACAAGGACCAACAGCCCGAAACGCGTACATGGTTGGCTTTTCCTGATTTATCAAGAATATGGGTTAGCCAAATATCATGAATCAACTCTGAATCAACATCTATATATAGTTGATTTTAGTTCCCCTATATGGCGCTCTGTCATCTAAAATGGCCATGTGAGCGGATTTCTTCTAGGTATAGAAGAGAGATTTTGAACATGATCGCAGCGAGGTTTGATGGTGAAATTCCAGGTTAGTCAGCCAGGAGATGTGAAACAATGGCGGGCAAGACCAGCGAAGTCTGCCAGCCAGAAGACTGACCTCAGACGTGAGTCAAGCACCTGCCACCAAAATACACCACTCCTTACGTAAGTTCCGCTTCCTTAACTCTACCTTATCTCTTACGCTTGTTGCACCTTCTTGAGGACCACAAAAGCCTCTGAGGAGACCTCCTTATCTTTATTTTATGAATTCCTCGGCAATGGAGGATCGAGTGAGACTGAATGTGCCAGGGCGCATTTCTGAATCCCAATTAAGAAGTAATTTTTACAGGTTGTCGTTGTCTTCTATTATTAAATGGAATTTCGGGTGTAAGGGCTTACCCTTGCCTTTAGCATCCCTGTTCTATTGCCGTCGGGGGTAGCAAACATTCGGTTTGTAGTTTCTTGGATTTGGACGCAAGGAATTGTCTTGCCTTCAGCATTCACGTTCCATTGCTTTCGGGCGAGAGTGAACATTTGGTTTGTAGTTTCTTGGATTGATATACAAGGGCTTGCCCTTGCCTTTAGTACCGTTGTTCCAGTGTGAACATTTGGTTTGTAGTTCCTTGGATTGGGATTCAAGGGCTTGGCCTTGCCTTTAGCACCGTTGTTCCATTGCCGTCGGGGATGAGTGAACATTTGGTTTGTAGTTCCTTGGATTGGGATACAAGGGCTTGGCCTTGCCTTTAGCATCCCTGTTCCATTGCTGTCGGGCTAAGCAAACATTCGGTTTGTAGTTTCTAGGATTGGAATACAAGGGTTTGCCCTTGCCTTTAGCATCGCTGTTCCATTGCTGTCGGGGATGAGTTATCATTTGGTTTGTAGTGTCTAGGATTAGGATACAAGGGCTTGGCCTTGCCTTTAGCATCGCTGTTCCATTGCCGTCGGGGGTGAGTTAACATTTGGTTTGTAGTTTCTAGGATTAGGATACAAGGGCTTGGCCTTGCCTTTAGCATCGCTGTTCCATTGCCGTCGGGCGAGAGTGAACATTTGGTTTGTAGTTCCTTGGATTGGGATACAAGGGCTTGGCCTTGCCTTTAGCATCCCTGTTCCATTGCTGTCGGGGATGAGTGAACATTTGGTTTGTAGTTTCTAAGATTGGGATACAAGGGCTTGGCCTTGCCTTTAGCATCGCTGTTCAATTGCTGTCGGGGATGAGTGAACATTTGGTTTGTAGTTTCTAGGATTGGGATACAAGGGCTTACCCTTGCCTTTAGCATTCCTGTTCCATTGCTGTCGGGGATGAGTGAACATTTGGTTTGTAGTTTCTAGGATTGAGATACAAGGGCTTACCCTTGCCTTTAGCATCCCTGTTCTATTGCCGTCGGGGGTAGCAAACAATCGGTTTGTAGTTTCTTGGATTTGGACACAAGGAATTGTCTTGCCTTCAGCATTCACGTTCCATTGCTTTCGGGCGAGAGTGAACATTTGGTTTGTAGTTCCTTGGATTGGGATACAAGGGCTTGGCCTTGCCTTTAGCACCGTTGTTCCATTGCCGTCGGGGATGAGTGAACATTTGGTTTGTAGTTTCTTGGATTGATATACAAGGGCTTGCCCTTGCCTTTAACACCGTTGTTCCATTGCCGTCGAGGATGAGTGAACATTTGGTTTGTAGTTCCTTGGATTGGGATACAAGGGCTTGGCCTTGCCTTTAGCATCCCTGTTCCATTGCTGTCGGGCTAAGCAAACATTCGGTTTGTAGTTTCTAGGATTGGAATACAAGGGCTTGCCCATGCCTTTAGCACCGTTGTTCCATTGCTGTCGGGGATGAGTTATCATTTGGTTTGTAGTTTCTAGGATTAGGATACAAGGGCTTGGCCTTGCCTTTAGCATCGCTGTTCCATTGCCGTCGGGGGTGAGTTAACATTTGGTTTGTAGTTCCTTGGATTAGGATACAAGGGCTTGGCCTTGCCTTTAGCATCCCTGTTCCATTGCTGTCGGGGATGAGTGAACATTTGGTTTGTAGTTTCTAAGATTGGGATACAAGGGCTTGGCCTTGCCTTTAGCATCGCTGTTCCATTGCTGTCGGGGATGAGTGAACATTTAGTTTGTAGTTTCTAGGATTGGGATACAAGGGCTTACCCTTGCCTTTAGCATTCCTGTTCCATTGCTGTCGGGGATGAGTGAACATTTGGTTTGTAGTTTCTAGGATTGAGATACAAGGGCTTACCCTTGCCTTTAGCATTCCTGTTCCATTGCCGTCGGGGGTAGCAAACATTCGGTTTGTAGTTTCTTGGATTAGGAAACAAGGGATACAATAAATAAAGAGAGGTAAAATACATCAGAACATATATTCAAAATTAAAATCTCTTGTATCATAGCTTTTAGTAAAAATCATCTAAGGATTGGTTACATTTCTAAATTTTTGATATCTCAAGTTTTCGGATTTTGACGCTCTTCTGCAGGAGGATTTGAAGTACTTCAGTCAGTCATCAAACCACCTGTAGAAGGGAGTCAAAGCCCGAAAGATTTAGATCCTATATTAAAAGATTTATACAAGAAACCAATCTCTGGATGAATTTTTCTAAATGGCATCAAAGTATCTCCTATAACCCAAATATTGTTATAATAGAGTTACAAGATTATCTTGAATATAGAGGTTGCCTGGCCGACGTTCATAGTTCATCAGAATTAAGAGACACTTCGGCCTGTAAATGTTTTTATTCTCTAGACGTTTCGACAAACATCTTTTTCCTGTCTCTTAATTCTAAGAAAGAGCTCGATCAATGTAATATTTGGAAGACACAATAAGAAACGACTACATGCACAAGTACAAAGACAGTAGATTGTTGGGCGAACATGTCTTTTACTAATGGATAAGACGTCAGCTTCTAAACATAATGTTCCTCTCGAGGGATAAGACGCTGACAAAATACGACGAAAAAGACTCGGTATTTCTTAACTAAAAACAAGCGGTCGTTGAAGCAAAGCAGGTCTTTTATTGGTTAGAGTCTTATCCCTTCAGCCAAAAGAAGAGCATCGTGTGTGTGTGCTCGAAGGTTTGCAATATACCCACCAATAAAATACAAGCTTCACCAAAATATCTTCCCTTTTCATTCAAGAAAAAATGTGTAATTACCCTTCTATACAATCCCAGGTGTTAAAACAAAATGGCGTATCCTGACCGCTCACATGATCATTTTTAGATGATAGAGCGCCATCTAGGGGAACTAAAATCAACTAAATGTTGAATTAGAGTTGTTTCATGATATTTGGCTAACCCATATTCTTGATAAAGCAGAAAAAGCGAACCATGTATGCGTTTCGGGCTGTTGGTCCTTGTCAGAATGGTACATACTGTACCTCTACGACCTAAGATATATTTGTGATTTTACAAGCAGAAGATAGATGTGAAAGATTATCATCATCAAAGCTGTCAAAAATGGTGAAAAGACTGAACATACGCCAAACTACATATGGTAAAAAATATATATATATATACAGTGTATAATTTTACTTTTCAAAAATCGCCTGTATGTTTTTAAAGAGTTAACCAAAATGGCTGAAACAAAGCCACGCGCTAGATAAGGCTTCGAATATATATACGCATGCGCAATTTCATAACTGGCTCTGCTATTGGCCTTTATCTAGCGCGAGTCTTAAAAATTATTTGCCGCACTGTATATATATACTCTTTTTTTGCCTCTCTCTTTATATTTTATTTTAGCATGAACATTTTATGAAGAAGCCAATAATTATTTTCAAAATATATTATAAATATTTAATTTTATTTATAAAATATCAAGAGTTAGTTATTAAAATAGAGACGATATGAACTAATAAGTATGTGTGGTATAGTTTCAACACCATAGTGTCCGTTGAAGTTCCTCCCAAAAGAAACCACTAATTATATTTTGATATCCTGTAATTTGAATATCAAATCTAAGTAATTATACCTTGCAGGAGGATGTCCTTGCTTTCTTCTGATGGGATGGTTCCAATTATCTGTCGAGTAGTATAGGCCATCGATTTCCGATAACCACAGGATCGAATCCCGCCTTAACACTTTTTTTTTTCTGATTAAAAATTGCTCCAAAAGGGCCCCCGATTCTTGAAAAATTCAACCCCACCAGTGATTACAAGTAACCAAACGGGGAATTAGCACGTGTGTACAATTTGTACAAAAGTACAAAAGTCGAACAAGTACATGTGTAGGCATGTGTGGATTTACAGTAAAAGCCGTCGCTAACTACTACCCACCATGATTATCATGCCCTGTACCACATGTACTAGGGTTAATTCAAATATAATCTCTCTCTCTTTCTATTGAGGTAACCCGGATTCCTGGATCCACAACCTACCAAAGTCACCAACTATCCAGGTTGACACGTCTAATGGTGGAAATCCAGTTTATCAGATGTACTGTACTTGGGAATGCTCTGCACGTATTAATCTTTCTCCTTTTAATTAAATAATATATATTTTCAGTTAATTTAATTATCGTAAAGATAGAGGCTGCCTGGCCGGCATTCATATTTCTATGAAAAATATGAATAATTTAGTAATGTTACATTTATTAGATATTTATATTAAAATAAGTATCTTTTTATTTAAAAGGCAAACTTTCAAGCGAGACACGCACTCCTCTACAAGCTCATATAGAGCAACATAGATCATTTTCTAACCGAGACTATTTTCCTGTGTAAGCATGCAACGTGCGTATTTATAATCTAACAGTTTAGATAGTAAAAAAGTCATATATTGACAAATACATCTTTCTATTCAATCCAATATATGCCTTTTTATTATATAAATATTCGAATATGGATTGCTCTATTTTCAGAACAGTCTCTAAAAGTTGTAAGCTAAAAGATACCCTTGATATTGGTCTATTAAAAAGGAAGGTTGCCTCTTACGTCAACGCAATATTTAACAAATATTTCCATTGCGATTGGTTTCAGCGTTTGTTTTGACAGGAGAGGTGACCTTTCTTTTTATAGGTCAATATCCTTCCGGCAAAATCTCCATCTGTACGATACATTGTGAGGCATACAGTGGCTGTACACCCAATGTAACAACTAGTATATTATGCTACATTACCGCGCCATCTGTTATTAGAACCCGAGACGCGTATGAGATTCTTTTAAAAATTAAACATTTTTTTTTCTACTGCCCCTACTGCAATGAAAAATTTATGGGAGGGCCTGGCTCATCGGTGGTGAACACTCTCAGCGGTTTCGCCAGTTTAATATAACATACCGCTGTTATATTGTATTTTTGGTTTTCCTTTTAGCGTCAGTATCACTTTAAAAGGAATATCTAAAAATGCAATATAACAGCGGTATGGTGGATTAAACTGGCGAAACAGCTGGGAGGGTTAACAACTGATGAGCCAGGCCCTCCCATTAATTTTTCATTGCAGTAAGGGTAGTAGAAAATTGTTCAATTTGTAAAGGAATCATACGTGTCTATAATAGTTTTGAATTTTCATAACTAGTATATTACCTATATATCCTATAATCTTCTCTAGTCTTCTCCTGTCCAGCTTTTATGCTACACAGACTACAGACACTGCTTGGAGTACAAGACTTCAACCCTACTTCCTAACTCAGCCTGCAACTACCAGGTTCACCGCAGCAATATGTCCTCCCCATGACTGGACTTCTAGACTGTAGCTGTACAGTCCGGGTAGTTGGTGATTTAGGCTCCAGGAGCTCGGGTTACCTCTATTTTCTCTCTTTATCCTAGAATATGTCAATGCCAGATATTATTACAGATTCTACAATGCATTAGATAGGGCTGGTGACATGGTTACACTATAGATTATTGGAAAACAAGACAAGATCGAATCCCACTTTGGCTATTATTTTCTAAAAAATATGTTGCTTCAATTGTCCTGATTTTTATATACACACATGGACAAAACTTAAGGAAGTGGATAATCTTTTATGTCGCCAGTCATCTGTTTTTTTTTTTTTTTTTTCAAGAAGATAGAGGCAA